>CM070842.1:12647420-13049920 GCA_036326025.1 Chrosomus eos
CCATAGCAACCTCTTTGGTCATTGTGGTCAGTATACAGGTGAGCCAATTTAACAACCGTGCTTGTTAACTCAGTCCATTAAAATAACTACTTCAGAAAAAAATTACCAAAAGTTTTTTTTTCTGTTTATCTTGACTGTGGAATCTAAAAGATTGATGTTAACCCTAACTTTAACTCAAACCATATACAGATAAAAATAGGTGAATTTGAGAAATAAAAATGTATGTTTTGTTAATAAAGGTGCTTTACTAATTATATAATAAAGATGTTTTTTTAAAAAGTCATAACATTCAAACACAATTACCCTAAATCACATTCTCGTTTCTGAAATTCAGAAAATAAGAGAAATGTAATCTACTTAATTACTTAATCTAATTAATTGTCATGAAAATATCATAATGCAAATATTCTTAATGGTTTTAACAAAATACTATATTTATGTCAACGATGTATGTACATAGATGTGCTGGCGTGTCAACATCTAATCCTCAACCTCGATCAGGAGGTTTATAGGCAAATAATTCCATGACAGCTTCAGTTCCCACTTCCCAGGCATTTATCTGTTCCAATCAAATCCACAAGAAGTTTTATTGTGTAGGTGTGGTTTCTGAAATAAATAAAGGAATAACAATGAATAAATTATTAAGTACGATGCTTGCAAATATATATTGCAATAAATAAAGCAACACTTAATTGGAAATAAAGTAGTACAGAATGAAATTAAACTAATGACCACTAGGCGGCGCTCTTGCTCCAGTAATAGAACAGAGATGATGACATGCTATTGTGCTAAACGCATATCAAATACGCCTGCTTGTTATACATCACATAAATGAGCAGTATACATCACGTTAAAACTGTACATACTAGTATGATAACAGCGTAAATAATCTCAGCCTTAGACGTCACACCCACGGACCGTGGGCTGAGCGTCTGATGCATATGGCACACTTAAAGGGATAGTTCACTTTGAAATTAATTTTTGGTATGTTTTAGCTTACCTCAAGAGCATCCAAGATGTAGGTGTCTTTGTTTCCGCAGTAGTTTCAATTTTGATATTTTTAGGTCAAACCGTTCTTGTCTGTCAGTCATATAATGGAGGTCTATGGTCACTTCCTCAAAGAGCATGCACAGAGAAGTCCAAATTAAACATGGTTTAATGACTCGTAAATGCAAGTACACATTGATGGCCTAAGACACGAAACGAGCGGTTTGTGTGAGAAAACGAACAGTATTTATATCGTTTTTACCTCTTGTAAGCACAGCCACGTCCAAGTGATCTGAGGGCGCGGGCGCTTTGGTCTGCGCAAGTGCCGGAAAGCGCCGGAAGTGATCTCTCGTACGTCACTCATCGTTTACACAGAGATTTCGGAAGTCGAAATCATCTTCCATTGCGATTTCCTGTATATCTAAATACGTTTAGATCTTCACAGTGAAAGGTAACACTTCCGAAAAACACTTCAGGAGTTTCAAAATCGTCATCTGATTGGTTGAATTCTACAAGATGTCTGAGAGACGTGTGTTGCGTTCTTTAACCGTCCGCCTGGAAACAAAGATGCCGTGATGCCAAACCCCCTCATGGAAAAAGAAAGCCGTCGTGTTTACAACTGTGACAATGTGCACTCGTCAGGATCAACTAAACACTGGATTTTCAAAAGTATGTGAAGTTCACGCCATAGACTGTTTAAAATACATCCAAGAGATTTACACATGTAGGGACATCGAGGTTACGGCATTACACGCCCCTAAACATGACATGGAACAAAACAAACTGTGAGTGGTTGATTTACATGTCAGTCAGAAGGTCTCTGGGCGAGTTCAGGTGATCAAGTACTTAACCCAATGTTCAAATGTATGACCTTCCTAATTTGGACGGCATGGACTATCCATCAGGGAAACTATCCTGCTGGGCTTGTCTCTGAAGAAGCAGTTCAGGATCAATGCTCTGTGAAGCTGACATTGTGGGTGTACAGACTGGTAGGTAGCTTGGACTAAGTCTGCTCATGACTCTTTTAACTCATTCTTTCTTATTCTCATTCACCTCTTTAAAAGTTATAATAATGGGAATGTTTCTGAAATGTGCAAACTTGATTGCTTGTCAATGTGCTGTAAAGGCAGTGAGTATCTTGGTGACGAATGCTCGGATTCACAGAGACACTTCAAATGAGACTGATGCACCCTGGATCTCTGCTACCGTTTGTCTAATTGTCTTGAGGGCAAGTGATTCATCTGCCTTTTCCAGATCAAGATAATGCTCTGCGGTGGGGAGCATTATTGTCCTTTCAGACCCATCGTCTAGAATGTGTCCAATATTATACTTTTGAGATGGAGTCTGACCTGAACCACTTTCAACATGACTCAACATGCCAGAGTGAGTAACCCGATCAAGGTAAACTGAGCTGGGTACTGTAGTGTACTCACAGTAAGGATGCACTTGTTGATGTTTGTCGTTTCATAGAGAATTGACAAGTGTTGGTCACCATAATTGGAACATGGCTTTTTCGGGGTGCAGTTTGTAGGCTCTGTCGTTGTCCTTTTTTCAAGCTCTTATTTGTGCAATGGTTAGTTTGTAATGCTGTTGGCATTTGCCAAAGGGGCAGAACGGCTTAAAACTATCCCATTTCTTGACTTTTGTCTGCTCTTTCTTTATCTGGACAGACAAGCTAGATGCTTCTTCCCATGATCCATGCCATGGTAAACTGTGGATTGTAAACTTTGCTGGCTTTGGTGTTTTCTGTTCTCTATTCTCAGAGTGAGGTCTGTCTGAACTGTAAAGCTCATCTGCTCCCTTCGATATGTGAAGCACTTGTGATATTTCTAGTGCCACTCTGCAAACTCAGGAAGTGTCTTGATGCTCCTGACTTCATAAACACGACTTCCCACCATGTAAATACGAACTTCCCAGGAGTGTAAGGAGGATTCACTGGAAATAACAGGACTCAAGAGTAGGGATGAGCGGTGAATGGTGATTTATTAACAATAAAGCAAACAGTTTGTAACAGTCCAGAGACAGTCCCACAACAGAGGTCTAGACAGGAGACTTGGGCACGGGATTAGAGTCTCGGGCTGGGCAGGACAGGACTCGAACACACACAGACGCACAACACAACGGGAGAAACAAGACACAAGAACAAAACCACTCAAACATTAAATAGGTACAAGGCAGGGCAAATACTAGAGTTATGTGACTGAAAAACTAAACCTATAAATATAAGGAAAGAAACTAAACAAAACACTTAAAGTAAATGACTGAAGTGAAACAAGTCCATGACAAGAGAAAACTAGGTATTATACAACCCAGGCTAAATAATAAATCAAAGAGAAAACCAAAGTAACAGTAACAGATAAACTAAACCTATAAATGTGGGACTAGAATAGCTCAAGTAAAACAAGACAACTAAAGAATGATGGTGGGTGCCTGAAAACGCAAACTTTTGAAAACGGTCTCCGTCTAAACAACAAAAACGCATATCTCAGAAGACGATGACGTCATGCACAGGCGTATTACATGTTCAGTCTATTGTGTTTCATCGCCATCTAATGGCCTGGCAGCAGAATACAGTGTTTTTAGGCATTTTCGCGGACACATTCGTGGATACTTGTGAAACTCAACAGAAAAACTTCTCTGTTTTAAGCATATAGTTGTCGTGTAAACGTACCCTAAGTCACGAACACAACACAACAATCCAGCAAAGACATAAAGCAAGAAAGCACAATATATAGGAAGGAAAATACAATTAGTAAAATGAGGACTAGACAAGGCCTAAACAAGGGGGCTTGGTAAATGGAAACAAGGCAAGACAAGGGGAGCACATGGCCAACATAAAGACAAAGCCATGTGCTCAAGCACAAAACACACATGGAAACATTGAACAAAGACAGAACAGACAAGGCTGTCAAGGCAGAGCCCTAACAAGGAGAGCTTGAACACACCATTAAAGAAAACCCTGAGCTTTCCACTGGTATTAACAGCATTGTGGTGGTGTTCAAATACGATCTTTACACATGACTTGAACGCACCATATGAACTTGTTTGGGCATGTCCCTGACTCCGCCCACATGTTATGTTACAGACTAATTCAAAACAAAGAGTTTAACAGGGATTCTACACAATTTATGTTAACAATTGTTGAAATATTATATTTTGTTTCAGATTGGGCTTGACACCAACTACTGGACCGCTGTGAACCATTTCTTTATATGGGGCAGTCTAGCTGTTTACTTTGCGATCCTTTTTGCATTGCACAGCGACGGCATTTTTACCATATTCCCGAACCAGTTTCCTTTCATAGGTAAGAAATTAAATGCATTTAGAGATGTACTTTTAGTATGTTTTTATTGTTTAGTCATATATATTTGTATTTGAATTCCTAAATAACGAGGCAGTTGGTCTTGGACTTCATACGGACATCTACTGGTGTGGATGTAGCATCATATTTTTGCTGTAAATTTCATTGTGAAAACCATATTCACAGCATTTTGTTATCAATGATTGCATCATTCTGCGACCAAAATGATCAGATATTAGCGAGTAGTCGTTAACTGATCATATAATCTCAACAAGAGGGGGACAATCCGGTGTACAATAAAACAGCTTTTTCAAATATTACTGAAGTTAAATATATTTTTTTGTTTGATTGTAGGTACCGCACGTAACTCTCTGAATCAGAAGATTGTGTGGCTGGTCATCCTCCTGACCACAGTCGTGTGTATAATGCCCATGGTGGCGGTCCGATTCATCAGGACTGACCTCTATCCCACACACACTGACAAGGTTTATAAATATACACATCTGTTTTTGTTTTAAAAGCAGTGGGAAGAAAAAAATATTATGTCCTTAAGAATGAGTGAATACACTACCATTCAAAAATTGGGGGTTGTGATTTTTTTAAAATATATTTTTGAATCTCTTCTGCTCACTAAGGCTGCATATATTTAAATAAAAAACCTGATAAAAATAGCAATATTGTGAAATATTTTTACAATTTAAAATAACTGTTTTCTATTTGAATATATTTAAAAATGTAATTTAGTCTTGTGATGCAAAGCTGAATTTTCAGCATCATTACTCCAGTCTTCAGTGTCACATGATCCTTCTAAAAATCAGTCTAATGTGTTGGTTTGATGCTTAAAGGGATGGTTCACTTTGAAATTAATTTTTGGTATGTTTTAGCATACCTCAAGGCCATCCAAGATGTAGGTGTCTTTGTTTCCGCAGTAGTTTCAATTTTGATATTTTTAGGTCAAACCGTTCTTGTCTGTCAGTCATATAATGGAGATCTATGGTCACCTCACCAACTCAAAGAGCATGCACAGAGAAGTCCAAATTAAACATGATTTAATGACTCGTAAATGTAAGTACACATTGATGGCCTAATGGTGTGTTCACACCGAACGCGAATAGAGCGTCAAATACGCCTCTATCGCATCTAGTTAGACGCTTGAACATTTTGAACCCATTCGCGCGTCTGTGTCACTCGCGAATAAAAAAACAACAACACAATTTCTTTCTGGCATACGTTTCCGTCATGTCTGAAATAAAAGATATTGCTGCTCTGTACTTGTTGTGGAGGTCCCAAATACGGAGGAAAGCCAAACGCCGACGTGTCTGTGTTCACAGCACCATCCAGAGGCGAACTCAACTCGGTGAAGTCTTCTTCAGGAACTGCGCCTGGATGACAGCCACTTCCAGCGCTATTTGAGAATGACGGGTGCCTAGTTTGATAACCTGCTAGCTAGGGTCGCTGACGCTGACATAGGTTGCTGACAGGATTTCTCGGATGCTCTTCGTTGATTGGCTGGCGCAACAAAGCGTCATGCGAATCTTCCGCTCGAGTTCAAATTTTTCAACTTGCGCGGAAGACGTTCGCGGCAAAACGCGTCGCCCAATTCGCGTCATTCGCAACGCCCGGCGCGAATGATGCGTCTATTCGCGTCTTTGCATTGACTTTGTATGTAATCTACTCGCGCAAACGATTAAATTCGCGTTCGGTGTGAACACACCATAAGACACGAAACGAGCGGTTTGTGTGAGAAAACGAACAGTATTTATATTGTTTTTACCTCTTGTAAGCACAGCCACGTCCAAGTGATCTGAGGGTGCGGGCGCTTTGGTCTGCGCAAGTGCCGGAAGTGATCTCTCGCGCGTGTACGTCACTCATTGTTTACACAGAGATTTCGGAAGTCGAAATCTTCTTCCATTGCGATTTCCTGTATATCTAAATCTGTTTAGATCTTCAGAGTTAAAGGTAACACTTCCGAAATCTCTATGTAAACAATGAGTGAAGTATACGCGCGAGAGATCACTTCCGGCACTTGCGCAGACCAAAGCGCCCGTGCCCTCAGATCACTTGGACGTGGCTGTGTTTACAAGAGGTAAAAACGATATAAATACTGTTCGTTTTCTCACACAAACCGCTTGTTTCGTGTCTTAGGCCATCAATGTGTACTTACATTTACGAGTCATTAAATCATGTTTAATTTGGACTTCTCTGTGCATGCTCTTTGAGGTGGTGACCATAGACCTGCATTATATGACTGACAGACAAGAACGGTTTGACTTAAAAATATAAAAATTGAAAATACTGCGGAAACAAAGACACCTACATCTTGGATGCCCTTGAGGTAAGCTGAAACATACCAAAAATTAATTTCAAAGTGAACTATCCCTTTAAGCATCAAATCATTTTTAAAAAACATAATAGATTTTTTTCAGGGTTCTTTGATGAATCAAAAAGTTTAAAAGAATAGCAGTTATTTTAAATAGAAATCTATTGTTACAATACAAATGTCTTTATTGACACTTTTAAACAATTTAATGCAAACTTGCTTAAGAAAAGTATTAATTTCTGTCTTAAAAAGAGAAAATCTTACTAAATGTCGAACCCGTTTGCCCTCCCGCAGGTGCGTTTACTTCAGCAGGCCACTAGACGGCAGGGTCCTCAAGAGCAGAACCTCAGGAGAGTCCGCAGGACCAGTTCTCGGCGCTCGGCGTACGCTTTCGCCCACCAGCAGGGATACGGAGAACTCATCACCTCCGGCAAGAACATGAAGGTACCAACATCCTCTACTTCCACGTATCCACTATCCTCACCGTCGAGAGGCCCTACGGACACCAACCTGGTGAAAAACACCACCAATGCGGAAGAGACCACCTCAAACACCTCTAGATTTAGGAGGGGAAGTGTCCAAAATCAAGAGGTGACGGTGGAAGACTTGGAGGCCAGATAAAGGGCTGTTTTTCTTTCTTTACTGAAGGAAGAGGAAATGGTGCCCATCTTTAATGTGAGAAAATATAATGGATTTTGGGCAGACACACTCTGGTCTCCCAGAGATGCCCGTGGGCACGGCCACACATGCACAGGAGACTCCAAAGAGCCAGCACAATGAAGCACAGATACCTAATTTCCACTCTCATGCAAATCTGTTGCCGTCTCACAAGGCACCCGTTCATTGAATTTGAAAACGAACCTCAGATTAATTTTGTATTCTCACCGATTCAAACGTTTTCTCAGAAAGGCACCGTTTTTGTATTCCGAGTTCTAAGAACTTCCCTTTATGCATTTGCGAATGTTTTAGGCACCTGAAACGTTAAATCCACGAGTTCTATAACCTGCACAATTTTAAACACGAGTTTACGTTCAACAAATGACATCGGTCTAATAAGACCAATGAGGCACAAGGGAGCAAATAAGTACAAGCGTGTAAATAATACCTCTTGTTTTGTTATAAACAGACACAACCATCTGCAGTGGATATGTTTAAAGACCTGGAAGTTGCTTCTATCCCCTCAGTTTACTAAAGCACACACACATGAATCGTGCTACCGGATGAGTACTAACAATTAGGAATGTGCGCAATCAATGCCTCAGAGAAGAAGCACTGGCTGCAAATCTTACGTTGGCTTTGCAAAGCAAACTAGCTTTTTCAACAATTGAATGAGTTTTAAAAGGTTTTTAAATGCCAAATGTGGTTTTAAATATACCTCTTTTTATAAAAAAGAAAACATCTTAGGTAGTGTAAAAACATTCCACACTTGTCCATAGTTAGTGCTTTTGCATGCAGCTCAGCGAACTGAGTTTTATTGAGTCGTGCCTTCCATCGACGATAGACTGAAGCATTTACACCATTAAACTTCTAGATTTACACATCTATCTACTACAAAGGTCTATAAAGTGGGCATTTCTGTCAAACGATCCTTTACAGAAGGAGTTTTTGTGCCTTTTTGTTTTCCTTTCATCAAAGGAAGTACTTTGAGTTCCGTTTGTCGTTTGAAACGTGTCGGCATTGTTTTTTTCTCTGAATGTATCAGGCATATTAGCTGTTCATTGCCCTCATTGCCTACTTTAACGTAGATAATATTTTCTAAAATTATTTATTTGACGAGGGGGGTCGTGCAACATTTAAGGTTTTTCTGCTGTACAATTTTGTCAACAAAGACCATGCAGATTGTTTATTGGTTTTATTTAAATGCATGGATTTTTATACAATTCATTGTAATTTTTTTATATGATATGCATTAAATGGCCATTGTTTAATTTATTTAAAAATGGATGGTTTGCCTTCATGTTTCATATAACAATTGTTTTGCTAGAGTTTTTTACTCGAGTGCTGTGGGTTGTTGCCAAGGTGTTGAGTGGTTACCAGGGGGTTGCTAGGTGGTCGCTATGATGTTCTGCTATGATGCAGTATGTGTCTAAAGGTGCAGGGTCACATTTGTGACATTTTTGGGGAAATTTCATAAGCAAAAAAGATAAATTGTCTATTGTCAACGCCTCGCGCAAAATTCACTGTCACGTTACGTAGATTCCTATTGATATTAATAGTTCCTATTAATTCCTATTAATAGTGATGTTTATTGCTTACCGTAGTAAACACCACTAATGACATGTTTATTATTTAATGAAAAAAGTAAATGATGAGGCTTGGAAACACTGAAATGTTTTTATTGAATGTTGAATATTGTCCTTGAACGCTTTCAAAGTAGGAATGTATAGAGCAATTCTTGGTACTTTACTAGTGCCCTGACAACCTCGAACTGGGTATAAAATTATTACTGATTTATGAAAGTGAAATAGAGTGAAAATGCACATTCAGAGTTTATAAATTCAGTTTCCCTTTCATATCATTACACGCAACACCTCCTATTTCTGAGGCCACGGGCTTGATTGTGTAGCTATAATGAGAGGAAATAGCCCCGCTACTTTTCATTCCTCTATGAAAATTGCCGCCCCTCCTCCCGGCTTTGTCACAAATAAACTCTGCTTCTCCAGAGCGGATCGACGGGCATCAGGCATGTAATAACGTGCACTCACGGTTCGAAGAAAAGAATCTATCTTTTCGCCGGGTACCATGGAAACCGTGCAACCTCCCCATCCAGCGCCGGTCAACCTCGACCCCACGGCGCCCGCCTGCCTGTGAAGAGAGGAAGACGTTTCGCTAAAACTACAGTTCATTAGACGGACTCAAGCAATGTCCAGTAGTTTGCCACAGAAGCTCAGAGATGCGACTCATTTGACGTCACAGAAGAAATACACTACAGGTCAAAGGTGAATTGACTCAGATTCATTAAGATTTGAATGAATAATGTACCAAAGATACATTTATTTGATTAAAAGTAAAGTAAAAATAGTTAAAATGTATATAAAATAATTTTAAAAAAGTATAATAAAATAAAATATTTAAAATGTAATTTATTCCTGTGATAAAAGCTGCATTTTCAGCATCATTACTCCAGTCTTCAGTGTCACATGATCCTTCAGAAATCATTCTAATATGCTGATTTGATGCTCATGAAACATTTCTTAATATTATTATCAGTGTTTAAAACAGTTCATATTTTTGTGGAAAACATAATACATTGTTTTTCAGGTTTCTTGGATGAATAGAAAGTTCAAAAGAAAGAAAAATATATATTTTGATCCAACATACCCAGAACATTTGAATGATATTGTATCAAGTTTTAATTATCTATTTAAACATTAATGGCAGCTTTGCATCACAGGAATAAATTACATATTAAAATGTAGTAAAATAGAAAATAGTTGTTTTAAATAAATTGTAATAATATCTCACAATATTACTGTTTTTACTGGATTTTTGCTCAAATGAATGGAGCTCTGGTGAGCAGAAGAGACTTTCAAAAACATAAAAAAGAAATATTCCAAACTTTTGACCAGTAGTGTGTATGTGAAAAGAAATGTTTTCCACTGTAAGTGTATAATGTGAGATCTGACATGGTCAGCTGACTGCGCTGTCACTCACAGACAGATGTCCACCAGCTGGTCCAGCTCAGGGCAGCTGCACTCGTACAGGTCTCTGCAGCTGGCGTGGCTTCGGTTCATCAGGTCGCCCAGCTGAGCGACGGCGTTGGCAGGAGAGGAGTCGCACACGGCCTTAAACTGCAGGACTCGGGCAGCCTCGCTGTACACGTGTCTGGCACGCTGGTACAGTTTAAACTGAGTCGCTGAGGAACAAACAAGAGGATGTAGAGCAAAATGACAATTTGTCTCAGCAATAATATATAACATCGGTAACACTTTACAATAAGGTCCATTAATCATTTTTACGATAGGGATTGTACTCATTTAGAGCAATATATTTAAATGTATTGCAAAAGCATAACCAGAAAATGTAGGATTATTTTCCCAGTAAGAGCAGATTTTGAGCTCCTCCTGTTGTGTTTAACCGCTCTCTCACCATGTTGTGTGTTGGCGCTGAGGATGTCCTGACCCAGCTGTTCTGCGCTGATACCCAGAGTCGTGCAGATCTCCTCTCTGCTGTACGGCTCGGGGTGAAGCACCTCCTCCAGCAGCTCCAGCATCTCCTCCAGACTCGCCCGCAGCTCCTTCTGCAGATCCGCCAGCTTCAGCAGACGCTGCCAGTCCACACCTCGAGCTTTAGCCAGCATCTGCACACACACACACCTTCAATATACTCATGCAAATAACTGCTTCTAGATTTATAGATCTTTAGATTTAAATCTAGTGCCAATTTTGAGGTCAATTTCAACAAACTTTACGGCAGACCAAATTTTTGAGAGTCACTTCAGCAACTGTAGATTAATAAAACTGTTCTTATTATTGCACTTAAATACCACATATATTTGGTTGCAGTGCCACCTACTGTAAAAAATGTTAAATGTACTCAGTCTTTGAGCTACTTTTAAATTCACCACTGGGGTCTTATAACGAGACATCCCAAGTGTTCACTGCATTAAATCAACCAAAAAGATATAGTGAAGACATTTATGTTACAAAGACTTCTATTTCAAATAAATGCTTTCTATTCAAAGAATCCTGAATTTTTTTTATCACAGTTTCCACAAAACTGTTATATACTGTTTTCAACATAATAATCAGAAATGTTTCTTGAGCAACAAATCGCCATATTAGAATGATTTGAGTAATGATGCTGAATATTCAGACTTGATCACAGGAATAAATTGCATTTTAAAACATATTACAATAGAAAACAATTCTTTTAAATTGTAAATATATTACTTTTAATTTTTTACTGTATATCGGATCAAAGAAATGCAGCCTTGGTGCGCAGAAGAGACTTATTCCAAAACCCCAAACTTTTAAACTATAGTGTACTTTTTTGGTGAACTTGCCAAAAAAAAACAATTCTTATATTACAAAGACTAAACTTTCATTCTAGATGTGTGTGTTTTTTTTAACTATCATTCTAGAAGCATCCCTGACGTTCAGACCTTTGTGGCGATGCGGCACTCCACCACCCTCATGTTGAAGTGAGACGAGGCCGCCTTGTTCATCTCCACACAACAGTTGGCGATTACAAAGAACGCCCCATCGGGCAACCTCACGTCTGTGGCTCGCAGCGGGTTAAACTCGATCAGCTTTGCCTTGAGGGAAAAAAGTCAAATCAAGCTAAATCCTCATAAACATATTTGTAATGTAGATGCATAGTGTTAAAAATGTCAATGGGTAAATAACAAATAAGAGGTTTAAAGATAAAAAAAATATTTATTTTTGTTTTTATTCTACATTAAAACACATGTGCCTTAGAAATGTATTCTTTGTACTCATGTTGGTTTTATATGGTAAAAAATAACTTGTATACAATAAAAAACAAACAAAAATGTCATGTGGTGTAACCAAAAGTATTAAAGGGCACCTATTATGGCATTTAAAATGTTCCTAATATTGTTCTGGGAGTCCCCAACAACAGTTTTACATGCATGCAATGACAAAAAACACTTTTGTTGTCTTATAATATGCATTTATTTTTACCTGATTTGCTCACCGACTCCCAAATGATTCGTTCAACGACTAATCTTTTCCATTGTTTGTAAAGCAATCGTCATTAAAATGATGATTAAAATGAACACAGCACAAGGTTCGGGCTATACTTGCCACTGATTCTTCACATGCTCGTCCCTGGGCAGTGAAAAAAAGGTCGCTTTTGATTCGCACTTCAGAACACAGTGTCTTGTTGTCGACATGATGTTTTCAAGTTTCCCGGTGTCTGCGCGGCTTGAGCGTCACAAGGCAAAGGAAAATGACTCATTGGAAAAACGATTCATTAAATTGACTCTGAGTCGACTCATACTTTTGAGAGACAATAACTTTTTTTACGGTGAACTTTCATATATAACACTTTGCAGGATGTTTTTGTTCACTAGATCTATGTTACACACTACATGAAAGGTAATTTTCAAAATTCCATAATGGTGCCCTTTAAAATAAAATAACATATTTTCATTAAACCTTGAATACATGTAACACATTTTAACATTATTAAAAACGTTTTTTAAATATATTTATTTCAAAGTTAAACATAATTTTTATACAAATATCATGAATTTTTCATTTAAAAAGCCAAGTTATTTGGGTCGTTGTGCTACCGGTATATGACATTTTTAACAAGTTTAAAAAATTGTTTTAATGAGGCATTTTGTCTTCATTATAATACCAAGATGCAACACCTGTCAATTTGACTATTCCCCCCAAAAATACAAAAAATCATTTGATGAATTTTAACATGTTCACCATATAAAAAAGTTATATTCGATCACAGTATGTATGTATATATGTATTGCATTTTTAATGTATTTTTGAAAAAATTAGATGCGATCATACACATACATACACAAAAAAGCATCATACCATCGACCCTTCAAAAATAAACCAAATACCACGTATATTGTTAGAAGAAATATGAAATAGCTTACTGTTCCCTCCTCAGCCAGGAAAGAAATGGACTGATCCATCCCTCCCCCCTCAGTGCCAATATAACGCTCACACTTGGCACACGTCTCCGCGAGAGTCACCTGAAATGAAACCAAAGCGAGCACATCTATGATAAGCAGCAGTTGTATTGTATGTAGTGCAGGTTAGAGGATTTACATTAAGGACTACCTTAGAAAAAGACTTCTGATTGGCCTCCATGGTGACCAGACCTGCACAGCACACCAGGGCACTGGAGCTGGAGAGCCCTGAGCTGGCCGGGATAGTCCCGTCTACCACACAACACATCCCTGCCAATGAAGACAAGCTCAAGTGCTCCTGCAAACACAAGGTCAAGGGTCAAATGACTGATTATAATGCAATAACGCAAACATGCATTATGGGTGTCATTAAACAGCCCACCTGGATTCCTCTCACTCCACAAAGGAAGTAATAGTACCATTGAGGATTATCTCTGTCAATGGTGATGCCATCAACAGACACAGTAAAATCCCTGTAAGAAGGAAAGAAATAAGTGAGTGAGTGAATAATGAATGAATGTCTGAGTTAATAAATTAAGTAAGTTGTGTAAGTGGGTGAGTGAATAAATTAAGTGGGTGAATGAGTAAGTGAGTGAATAATGAATGAATAAGTTAATTAATGAATAAGTTAATTAATTAATGAGTGAGAGACTGAATAATGAGTGAGTGAATTAGTAAATGCATGAGTAAGTACATTAATAAATAACTGAGTAAGTGAATATTAATAATAAATGAGTGAGTGAATAATGAATGAGTGAGTGTGTGAGTGAATAATGAGTGAGTGAATTAATTAATAAGTGAGTGACTAAATAATGAATGAGTGAGTGAGTGAGTGAGTGAATAATGAGTGAGTGTGAAGGAATTAATAAGTGAGTGAATTAATTAATAAGTGAGTGACTGAATAATGAATGAATGAGTGAATAATGAATGAGTGAGTGAGTGAGTGAGTGAATGAATAATGAATGAATAAGTAATGAATGAGTAAGTGAGTGAGTGAGTGACTGAATGAATTAATAAGTGAGTGACTGAATAATAAATGAATGAGTGAATGATGAATGAGTGAGTGAGTGAATAATGAGTGAGTGAGTGAATAATGAGTGAGTGAGTAAGTGAATAATGAGTGAGTGAGTGAGTGAATAATAAGTGTGTGTGTGTGAAGGAATTAATAAGTGAGTGAATGAATTAATCAGTGAGTGACTGAATAATAAATGAATGAGTGAATGATGAATGAGTGAGTGAGTGAATAATGAGTGAGTGAATGAATAATGAATGAGTGAGTAAGTGAATAATGAGTGAGTGAGTGAATAATAAGTGTGTGTGTGTGAAGGAATTAATAAGTGAGTGAATGAATTAATCAGTGAGTGAATGAATAAGTGAGTGTGTGAGTGAATAATGAGTGAGTGAATTAATTAATAAGTGAGTGACTAAATAATGAATGATGAGTGAGTGAGTGAGTGAATAATGAGGGAGTGTGAAGGAATTAATAAGTGAGTGAATTAATTAATAAGTGAGTGACTGAATAATGAATGAATGAGTGAATAATGGAATGAGTGAGTGAGTGAGTGAGTGAATGAATAATGAATGAATGAGTAAGTAATGAATGAGTAAGTGAGTGAGTGAGTGACTGAATGAATTAATAAGTGAGTGACTGAATAATAAATGAATGAGTGAATGATGAATGAGTGAGTGAGTGAGTGAATAATGAGTAAGTGAATAATGAGTGAGTGAGTGAGTGAGTGAATAATAAGTGTGTGTGTGTGTGTGAAGGAATTAATAAGTGAGTGAATGAATTAATCAGTGAGTGAATGAATAAGTGAGTGAATAATGAATGAGTGAGTGATTGAATAATGAATGAATAAGTGAATTAATGAATAAGTAAGTGAGTAAATTAATTAATTAATAAATAAGTGAGTTAATGAGTAAGTGAGCAAATTAATTAATACATGAGTAAGTGAATGAGTGAGTAAATAATGAATGAATGAGTGGATGAATTAAGTGAGTGAGTGAATAAATGAATGAATGAATGAATGAATGAATGAATGAATGAGTGACTGAGTAAGTATATGAATTATGTGAGTGAATAATGAGTGAGTAATTGTGAATTAAATTGTGAAGAACAGAAGATAAAGAACATTGTTACTCGCTTATATTTGGGGTCAGTGTTGGTCAGCTGGATTGTTTGGGAGTCACTGACAGAAACTGCAGCAAGAATATTCTGCTCTATTGCCATTGGAAGGACAGCATAGCCACAATAATCAATGTGCTCACCTGGAAATGATAAGATTTATGATAAAAAATAAAATGCAGTACTGATGGTATTTGTTATGTTTACACTTACAACCCACCAATCAAATTCACCCTCCCTGGAGCACGAGCGTAGAAGAGAGGCATTTGTCCATATTTTCCATGAAAAGCCTCTTTCAGTTTCTGCAACCTAACAAAAAGAGGGAAAGTGTATGTCTTAACACAAACAAAAACAAACATGAAAGTTAAAACTAAAAAATAGAATGTAAATCGACGTGACGAATTGACTCCATTCAATCACAATAGAAGTTTTCCGAATAATTGCACGAAGTGTCCCAAACAGTCGCAACTTACCTTTCATTTCCACTGAGCAGCACCTTGATTTTCGGTGGAATTGTGGCCATTGTGCCGTTTTTAATCTTTGTTTTACGGTGAGTACACTATACAGGAGTGGACTAACACCGTACAAGTGCTGTCAGCTGACTGTCATACCCGGAATCATGCTTCTACCTAAACAACACGGAAGAAACTGACACGAATCCCGCAAACTGGATTCGGAAACACTCGGGAAGAATCGGAGCTGCGCGCGCACCGTACAGAACGCGCGGCGTGATGTCATAACGCTTTGCCGGCGAGCATTGTGGGTAGGAGTCTCTCTCTCCGGTCAAAATGTCTGACATGGAAGATGATTTCATGTGCGATGATGAAGAGGATTATGACTTGGTACGGCTGTCTAAAATAAACTTAACTGTAAATGCATGTAATGCAATGCTAAGCAAATGTAGCGACATCAGTAAATGTTGTTTAGCCTGTTAATAGGGACTCAATTTCGTAATGGTGTTGTTTAGCAGGTGGCTAGTTTGCTAATACTGCAAAGACTAAGTCAACAAATATGACAGCCTCCTTTAAGTTGGTTTATTTGAAGTTTCGTAAGAACTGCGATTTACAAACCTGATTTCTGATGTTGAATTCTTTATGTATATATTGATAACTCGCAGACTCATGTGAAGTTTACTAAATTATAGCTAATGTGCTGCTAGTTATGAAACTGCATGATATCCGATTTCAGTTTGTTGTTAAATAGATTATTACGTTGATATGTATAGATGTACAGTTGTAAATAATCTTAACGTAACTATTGTCATGCAGTTGTCATAATCATAACAATCATGCACCATTAAGCTGTACAATATCCTTCAAGATGTTTTTCCAGGCAAATACTTGAATTAATCCTTTATGATTATATGATCCTTTAACTGTGATTAACGTAACACATACCATTTGTTTGCTTTCACTTCAGGAATACTCTGAGGACAGCAACTCTGAGCCCAATGTTGATTTGGAGAATCAGTACTACAACTCTAAAGCCCTCAAAGAAGATGATCCTAAAGCAGCCCTGAGCAGCTTTCAGAAGGTTAGACGCGTTCAGTGTCTGCATCTGTACTGGAACTTTGAATATGTGTAATAATCACTATTTTCTGTTTTGCAGGTGCTGGAACTGGAGGGGGAGAAAGGAGAATGGGGCTTCAAAGCACTGAAACAGATGATTAAGATCAACTTCAAACTGGTGTGTAACAATAGTAGCTCAATATATTGAGTAATATTTATAAATCCTTTTCTTATTCTCCTGTATTGTCTAACTTTTTTTTTTGTTGAGCAAACTAAATGTTAAATAATACAATAAAAAACAAGTGAATGATGTACTTTAAAATCTAATAAACTGATTTTTATTTGATTTTATTATTCTTATTTTTACAGACAAATTTTCCTGAAATGATGAACCGGTACAAACAGCTTTTGACGTATATTAGGAGTGCTGTCACCAGAAATTACTCTGAGAAATCCATCAACTCTATTCTAGATTATATCTCAACCTCCAAACAGGTATTTATTACATTTTAAACTGCTGTGATCAGTAATATATATGTATAAATATTAGGGGTGTTGCGATATACTGTTTTTGGCGATAACCGTGATATTCAAACCATAGAATATCGATATCGTGTTAATTAAGAGTGTGACAATATATCATGATAACTGCAATATTAAAAATGAGTAGTACACATGATTAAATGACACGTAAATAATCCAGGGTCTGCCCAAACTACAATTTTACCTTAACGCTGCCATCTGTCATAAAGCTACTACTGCTGTGCAAAATCATATCGCTCAATAAGACAGAGGAGATTCTCGAGCCACACTCTAAAAAAGTAAGCTCGCCAGTATGGGAGGTTTTTTTGGGATTTAGAGAAACTTAAGAAAACATGCAACATGTTTTTCAAGGTTATTTTCATAAGGATAATGTACAGTATATTCATAATGCAATGCTAATCGACATAGCATTTGTAATAAAATAATATAAAAAAAGCCACATCTGTTCACATAAGGAAGTTATTTCAATCTCTCGACTGACTCAATAACTCGATTTCGGAGTAAAATATGCTGTTATTATCATAAATCATAATAAATGCTGGTGATAAGACAAGCTGCCAAATGTTCTTTTCTCTGTAAATTATTTTAAATTATTTTAAAATTAGTATAAAAGGTATGCCATTTATTGGATTTGGGTTCCAAATGGGGACACAAGTTATCAAGTTAAGCTATTAGTTGTGTTTAAAACTTATTTATAATACTGTTGAACTTGACAGTATTTTCTCTTTCTGTCTCCTATTTCTTAGGCAGTGTCAAAGAAGCCAGAGAAAGCCAGAGTCTCAGTTGTTGTAATTGTTGTATGTAATGGTGTGATTCATTGGTTAAAAAAAAAAAAGCAAAACACAAAATAAACAAACTAAAGATTAATATGACTGATAACATAGTTTTTTAAGGTTTCTGTAGATATCGTAATATATTGTCACTCGAATTATTTTGGCCACGATAACTGTGGTGTTAAAAAAACTGATATCGTGACAGCCCTAATACACACACTTAAACACACACACACACACACACACACACACACACACACACACACACACACACAACATTATATATAAAAATTAAAGATCATTATGTTATTAAAGATAATAAAGTAATATTTATCTATTTACCTTTTTTTCCAGATGGACTTGCTTCAAGAGTTTTATGAGACCACACTGGATGCTTTAAAAGATGCCAAAAATGACAGACTTTGGTTTAAAACTAACACCAAGGTTTGTGCTGTGGCAGTGCATCGTGTTTTTAAATGATCTGTTTTATATTACAGATATACACTTATGTATCAGGAACAATAATACTATGATAATAATTGTCAATGCAATGCCCTTTAATATTTGCCAGCAAACTGCAGAAAGGATGTGTAATTCAAGAACACTGCTAACTTTTGCTCCTCTGTTTCATGTAGTTGGGAAAGTTGTACCTGGAAAGAGAAGAGTTTGGAAAGCTTCAGAAAATCCTTAGGCAATTGCACCAGTCGTGTCAGGTAGAGTAAATGATCAGTGTCGAATAAATAAGGAAATGTTGATGTCTTCAAATGTGTAATGTGCTGTTGTGAAACTGATCGATGTTCTTAATCAGACGGATGACGGAGAGGACGACTTGAAGAAGGGCACTCAGCTGTTGGAGATCTATGCTTTGGAGATTCAGATGTATACGGCACAGAAAACAACAAAGAAACTGAAAGCCCTCTATGAGCAGTCATTACACATTAAATCAGCCATCCCACACCCACTCATCATGGGAGTCATCAGAGGTATTTGACACATTTTAGTCTATTTTAATACCAAAGATGAAGACATTTAAAAAAAATTGTTTGGTTTTTGTTTTGTGCATAATCATTTTTGGTTTGTTTTATTAATTCTGTAGAATTTATATATAATAAAACTGTGTATTTTTGTTTTGTGCAGAAGAATTTTTGTTTTATGTACAATTGGAATATTATGTTTTTATTTATTTTTTGTGTATAACTGTAAAGTTTCTTTTGTTTATGGTGTACAATTGGAAAGTCCACTAATTTTCTTTGGCTTGTGACCTGTTCTCTTTAGAATGTGGTGGTAAAATGCATCTGAGGGAGGGCGAGTTCGAGAAGGCACATACAGACTTTTTCGAGGCGTTCAAAAACTATGACGAGTCTGGAAGCCCC
This sequence comes from Chrosomus eos, assembly GCA_036326025.1. NCBI lineage: Eukaryota > Metazoa > Chordata > Actinopteri > Cypriniformes > Leuciscidae > Chrosomus > Chrosomus eos. The sequence continues at coordinate 12,666,973 of CM070842.1, forward strand.
AGACGAACCACTTGTCTGAAGTACCTAGTCTTGGCCAACATGCTGATGAAGTCTGGAATCAACCCATTTGATTCTCAAGAGGTATAAGGTGTCAGTCATGCACAGGCCCACATGGAATCTATCTAAGGCCATCAGAAAGTCCAGCAGAACCATAAATTACACAATTCTTCATCACTGCATGTTCATATATTAAATATTTTGGTGTGTTTGCTTTAATTGACCAATAAGTATGTTGGACTCTGTTTCACTTAACATTTCAACTTGAAAAGCAACTTATTTTCCCCCATAGTCAGTGTAGAAAAGCACAACACTGCATATTCTATCTGGGCCTGGTCATAGGAGGTCAAATTTTGTGGTCTATAATATGACAGAAAAAAGTAATTCTTTCTATGTGGCTCTGTGTCTAGGCAAAACCTTACAAAAATGATCCAGAAATCCTGGCAATGACAAACCTAGTAAGGTAAGCGTGCACAATACTATTAATTTATTCGGTCCTCTTCTATTTATATTATTTAATTTTTATGGTCCGAATGGATTCATTTTATGGTATTAATTGCTTATAATTTGTCTAGTTCCTACCAAAACAATGACATCACAGAATTTGAGAAAATCCTAAAGACGAATCACAGCAACATAATGGACGACCCCTTCATCAGAGAACATATTGAGGGTCAGTTTGGGTGGCTTTCGGCTTCCTTGTACATATTCTACTTATTTCATAAATCTCATACATCAAATGTTGGAGTCATATTTTAATTTTTCCTTTTCCCGTCAGAATTGTTAAGGAACATAAGAACGCAAGTGCTCATCAAATTGATTAAGCCTTACACTAGGATACACATACCATTTATTTCAAAGGTAAATGTATATTATAGTCTAGTTATTATATTAAGGTAAATATATTGTATTATAATAACATGCTTTCATGTCCGGTTTTCTTTAGGAATTGAATATTGATGTTTCAGATGTGGAAAGCTTGCTTGTGCAGTGTATTTTAGACAAGTAAGTTTAATCCATTTTTTTTATACTCTTTTACTGCATAATATATATATATATATAATATATTAATCTGCTGTTGTACATCTTTCAGCACAATCAACGGTAGAATTGACCAGGTCAATCAGCTGTTGGAGCTCGATCACCAGAAAAGAGGCGGAGCCAGATACACCGCTCTGGACAGATGGACCAATCAGCTGAACTCTCTCAACCAGGCCATTGTGAGCAAACTGGCTTGATTTGACACTGACGATCCCAGAGAACAAATTCACCAATCAGGCAGCCGGTCGATTCGAGGCTGTCAGTGACATTAACTACTTTCAAGCCCTTTACTCCCCCGTTCACAGATTGACTTGAAGCGGGAGCGTAATTTGGCTAGTTTGTATTTTTACAGCTGTAGTCACTTAAGTCAGTTTTAAATGTCCTTACCAAAGCAGACGTTCCCACCGGATGTCTGCTGTACTGATTTGTCGGGTCTCTAATATGAATATGTTTGCATCACCTGAAAAAAAAAAGTTACTTCAATAACACATATTGGCACTTGGCAGACATTTTAAGTTGTTTGTCTTAAATGGAAAGCGCGAAGACGTGCTGTGTGAAATTGAGTCATTTATCTGTTGAACTCTGTCTCTTGTTAGAGTCAGCATGTTTTACTTGGTTTGCATAAGATTCAGTTGAGTTTTATGCTGTTGCACCGCAGCACATGCGTATTGAAAGTGCCGTCATTGCTAGAATTTCTCACCAAACTTTACAGATCTGTTGAAACTTTAATGCTGCCTGAGCTCTTCTGTTTCACTTTTCGACAACAAAAATAAAGAATGCATTTGTTGCTTCAGCGGAAAATGTGTCTGGAATGGTTTATGATTTTATGTGTGTTAATAACACAGGCCAACATTATACACGTTTCATATACAGACAATATTTCAACTGATTACTAAAACAAGACAAAAAACCTGAATAGACAGATTCATTTTCTTAATCAGATCACAAAATGTCATGCATACATTATATGGCCAAAAGTCCTCAGCTGGAATAACCAATCCCATTAAGTACAATGGAGTTTCACATATATTTGTGTGTTTAGGCATTTAACAATAAAACTATTATATTTTAAACAACGTGTTATGTAAACAATATATAAATATCGGTATGTATTTACATTATCTATATAATTTTATAAACAAAATATTAAGAATTAATTACAATGGGATTTCACTTACGTTTGCATGTTTTGGAATTTTCCAATAATTTTATTTTATATTTAATGCTAATATAAATATTACATGAACACACACACAATCCTAATAAATTGTATATGCATCCTAAAAATATATATATAATGATGTTATTATTACTACTATTACTTTTATTGTGAATAATATATTTTCGTCGTGCTTGAAAAATACATTTCTGTCAAAAAGAGGTGTAATTTTGGTTGACATTTGATATGCCGTAACCATTGGCTGTAACGTTCACGTGACGTCGTCCCTCCCGTCAGCCAATCAGAATCCAGGATTTTTGCCGCTGTTTAGAGCGCCATGTTTCAATGGACAGATACATATCAATATATTTCCTGTATTATCGCTTAGTCCGCATTAAACGAGTTTTACCATCTGATTCTGTAACGGCTGAACAGACATTTCGCTGACAGTTTTTTTTTTAATCATGCTCGTGTCATATCAAATCAATATTGAGGTTGTGAGTCACCGAGACACTGTAATGTTCCTCATAGAAGCACTTTATTTCGGATTATTGTGTTAATGTAGCACTGCGTCGACTATTAAAAACTTTAAAGGTAAGAAGAGACTATTTAAACACAAATACCGTTTGTATAGCTAGTGCTAAATGAAATACATTTAGCTATGCAGCGACAGTCCGAATAATGTGTTATGAGTTGCAGAGAAGCTATAAATAGAGCAATGTTTTATGATGCTACATACGCACTCGCGTATATATAGGAAAGAGTTGGTTTCGTTTTGTATGAGTTCGACTAGTTAAATGAAGTGGTCGCTGGTTATTTCCTTTCTCCTCTCAGGTCGTCAGGATGTCCATTGATTTTGACAGTGCCGCTTTACAGACCCAGCAGGAGGAAGAGGAGTATGATCAGGAAGACTACGCCAGAGAACAAGAGGTATCTGTCCCGTTGCTGAACACTGCAGTTATTTGGTTATTTCACAGTAATAACACAACACACACACACACACACACACACACACACACACACACCAAACTCACACCTGTCATCTGTAGAGAAATGCATACTGCAGACAAAAAAACAACAACAATCTGATAAATTGTGTGCAGGAACATCAAGGGCTGGTTATTTTAATCTAGTAGATTAAAAGTTTTAAATTAAACCTGTCAGTGATATTATGAATGGAAGCCTAGACTTACTGTCGAAATTGACTGTTTATGTCATAATTTTGACTTTTCATCTTATAAATATGACTTATGCTGCATCAGAAATCAAATACTTCCCTACTATGTAGTATGTGAAAACAGTACGCCAACACAGTAGTATGTCCGAATACATAGTGTTCGAAAAACAGTAGGTGAGATACAAAAGAGCACATTCGATAGACACTTTACTATCCCATGAGGCCACGGGAGAGGATTTGAAAAAACAAAACAATTATTAGGCTTTAAACAACAAAACAATACAACATACACTTTAAAGCCAGGCGAGCAAAGAGCACACCTAAACAAAAAAAACATTCACAAAAATACAAGACCTTTGTATAATTCAATGGGAGAAGATTTATGAATGGCAGTGAAGCGACGAAACTGACGGCTGGTAGGTAAATGCAGCTCACGTCACTGAACGTGTCACGGACTGATGATGTTAAACTCTGGACAGGTTTTCTTCCTGACTACTCATCTTCTTGACTGCCAAACAGTCTGACATTACTGACAACAGAGATCTTACAGTGTGACATGGCTTACAGCGAGAACTGTACAGCTTACAGTGTGACAAGCAACAGTCATAAATAACTATTATTGGTGGTCGTTGAGAACATTTTCCATGATACCATGCATCACTAACAATAGCAAGCAGCAAATCATGTGTATAGACGTCACAATTACGTCACGGCGCTAGCTGGAGGCAAAACAAAGTGAAAACTGCAAGCGGCCAATACAAACCAGCACAGATTCGGCTACATAATAAGGAAGGAGCTTAAATTATTATTATTATTAAATTTCATCTTGTTGTGTTGTTTGGTGCAAGAATTGCCTACAATTTTATTGCATAATGTTTTCTAAATTATTGTGATTATTTGTGAATCATTGTATACATTGTTGTGATATGTTGTGATATACTTTTTGAAGAACCTGGTAAGAAAGAATAATCAAATACATAGTTAATTAATATAATTTTAATACATAAAAAATATTTTTATTTCTAGAATTCATATATCATTAATATCATTAAAATTGCACTGTAATGCCACTCTGTACATTGTGGTCTTCTGGCCTTGGCACTGGCAGTACTGCGGAATGTAACGTTACCACAAGTCTTGTACGTGATCATTCATCACATAGTTATAGGCATCTAAAGTTATATATGCCCTCAGTTTTTCTTTATGCTCGGTTTCTCTATAAGGTAGGTGTAGAAGTCAGGCCACTCAACCAAGGTAACGTTAATCCTGTCAGATCGTCCATCCATTGAGTGAGCGTGTATGGGTCGGCCAATCTGGTTCTGTCCGTTAAAATTAACTTTTGAAAATAACAATCGGGTCCTGGACAGTGAGTGACCTTACACATTAAGATAAAATCTGATTTTCTCCGGTCATTGTTAAAAACAAGCTAACAAAACTTGCTAACTAGCCTTAGTGAAGTGGCCAGAGGGATCGTTCTGCCTCCACCTAAGCCCCGCCCACAAAAATGTATGTGTATACATGTGTTTTTGGACACATTTTTACGGGCCAAGAACAAAGTGCGGAGGCACCTCTTGAAATCGTTGGCGTTCTTATTATTCTTCCTCTTCTTCTTCCGTATGGAAGTCTATGGCAATTCTTAGAACCGCTTGCAGGAAAGTTAGGAAATTTGGCACACTGATAGAGGACAGTCTGAACAGTCACCATAGCAAATTTGGAGTTTGAACTCTAACTCTAGCGCCACCAACTGTCCAAAGTTTCACTCCTGTTTATGCTAGTAACTTTTGAACCATAAGGGCTAGAAACAAAAATAAATTCCTTAAAAAAGATGATTCGATTGCATCATATGACGTCATTTTCCGTCACCTACTTTTTCGAACTCGTCCTAGACGGTTGCTCCGATTTTCACGAAAATTGAACGAGATCATCTTCAGACCATGCCGACAAAAAGTTATGGAATTCAAGTTGATTTTCAAACCATTCTTGAATACCACGCAAACAATTGTTACGTAGCACTTGCAAAAACAGACATAAGGCTGTATCTCCTCAACGCTTTATCGTATTCAGACCAAACTAGGTACTTGTCATCACAAGCAGGGCCTGAGGCATGATCCGGATATACGAAAAATTTCTGTTTTTGGTTATAATGTCCAAACGGTTTGTCCATTCAGGGCGTCTTGCCGAGTCGACTGAGATCCAATTTTTCCATGTTGGCCATTTTGAATTTTGTACTAAAATTGTATATTTTATGAATGCATAAACGTATCTTTACAAAACTTGGTATGGGTCATTGGCAGGATACTCTGAAAGAGTTTTGGAGAAAAAAAGATTTACATGCTTATAACTTTGGATTTGGTTGACTTATTTTCACGGGAGTCATCACCTTACATTCCTGAATCCTTGCCGAGTCTAACGATCCCAAACATTCTAGGCTTTGCCTTATGGTTAGTGCAATGTTGTAAATTAGCGCTTAAAGCTACACTGTGTAACTTTTTTTTTTCAAAAATATATGTGCTCATTAATGTATATTTACTTCGTTTCAAGTTAGGGCTGGGCGATATATCGATATAAAAAATATATCGATATATTTGTAAATGCGATATTGAATTAGACCATATCGCATATATCGATATAGTTCAAATTTGCGCTATGATCCTTGCTCCAAGCAAGCTGCTGACTGCTTTTGTAGAAATATGTATATCGTGCATTCTATCAGTTGCAGTTCTGGCGCCTCCGTCTCAACAGCATTGTACAACGCGACAGATACTCACATCAAATATTAACGCAGAGGAACGGAACACATCAGTTCAGTGAGTTCAGAAAAAGTTCATTATTTGCATGTGCTTTAAAGCCTTGCCGGTTAAACATGTCATTCACTGCTGATGCGCTATTCTGAGCGCGAATACCCGACGCGCACATGCACTAAAAGCCTGTCTAACAGCGCCTGGTTACTGGACTAAGTTATCTTTCGAGTCTTATTTTGCTAATACTCTCAAATACACACAAGGTTTACATAAAGAAAGTTGGTTATGTCTAAACTGAAAGCAAACTGAGAAAATTAAGAGAAATCTGCTTGTCAAATGCGTGTATAGACCTATGGCATAGACGCGTCGCGTACAGGTCTTAAAGAGACAGTAGCCCTAATAGTAAACATGCAGTGCTTGTCCTTAAAGGGATAGTTCACCCATAAATAAAAATTGTGTCATTATTTATTCACTGTAATGTTGTTCCAAACCTGTATTAATTTATTTCTTGTGCTGAACACAATAGAAGATATTTTGAAGAATGTGGGTAACCAGACAGTTGCTGGTCCCCATTGACTTCCATAGGGAAAGATATACTATGGAAATCACTGGGGTACATTAACTGTTTGGTTACCCATATTCTTCCAAATAACTTCAACAGAAGAAAGAAACTTATTTAGGTTTAAAACAACTTGAGAGAGTAAATGATGACAATTAAAATTTTTGGGAGAACTATTAATGTTAATAAAACAACAAAACACAGGAAATCACTCACTGCTCTTGACTGATAACTTTAATAGTAGCTTTAATAAGAATCAATGTATAATTTATACAGTGAAGACTATATTTGGCTTTGACTTTGACTGAACATTTGCTCTCAGTTTGCGGAAAAAATATCGGGATATATATCGTATATCGATATTCAGCCAAAATATATCGGGAAATGATTTTTGGTCCATATCGCCCAGCCCTATTTCAAGTAATAAAGTATTCTCGTGAGTGTATAATATGCCATTGAAAATACATACGGGTAAAGGCTTCTAATGTCGGTCGCCATGTTGCCCCTCCATCTTGAAAGTACATTAGCCAAAGAGGGACATACCCATTAATTTGTTAAAAAAAAATAACCTCATCACTTGAAGGAACACTCATGGACGAGGTCGAACTGGAAGCCATGTTAATCTTGGACTACATTGGCCACCGTAGGAGTTAAACCGAAATCGGAATTGAGAGGAACAGAAACTAATATTCACTGGATGGTCATATACCCTTTCACCGCTAGATGGGGGTAAAAATCACACAGTGTAGCTTTAATAAACATTTGCCAATATCATTCTTCGAAACCGATTGAGACAAAACCACCGTCAGAAGTTTGGAAACCTAGGTCGTTGGCTATATGGTAATGCCCAAATGTCAAAATATGAATTGTAAGTGGCATGAAAATGCAAACAAAGTCAGGTGTGGGTAATTTTTTTATGTGTTACTCCATGTTGATATGATACTCCAATACAAAATGAGATATTTTCACCAAATTAGACACACACATGTATGGGCTCACATAAAAAAAACGGTGGACCTGCGCCACTTGTTATTGCTATAATAGAACAAAACAAGGACATTGCCATTAAAGGTGCCATCCTCATTATCCGCTAGCTTCCTGTCCCCTGAACACACTGTAAAAAAAACGCGGTTTCTGCAGACACCCCAGGCTCCACAAACGGCAACAAAAACAAACTGGGCTAACCCGCACCACAAAACATAACAAACTTTTCCAGCCAATAACCGACAAGAAGGATTTTGGGGGTTAGTGCGCGGATGAGGAGGAGGGAGGGTCGAGCTAGTCTCCGTTTTGTTTGACAATACTTTAAACGTCAACAAGAAGTAACGTCACCCGACATCGCTTAGAGTACCTTTAATTACAATATAATATCATCATGATATTAAATGCAACACTTTACGAATGCATTTGTGTACCCATTATTAGTGTGTACCCATAGTATGTGTCTTGATAATCCATTAAATCATACTTTTAGTTACTCGGTATATATATGATTTTCCAGCCATTTTGCCTAAAATCAGTTTAAATATCTTTATTTTCTCATTGTTGCAGTTGGTCTGACACTCTCAGCCATGTTGGTATGTCATATTGTCGTCTTTGCGCTTGGCCCTGATCATTTCTGCTTGCAGCTATATTTAATTTTTATATCTGCTAAAAGTTATTTTGACCGCTTTTAGAAAAGACCTCAAAGCTTACAGATATTTGATCATTTTTGTATGTCTTCAATATTAGGCACTGTAATGCTGATCAAGTCCTTCTGCCTGTAAAATTCTGTGATATGGCCAGCATGCACTGTAACCATTAATATGTGCTTTAAGAAATGGAAGAGTTAGATTTAGTGTTTTCTTGTGATTTTTGTTTCAGCATTAGCAAAAAATAGGGCCTTACAGCTGAATTTTACTGTAGTCACCCGGCCCACATTTGTTGAATACGACTTCCTCATGGTTATTCATATTATTAGTTAAAGATTCTTCTGTTTTCGGTCACATGCAGTAACCGTGTTTGTTTTTAAAAGGCAGATCTTCTCCAATCGGAAACGTGTGTGTGTGTGTGTTCTGACTCACCTCACAGCTATCAGCTTCATGAATGAACATTGGCTGCCATTGGTGCAAGTGCAATGCAGTCAGGTGTGTTTGCTGTGTTTCCACTGCCCTACATACTCAGAGCTCTTAACTGAGAGATAATGAGAGATCCTGTCTCGGGGTAACGTTTGTACTGAATGGAGGAAGAGACTGTAGCCACTTTTCCTATGGATTAGAATTGGAAAGTAATAGTATGAGGTGAATGGAACCATCGATTTTGATGTGCATCACATGCACTGTCATTTTCACCGGCTGTTTGTCTTTTTTGTCTATCAGAGGAGGAATGTTTCTGCTCCAGTTAACTGAAGCGTATATTCTGACCCCCACAATGGGCCGACCTCAGCCAGGACAAACAAGGATTGCTTAGTTATTTTTCTGCTTTCTTTTTTCATATGACTCACACTGCTGAAATCCAGCATTGCACACAATACTCCTTCAGTCCAAGAGCTCCTGCAGTAGCTGTCGTAGTAGTATAAATGCGGGAAAGTTTCATTTCCGAGGGAACGTTTCAGGATGTGCGAGTCATCCAGCAGGAGTTATGGAGGGTGAGTTTGACTGTCTATCCTCTGATCTGTTTTATCATGAGTTGCTGAAAGTTAAATGTGCTAGGCTCCTTTAAGACGGCTCCGGGCCATGTGTTGGTGTGAGAGTTCAGCGTGTCTGTAACCGGGCGGGTGTGTTTTTGTAAACTGTTGCTACGGGCCCTGCGCTGAAATTAGTTGCTTGCACATTCTTGTTTCATTTCTTATACTTTCAGTGTGTTTCCCTTTAAACTCAATGTTGTATTGATGTCAGCTGATTTTAAATACTAAACAAAGAAAGTTGTCATGGTCAAACTCACAAAGATTTGGTCTGAATAGCACAGAATATCTTTTTTTCTGACTTTCACAAATTGTTTTGTTTGAGGAAAAACATAAAAATATACAGTTGTTCGATCTTATTTTTTATTCATTTAATAGGCTCCTTGCACATAGCAACCTGACGTCATATCCGCAACGGGTAAATACGGCTGGCTCTCTTCCTGTCTGAAGGCGTACATACACAACGTAGACATTTTCCGCCTAATACTAGAAAACAGAACAGCATTATAACACGCATATTCTGTCAGCCCGGGATTGTTTATTAGCCTAATGTAAGCTAGCAAACTAACGTAAGCCATAAAGTTTGAGATATAGACTTACCTTCATATCCGTGGATATATGAAGAGGCATACATTTTAAAGCCATTCTCTCTAATTTGCTGGTAGGTGATTTGGAGGAGGACTTACAAAGGAGATATACGTCCGTTATTGTAAGTTTCGGCAACTCTTGTAAACACCTCATCTCATAGTGTAGAATAGCGCCGGAAAAGACGAGGCCGCATTTCCGGTAAGGAAGTAGTTACGTGCAAGGAGCCCATTGAGTTGATTAGTTTGGAATCAACTGTAATTGGTTTTGTTTTACAGATGACAAGGACATTTCCATTTAAATTGATATTAAAAAGCTAATCCCAACACTCCTTCTCTCGAATGGCTCGGGCACTGAAGTTTATCTGGACCAAACCCTGATAATAACATTGTCATAGTATTATTGATATGTAGTTGGTTTTAAATGGTAAAATATTGTTAAACGAATAAAGGAAAGTTGTCATATTTTAAAAGAATTCTGGTCTCCTCAAGTCGATTCAGTAAAAGCACATTTAGTTAAAATTAGCCAAGATCCAAAGCTACTAATCTCCAGTCTTGGGTTTTCGTATCCAAGTGGACCCGAGAAGACCTTGCGCCTTAGCAGTCTGGCAGCGGTGAAAAACCTCATGGCTACGGTACTGAATGATGTGTTTGTTGTTTTAGCTCCACAAGCTCCTGACGGATCTCCCTGATGATATGCTGGATGACAGTGGTGACTGCTCCTCACCTGAGCTCCACCGCTCCACCTGCAGTCACCCAGAAGACAACAACAGGTACACCGCACATACCAAAACTAGTGCTTTACTGATATATCACCAACGTATATTATTATTTTACAAGTTCTCTGTATTAGCCAATACATTTTTCTGAATGGCCGAAGTGTTGGAAGCAGGACTTTTATTTTGTCCCACCGGCTGAGCTCCCATTCTCCATCTTCATTAGTTTACTGTTCTAATAATTGTCGGTATTCAGAAAACACATTTGAATATATTTAACATAATATTATCTAATAAACATTTACTGACTCAACCCTCATAAACTTGCAGTTCAAATTGTTTGATATTGCGCGCATCCTGAATATAAACTGCATTACTGATTACTTTTTTACTTACTAAATCCTATATCAACCTCAACCAAGGATAGACGTGAAACTGCTCTTTTAATTCTTTCAAATAAATAATATAAAAGTGTTGCATAAATCATTCTTGAACTGACCAGAGTATTTCAAGGGAGAAGGTTACATTAAAGCATACATGTTAACATTAGACGTCATATTTTAATGTTAAATCCACTATTGTTTTATATAGAATTGTTCTATAGATTCTACAGTATTTAATGCAATTACATAAGAAGTAACTAAAGTAAGGGTTTACTCTTAATTTTTCTATAATTAATTAGTTTTTCAAGGGAAAAGTAATTAAATGACAGTAATTAGATTACTTATAGAATCAAGAAGTTGCCATATAAATCTGTTTATTTCATAGATTAATTTGTGTCGATTATTTTTTTTTAAATTATTTTTACATTTAAGTAAATATGGTGTAATATAAATTTAATTGCAGAAATCATGCATGTGTTATTTACTATCTTTAAATGAAATAGCGCAATGTCAATTAGTCCTATATTTGCTTTATATCTGCCATCAGCCTCCCTGCTCTCTAAGATCCAAAAATCCATATCGGCCAACCTATAATCAAAACACCCTTATGCAATACTTGTTTAATAAAACATACTGTACATAAATGTTGTCTGTTTGTCTTTCAGACCGCAGCAAGCCTGGAATGTGCCACAATGGGAGCATCCAAGACCTTCCCATGAGGAAGTGAGTTTATCAGTTTTATTCTGAGGGTCATGGAAAAACGTCATGGAAAACTAAATTAAGGATGGTGCATTTAATATACTATACCAAGTTTGTTTTTCTTGCATGTGTTACAGCACTATGAAGAGCACGATCAAGGCTCTTATCATGAGGACTACAGTTATAGGAGTCTCACGTCTCAGACCAACAGTCACCCTCATCACCTCCAGACCGGGACAGAACATTTACCCACCGGCTGGGACCCGCAGACCGGACAGAACTACCAGTACCAGAGAGGAGACTATGCACACTCATCCGCAGGCACGGATGAGTCCCACGTCACCGACTTCTCCACTGTGGACGGGCCGGAGCAGGACGCGTACACTCATAGCGCTCTTCATCATGTGGCAGTTTACCAGGGAGACGAGGCCCAGGGCCACGGAGAGCATAACGACATCAGAAACCGCTTTCAGGTGAATGTCTGCAGCCGATCTTTACTTAATTTATTAAAGATCGTTTGGCCAATTTATAATTTTGCACATTTGTTGAAGGTTTTTGATAATGGAGGAGCTGGGAACAAACCCACTGACCACTACAAGGCCAGTTACCACCCACATCAACCTCCAGATCAGCCGAAGATGTTCAATCCTCTAGTGAGCAGTCAGAATGGCCACTTTGACCAGCTTCAGAGGGACTTCCTGGACTCAACACAGAGTGAGATACTGTTATACAATACTGTTCAAAAGTTTGCGGTCAGTAAGAGTTAAGGTTTTTGAAAGAAGTCTCCTCTGCTCACCAAGGCTTCATTTATTTGAAGTAAAAACAGCAAAATAGTGAAATGTTATTACAATTCAAAATAACTGTTTTCTGTTTTAATTTTAAAATGTAAATTTATTCCTGTGATCAAAGCTGTATCTTTTAGCATCATTACTCCAGTCTTCAGTGTCACATGATCCTTCAGAAATCATTCTAATGTGCTGATTTGCTGCTCAAGTCACATTTCTTATCAATGTTGAAAACCATTTTTGCTGCTTAGTATTTTTGTGGAAACCGCTATAGATTTATATTTTCAGGAGTCTTTGATGAAGAGAAAGTAACAGCATTTATTTGAAATAGAAATCTTTTGTAACAATGGAAAAGTTCACTTTCACTGTTGATGAATTAAAGGATTAATTTTACTAAAAAAATCTTACTGACCCCAAACTTTTAAACTGTGGTATAATTAATATAATCTAAATTGATTGAAAACAGATATTTGTAATGACTATTTTAGGATACTGAAGTGTGTTGTTTGAATGTTGTTCAGATACATCAGAAGGGCAGCAGCTGTCGCAGCTACAGATTTTAAACCGAGCTCAATCCAGACAGATCGAGGAGCTGGAACAGAAACTAGAGGACTGCAGGAGGAGGATGAGATATCTGGAGCACCAGTTCGCCATCGTCAAAGGTCAGATTTATAAGATTAACGCTGTTTTAAATTCAGCTCTGAAATGAGCTTCAAAAAGATATTAGCCCTTATAATGCATAAACAAACGGTATACTATTTTTATATTCTGGGTCAGTTTTGAGCCAATGAAACGTAAGCTAAATTAAATTAAAATTATTTATCTGATGATTAATTGCTCATTAATGAGTAAATGTGAAAACATTTAAAGGTTTTGCATGTCACAATGTTATTACAATACATACTTTTGAATTAAAAATTTTGGATATTGAATTTATACATGAAAGCAAAACTCATCTTTAATACCAGCTGTAAACAGTTTGGGTCTCATGAGTTTTAATACTGTTTGTTTCCATCAAGATGAGAAGGACGGACTGACGGTATCACTGAAGGAGTCCAGCGTTCTGGTAGAGGAGGCGAGAGAGAGGGAAGCTCAGCTGCAGGGGAGAATCAGATCTCTGGAGAAACAGATTCAGTCTCTGACAGACCGAGAGCAGGAGGTACGAGCTCATGGTTTCCTTATGCACAACATGAGCAAGTCAAAGTAAAATCATGCATTTAGGGCTTGTTAAAATAGTGTAAAGTGCTTAAACACTGTGTGAGAACCCTTGTAAGAGGAAACGTGTGCGTACACAGAGCGTAAAGCAGCAGCGTGTGGCCGAGGCTGCGATGGACAGCATGAAGCAGCAGATGATGGAGCTGTGTCGCTCGGACACTCTCACGCGAACACGTGAGCAGCACGATAGGGACACAGCCGCCATCCGGGAGCAGTCTGAAGCCAGACTGCTCACACTTCAGCAGAAACTAGACGCCCAATCACAGAGTCTGAAGGAGCAGGTCAGAGATATGTAGATATGAGTTATTCCTGAGTGCAGATTAACCCCTTACAGGCGGCGTTCACCAGAGGGCAGTGCAGGCCTGTGTTTTTCACACTGTGTGTGTTTCTCAGGCCGAGGCAGGCCAGCGTTTGCTGGATCAGGTCCGGCAGCTGGAGCGCCAGAGGGAAGAGGATCAGGTGGACCGAGCCTCTGTGATCAACACCCTCACACAGCGCCTGGAGGAGAGCCAGCAGCAGTGTGCCAAACTACTCCACACTGGTATGTGGCATCCCACGTGCTTCTGTTTATGCTTACTGTTGTGATTGCTGGAGTCTCATGGGTCATCGAATGGGCCAGTAATCTTTTTCTCTTGCAGTTAAAACAGTTTAAGCCTTACAGCTAAACTGCAATGACTCAAATACATATTTGAGCAACGATTAAGAATCCGGGAACCTTAACTTTCATTTAGTTAACTTACCAGAAGGTGGTTGGGTTTCTTCAAATTGTCTTATGATTACATAAAATCCTATTTATTATTATTACATATGCATTATTATTACAATTATTAAATAATCCTACATAATAATATTAATAATGATTATTATTATTTATTAATAATAATAAAAAAATCTTTCTTTTACTTTGATATATATTTTTTTTCTCTAACGTTTTTTTCTCTTTAAAAATATACATATTTGAAATATTTTATATTATTATTTAATACAATTATTATAATTAAAATAAGTATTGTAATTAAAATATATGCATTTTAATAAATTTGTTACCGTTAAATTATTATTTTAAATAATGTTGTATTAAATCATGATCATTGTTGTCAGTAATTGTAATTGTAATCATTACAATTATTATATTTTAAAATAATATAGTATTATAATGCAAATATACATTTTATCATTTTTTTTATCTTTTTAATTTTTTACTCATGTTCCCTATGTTTTTAAATATTAATTAATTATTTGAAATATTTATTTTATTAGATTTGTATTGTTGTTTAATTAGTCAAGTATAATATTTATTGCAATTATTATATTTAAAAATATGTATTATAATGAAAAAATAAACATTTAATTTCTTTAATTTTATCTAAATTCTTTTATATTGAATTATTTGTTTTTAATTCTTATTTTCAAAGAGTTCACATTCTGTACTTCCGTACCATTTTTTTTCCCTCCCAGAAATCAATTGATAAGGTTTCTTAAAGTGAAAACTTTTTTGTTTTAAATAAAGGAAAGTCATGTTTTCAGTGTCGTCTTTATGAATGCTCAGAGGAAGTTTGGTCTCCCATGTGCCAGTCACCATTTTCCCAAAGCATCTTCTGTTCTCTGCAGGCTCTGTACAGGAGATGAGCCAGTTACAAATAAAGCTTCAGCAGACCCAGTCTGCTCGCACCATCAGTGAAGACATCAACAAAACCCTGCAGGTCAGTCAATCCACTGCTGTTCGAAAAGATCTCAACTCATGGGAGACTGAAGCTGTCCTTAATACAGCTACAAACAGAGCCTGTGTGTTTCTTCTCTTAACAGGAAGAGTTGACTGAACTGAAGGAGCAGATAAATCTCTATGAGTCTGCCATTAAACATGGAGCCATTTCATTAGAGTCTAATAGAGACTGGGAGAACCATCTGTCTGAGTCCTACATGGACCTGGGGATCAAGAAGTCCAAGTGGAGAAATGGGCGCATCCACAGGTAACGTTATATTGTACAATAATGATCCAAACTGCATTGTATATTGTAAAATCTTACAATCATAACTTTGTTCCAGCACACCTCAGATTGCAGAAGCTGGAGACTCTAACCTGCTGAAGGAGGACGTGGTGCGAGAGCTGAAGAGTGAGCTGCAGCGCTGTCTCGGTCACCTGAAGACCAAGCGCCTGAAGATCTCTGAGCTGCAGGAGGAGCTGCGACGCTCCCAGAGCAGAGCGGAGCACATGCAGACGCAGATAGAGCAGGCCCAGATCATCGCACGAGACTCTGAGGTCTGACCTACTGCAGATCAACCAGTGTGCTCAGTCTGCTGTGCTGGATGCTAGACTTACACTCTCTGCGTTTGATACAGGTGAGGGAGAGCAGCTTGGAGAAACACCTGGAAACCCCTCACAAAGACCTCATCAGACTGCAGGAGGAGCGGAAGGTCCTGCAGGAGAGAGTGGAGGTCAGAATAACTTAGGGTCCCGTTGTATCTAAACAAAGTTAGAGGACTTTTCTGTCTGGATCAGTGTTCTTGTTAACTAAAATCCTTCAAATAATTTTTGATAACTGAAATAATTTACTGAATATAATAATGTTGTTATTATTATAGATAACTTCTATACTATAGATGAACATTTTCAACTTAAACCAAGGCAACATTTTTAATTTTCTAGTTTAAGTGTGAAAAACTATTGAAACTGAAATAAAAATATATGTTATGTTTTGTATAAATGTAAAAATAAATGTTAATTAGAGAGAAAAATCTCGAAACATTTAGATAAAATAAATTGAAGTTAAATAGAAATATATATAAAACAATATGTATTTAATATTTAAAAAAAAAACATTTATTATCAAATAAATGAGGAAATAAAAAAATGTAGGAATAAATCTCTAAGCATGTAGATAAAATGTTTAAAATAATCAAACTTTCACCTTGATATAAAGAAAAAATCAAAACAAACTAATTGAAAATATAAATATTTGGTTCAGCAAAAAATTAGAATGGTGATAATATAAATGTATAAATAAAATTTTGGCCTTTTGTCATTTATTGATACAGACATGAAATTATGGGATGAAAAGTGTTGTTTTCATTAAATAAAACTATTAAAATAATTTTTGTTAATTGAAATAAAGCAACAACAAAAAAATGTAAAAATTTGAAATGTTGCCTTAGAGTTTGTTGAAGTACTGACATTATTAAAACTAAAACGGAAATTTAAAAATAAATTCAAGCTGAACAAAAAAAAATTAAATGACGAAAGCACATAGCAAAATGATTAAAACTTAAACTAAAATAAAATCTAATTCTAAATATTAATAAGGATTATACTAGATTAAAAATAATACTATAATAACACTGATCTTGATCTAATTGTTCTAAAAGAAGTCATTATTTAATTAGCTAGTTGTTAGGTGACTATCCTGACCCATCTCTGTTGTGAACTGCAGGCTCTGGAGAAGAGGAATCAGGATCTGAAGCAGAGTGAAGAGAAGGTGAAGGCCGCCAACTCTGAGCTCTGCACCAAGATGAGAGAGATGATCCAGGAGCTGGACCAGGAGAAGCAGGAAGCTGCAGAGAGGTCACACATTCATTCATTTTGCTAAGAGGGGTCAGGGCTTAACCCTTATGCTGCACTAGGGACATTTTTGGTCTTTTGCAGTTTCATTTCTTTGACCATTTTGGCTGTTTTAATGCAAATGATATGTAATTTGGCAAAATTGTGACTTTTGGGATAAATGTAAAAAAAATTATCCCATTTTGCAAAATATGTATAACACACACTGTGTAGATCAAATAACACTCAGCACCATAATGGACAAAAATGTCCCATTGAAACCCATTAAAACCTCGTTTAAAGCCGGGGCCGTCATTAATACACAAATCATGATTTATGTTGAAACATCCTTTCATTTTGAAGCAAAAGCATTATATTTGCATTATATAGTGTATTCCACCAGATGACGTCACTACATATGTATTCCCTAGGGGTGGAAATGCATGGTATTTTTCTGGTTTCCACTAGGGGCACTATGGAGTGTTTTATGACGCATTTTAATGGCTCAATGATCTAAAATGATGTTTCTGAGTATGTGTGGATGTCTGAGAGCAATGTGTGTCTGTGTTGACCAAAGTGTGTGTGTGTAGGGCCTAAATATAATACATGGTGTTTAGGCGAGTGACAAATCACAATATCCTAAAGGTCATATTTTACCCTTTCTGTCTACTCTCTCTCTTGTGTGTGTGTGTGTGTGTGTGTGTGTGTGTGTGTGTGTGTGTGTGTGTGTGTGTGTGTGTGTGTGTGTGTGTGGTGTTTTGTGTGTGGTGTGTGTAGTGGTGTGTCAGTGGTGTAGATGTGTGTGTAGGCGGGTGTGTGTGTGTGTGTGCGCATTTAGCAATAGAACGGGCTTCTCACTGCATTGTTTTCTTTCAGGTATTTTACACACAAACATGAATCTTTTGAATTTTACGCATCTTTGACACAGCTTCGTTTTTTTTTTAGCAGTCTATGTTTCAAAGTTAATTGATAATTGTAGAGGCACAAACACAGCCATGCGGTCATTCCTTAGACAATAATAACACCTTTCATCTTGCGGCAACACAAAGATGTAGCTGCGAGGGATCCAAAACAAAGTCTGCCTTTCATACAAGTGCGGTTGATGCAGAAGTTATAAAGCTGTGCACATCTTTGGTGCGGCAATTTTAAACTCGACAAGATGAAGAAAAGCTAGTGGGTCTGCAGACACCCATGACAAGAAGAGGAGGGGGTGCAGTTTCTGCCCTAATAAAAAAAGAAAAATCTCCACCACCTGCTCAAAATGTGGCATTTACATCTGTAAGGAGCATGCATTGCAATTCTGCAGCTCCTGCAAATGAGCTGAAGAATGACCCCATTTTGTTTTGAAGTTTTAATATGTTTTATATGTTTATAGATTTAAATTGTTTATAGAAAAAATAAAAATTCATGTTCATGGTGATCTTTTAGTTTTGCTTTAGCAAATTACATGTGTAGTGAGACAGGCACAGGTTATAATCACCTAGTAGAAATCAGGAAAATGTTTGCAGTACTACAGATGTTTGCAGTATGTCAATTATATGAAAAATGGTACCAACTGGCGGAAAACAGTAAAAAGTAAATATTTTACCCCAAGGCTTGGTAATGACAGGGTATTTGAATAGAAATGATGATTTTATGATATTATGACAGTGGGTTCAAAAATGGACATTTTAATGGGTTCAAATAGGACTAAATTTGTCCTTGCGCCATGTGTGATTTAAAAAAAAAATCTGACATAGCACAAAAAATAAAAATGCACAAAAAATAATGTTGCTGCTAATCTTTGGCATATATTAAAGACTGTGATAATCCAAAGCCAAGGTTTTCACTTTGCATTTAGTGTATGGAAAATAATTACATTTTTGTGTTTTTTCCTCTTATACAAATTGATGGTATCGCCACCAAAACTGGTATTTAAAGGGTTAAAATCCTGAAATAAAATAATATTTGGTAGTTATGATGAGGACTGATGCTGGTTAAAAGATTTAACTTGGTAAAAGTGAAAAATAATAATAATATATAATATTTTAGGCATGTGTTTAATATGTGGCCATTTTTGTCCCTTAACGCGCTAAGAGGGATTTTTTTTTTAAATCTGACATAACACAAAATCTTTAAATGCACCAGAAATAATGTTGCCGCTTATCTTTGACATATTCAAGACTGTGATAATCCAAAGCTAAAGTTTTCTCTTTGCATTTAGTATATGGAAAATAATTACATTTTTGTGTTTTTTCCTCTTATACAAATTGATGGTATCGCCACCAAACTGGTATTTAAAGGGTTAAAATCCTGAATTAAATAATTATTTGGTATTATGATGAGACTGATGCTGGTTAAAAGATTTAACTTGTAAAGTGGAAAATAATTATAATAATAAATTTTAGGCAATGTTTAATATGTGGCCATTTTTGTCCATTAATGCACTCAACGGCGTAAAAAATCTAATGCAGCACAAGGGTTAATCAAGTAAGGAATAATTGACGACAGGCCCTTTGAATTATTAGAAATTCTGGTGTGCATTGTTTTTCTAATAATTCAACCGCCTAAAGTCAATTATTCCCCTTATACTGCAGTTACCACACCTCGAAACATTGTTCAGATGATGCATTTCAAGACATTTGGCAAGTTTTTGTCATTAAACGCTCTTGTATGTAGGACTAATTTATTTTCAACCAATCAGAATCAAGCATTCAACAGCCCTGTAGTATAAGTGAGAGTTAATTTGACGCTAGCGCACCGCCTGTGGAGTTTCATACCTGAAATGCTTTGTGTGTGCAGATATGAGCGGACTCAGCAGCAGTACAGGGATGATGTGGTGAAGCGTGTCCGTGAGGAGCTCATGCAAGAGCACACGGCTCACATAGAGCAACTCGCCAGCCAGCATCTGCAGCACATCCAACAGCTCCAGTACTTCACCTTTAACCTACAACCAGTCTATTACTGCATGATGGATTACAATACATCCTTTATAAAGCATGCAGAAGCACAACCGCTGACTTTCATTATCCCGGGTCCTTCCACAGGTCAAAGCTGGCTGATCTCAGTCAGGAGGTGTTAGCTGTGCAGGAATGCTACATTTCTGTTTGCAAAGAGAAGGACAAGCTAGAGGAAACCCTCCAAAACAAGCTTGAAGAAGAGAAGAGATTGAAAGAAATTGAGGCAAGCACTAGATGCTGAATATATATATATATATATATTAGTTATTTATTTATATTGGTTTAATTTATTATTTTATTTACTTTAGTTGAAAAATTTAATTAATTATTATTTTTTTAATTCATTTTTAAGTTAAATGTATTCATTTGTTTAATTTACATTTGTTTGTTTATTTGAGTCATTTGTTATTCATTTATAAAATAATTTAAAAATATATTTTTATTTATTTATTTAATTACATTTTAATAGTTTATTTAAATAATTATATAATAATAATAATTATTTTTATTTATTTTGTCCAGTTCTGTCTGTCTGGGTAGTCCAGACTCTGGCTTTGTGAGACGTTAATATTTGATCATGTTTGTTGGCGCTGTAGTTAAAGAGGCGAGAGGAGAGTGAGGGTGCTCTGGAGAGACTGAGGTCTGAACTGGAGTGTCAGCATCGGGAGGACGTGTCTCGGCTCAAAGCCCAGTGGAGGACACACACACAGGCTGAGACTGAGCAGCAGGTCAGAGAGCAGCTGGAAGCGGTCAGGAAGAGCTGGCAGCAGGAGCAGGAGACGGTTAGTGATGATGGGCTGTTTACGTCACTGCCAAGCCAGCATGATCTTATTAAATACCACTGTTGTGCCATTCAGATGTACTGTAGGTCAAATGCTCTTATATGTTCTCTGTTTGTCTACGTGTTTGCTTTGTTTCTTTTGTCTTTTATTTCATCTGGCTGTATGTGTTTCATCTTTCTCTTTGTCTGTTTGTCTTTCTGTCTGTCTGTGTGTTAGTTGGAGAAGTCCTGGGCTCAGAGGTTACAGGAAGCTGAGGAAGAAGTCCGGAAGGCCAGGCAGTCAGACACCCGTGAGGGAGCGTGTCAGACCGGCTCGTCGGAGTCGGGGGGGCAGCTGATTTCAGCGGAGGACCTGGAGGTCCGGCTCAGAGCTCAGAGAGAGAGCCTGCAGCAGGAGGCCTCGTCCGCCCAGGCCAGAGCCGTGGAGGAAGCAGTACGACACGCTGAGAGAGAGCTGCAGCAGAAGCACACTGACGACATAGCGCTCCAGGTGTGACGGATTTACAGCTCTTAACATTAAATACTACCATTTACATAGGGGTGGCCAAAAAAATGGTCACAATAAAATGTTTCATATCAGTCTATATCGATAATTCTCAAGATAGATGTGAAATCTTTATTTTGTTCAAGTTTAAAGGCAGATTTTTCCTCCTGAGTGAAAGTTGTAGAAACCAGACAGTAATTGTGGTTTTAAACTACTCTTTATTGTTAGAACATGACAATCTCTAGGTAGATTATTCAAAATATTTTTTTCATTCTTTACTAGTCTTTCTAGTCTTTTTTCCTTAATAAAATAAATATCTTAATAGAAAAATTAATTTCTTAGTTTCTGCATGTTCTAACAGGTGATATTGTTTCAAGTCATGAAACAGGTTTGTGTTGCCTGACTTTGACTGTGTATCAATATTAATGATATTACATGTTTTGTCTCTTAGAAATGCACATTTAATAGTATATTGAGTTGTAGCAGTAACTTGAGTTGAACGGTAACATCTGGAAAAGTTTAAACAACCTAATTTTTATTGGGTAAAATTTGAATATTGTAAGTAACTGTTTGAGTTTTATTAGAATTAACCATTGGTGTTCCATAGTATTGTACATTTCGATCATGATAACCACAGGTCAAACCAGGCATATAGCACCTCAGTATCATGGTAAAATGTAACTATATGGTTTATATGGTATTTGTATGCCTTTTGGCACATAAACATTATCAAACCTTTATCATTTTATCGAGGAAAATTATATTGTGATAATTATCATCATCGTTTTATCACCCAGCCTTACATTTACATATATTATATTGTGATCACTTTCATTATTGTTTTATGTAAATGTAAAGCTGGGTGATGAAAAACGATAATGAAAATGATCACAATATAATTTATCACCCAGCTTTACATTTACATAAAACAATAATGAAAGTGATCACAATATAATATATGTAAATGTAAGGCTAGGTGATAAAACGATAATGAAATGATCACAATATAATTTATCACCCAGCCTTACATTTGCATATATTATATTTTAAAAATGGACTAGTTCATCATGACCCATGCCTACAGATTATAGCCTATGATAAAGCATATTTGATACAAAAAATGTCTAGGGCGTCTAAATTATCAACATGATCAAAACTTTGCAGAGTAACTCTTGTACACGGTCCTCTATATGCCTTCTGTCGTCTGATTGATGGTTTATAATTTTTAACAAGTAAATGGCCTTTTATTATAATTCTACAAACGTCCCCCTTCAGTTGTGGTACACCAGTCTTTACTGATTTTTATAAAGTAAACATAATAACTTTTATATTGTTTGTAATATTTCAAGATGAACACTTACTGGACTGTAGCAACTTAGGTTTACTTGATTATCCATGTGTTACGACCCCCTAGTCTAGGGGTTAACGTAGTTAACCGCTCCGCTCCTCCTCACAATTGACCACAGCTGAGCCCGATCGAGCCCAATCAAGCCCTGCACAGAATGAGAGGGAGAGAAAAAGAAGACAAACTGCACACAACATCAAATCACAACAATAAAAGAAATAACAAACAAAACATACCACATTGCGTCCTAGGACGTAACACCCCCACCCTTAGTTACAAAACCCGATTTGTAACAATGAATTATCAGCAATTCCTACTTTTTTTTTTTGTTTCGTCAGCGGTCAACTAACCGTCACTAGAATACGCCCTTGACAACGCGTCGGCTACGACGTTATCAGCACCCTTTTTATAGCGAATATCCAAGTTGAACTCTTGTAAGATGAGCGCCCATCTCATCAAGCGCTGGTTCGAATTAGCCATACGAGCCAGAAATATTAGAGGGTTATGATCCGTGTATGCCACAATATGATCACCGGAACTCAAGTACACCTCAAAGTGTTGGACAGCCAGCAGCAACGCCAGGGCTTCTTTCTCGATAGTGCTATAGTTTTTCTGACACCGGGTAAATTTCTTTGAGAAATAGCTCACGGGATGTTCAATACCAGCGTTATCTGCTTGCATCAGCACCGCACCGGCGCCATGAGCACTCGCATCCACCTGCAGACTAAAGGGTTGAGTGAAGTTCGGGGCAGAAAGCACAGGAGCATTACACAGCAGATCTTTAGCAGAAGAAAAGGCAGATTCACATAACTCATTCCACACAAATTTTCGCTCTATACTCAAGAGATCAGTGAGGGGTGCAACCACTGTGGCAAAATTCCTACAGAAGCCCCTGTAGTATCCAGCCATTCCTAAGAAACGCCTCAACTCGCGTTTGTTAGTGGGCGAAGGAAAAGTAACAATAGCTTCAACTTTAGCCTGGACAGGCTTGACCTGACCCTGCCCGACTAGTTTACCGAGGTATGTCACCACTGCTCTGGCAAACTCACACTTGCTGAGGTTAAGTGTCAAGGACGCTTCAGACAAGCGTTTCATTACTAAACTCAGGGTGCATAAATGATCTTTCCATGTCATAGAGTAGACCACAACGTCATCTAGATACACTTCACAATTCTGTACATCTGATAACACAATCCTCATCAGCCGCTGGAATGTGGCAGGTGCATTGCGCATCCCGAAAGCCATCACCGTATATTGCATAAATGCATCCGGCGTGACAAAGGCGGAAATTTCAGAGGCGCGCGATGTCAATGGCACCTGCCAATACCCCTTTAACAGGTCGAGTTTCGTTACATAACGTGAAGAACCTACACTATCGACACAGTCCTCCATTCTGGGGAGAGGAAAGGAGTCAGCTTTAGTGACATCGTTAACTCTGCGGAAATCGGTACAGAATCGAAAAGAGCGATCAGACTTGGGCACAAGTATACAAGGCGAGCTCCATGGACTCTGGCTGGCTACCGCAAAACCATTACGCACCAGATACTTAACTTCCTCTCTCATAACTTGACGTTTGTGCGGGTTGACACGGTATGGATGCTGTTTAACTGGTGTGCTTTGACCCACATCAATATCATGCTTCAACACATTTGTCTGCGAAGGCACATCATTAAACAATGTAGGGTAGCTAGAAATCAGTTCAACAATATCACTACGCTGACTCTCAGACAAATAAGAAAGATGAGACGACAAGTTCACCAGAATAGCAGAATTCGCAAGTCTTCCACAAGAGACTCGAGCATCCTTGTCAACTAAATCATCTGTCTCTACCACATAAGTAGAAGGCACATCAATGGCATTAACAGCAGACACGGCAACTGCAGGGTTAACTTCAGGCACATCTCGAGAAACATACCTCTTCAACATATTTATGTGACAGACTCGGCTTTTCCGTCGTCGATCGGGAGTTAAAACTGTATAGTTAGTATCATTCAGTTTCTTTTCTATTTTATATGGTCCAGCAAACCGAGCAGACATCGGAGAACTAGGTACAGGCAAAAACACAAGCACAGAATCACCTGGCTTAAAATTGCGAACCTCGCTGGTTTTATCATATCTGCTCTTCATCTTACATTGACTCTCAACAAGGTGCTGTCTCGCAACCTCCCACACACTGTGGAGGTGCTCACGAAATGAACTCACATACTCCAGAATCGGCACGGAAGGAGGATCTTTAGAGTGAAACTGTTCACTTATCAACTTCAAGGGTCCTCGAACTGTATGTCCGAACACAAGTTCGGCTGGACTGAACCCTAAGGACTCTTGCACTGTGCTCCTGATGGCTAACATTAGTAACGGTAATCCATCCACCCATTCTTTACCCGTTTCAACAACATAGGTGCGCAGCATTGACTTTAACGTCTGATGGAAGCGCTCGAGCGCACCTTGCGACTCAGGATGGTATGCGCTTGACATCTGATGTTCCACCCCCAGTTCGTTTACCAACTGTTCAAACAGGCGGGAGGTAAAGTTTGTTCCCTGATCTGTTTGAATTACTTTGGGTAATCCAAACATAGAAAAAAACTTAATCAGCTCCTTAACCACGGCTTTTGTTTTAATAGAGCGTAAGGGCACGGCTTCCGGGTAGCGAGTGGTTGCACACATGATTGTAAGGAGATACTGATGACCTGACTTAGCCTTCGGCAATGGACCAACACAATCAAGGATAAGTCTCTCAAAAGGTTCTCCCATTACAGGAATGGGCTTAAGTGGCGCTTGAGGAATCTTTTGATTAG
Organism: Chrosomus eos; assembly: GCA_036326025.1. Lineage (NCBI taxonomy): Eukaryota > Metazoa > Chordata > Actinopteri > Cypriniformes > Leuciscidae > Chrosomus > Chrosomus eos. The sequence goes on from CM070842.1 coordinate 12,692,570, forward strand.
GCTTACCAGCAAGTTGGCAAACGTGACAGGACCGAACAAACGCAGACACAGACGATTTTAAACTTGGCCAAAAGAAATATCTGGAAATTCGGTCATATGTTTTCGTAACACCAAGGTGTCCTGAACATAGATGTTCGTGAGCCAACTGCATGATCTGATACCGATAACCAGTAGGAAGGACAATCTGAGAAACACGGTCACCCTCAGAATTTGACGGCTTCCACCAGCGCATCAACACTTCCTCATCCCAAAAATAACCTACTGACACATCTGAAACTTGCGTTTTGTCCACAGCCGCACTGATACATTTTCTCAAAGATAAATCAGATTTTTGCGCAGCAATCAACTGTTCCCTACCCACTTTTAAGGGAATTTCATTTGCATTCAAACTCTCATCACTCAAAAAACGGTTGAGGTTTAACAAGCAATTTGCATTCCACACTTTCTGGCGATGCAGCAAGAAAAGAACTTGAAAGATCCACCACATCTTCAAATTTCCTTTTCTGCGCGCGCGTTACAACACATGCGGGGAAAGCAGTGGGAAACTGTGACAGAGCAGCTACTTGAGTGCTAACGTTCGGCTCAGCAGATACGATCGGGTACGGAAACACTTTGGTTCCAGCTAAATCATTACCCAAAATCATACTCACACCATCCACAGGTAGTTGTGAATGCACACCGATAGTAACCGTGCCGGAGATAAGGTCAGATTTCAGCTGAACAGTATGCAAAGGCACAGAAGTACAGCCCATTTCGATACCACGAATGAGCACATCATTACCTGTATACGAATTCGATGAAAACGGCAGCGCACTTTCTAATATTAAAGATTGTGCGGCCCCTGTATCTCGCAGCATCACTATAGGTGTTGCCTCGTTATCTGAAAGCGAAACTAAACACGTTTGTAGAAACGATCCAAATGCATCTAACCTTTTTCCTGGTGACAGTTCAGAAATGGAGGTAAACGCTACCCCTTTAGGCTTACCGTCAGCTTTCTGCTGCCAAGCTTTACAGCTTGTAATCAAATGGCCAGGATCAAGACAATAAAAACAAACTCTTTTCCTATCCGGCCGCTTCTGCGCAGATGCTTCACCGTCGACCCTGAAAGAGTTGTCCCTCGTCATCCTTTTATCTTTCCCTACGTCTACGACTAAGGAGGGTTTAAAAGTGCGCATAACTGGGAACACAGTTTTATGAGTAAGTGCGAATTCGTCTGCAAATGTTGCCGCATCGAAAAGCTTAGATACTTTCTGCTCGTTTAAATGCACTACAATATTTTCTGGCAAACTATTTTTAAAATCTTCGAGCAAAATCAGTTCTTGCAATTCATCAAAAGTCGTAATTTTGGTAGAACCACACCACTTCTCAAATAGCGATCTCTTTTCACGCGCAAACTCCACAAACGTTTGCTTGGCTGTCTTTGAACATGCCCTGAACTTCTGCCGGTACGCCTCCGGTACCAATTCATAAGCGCGCAACACAGCCAATTTCACAAGATCATAATTCAGCGAATCATCGATCGGCAAAGCTGCGCAAACCTCTTGGGCTTTGCCAACGAGATTACACTGCAACAACAATGCCCACATATCTCTGGGCCATTTCAATTTAGCCGCAACACGTTCAAAAGCCACAAAATACGAGTCAACTTCAGACTCACGAAATGGAGGTACAAGTTTAATGTACTTACCCACATCAAAGTCAGGTTGCCCCATCTCGGAACTACCGGAAACAAGTCTGGTACGCGGTGACGGAACTGGTCTGTTACGCTGGGCTTCCAACTCCAACCTACGCAACGTAACATCCCGATCAGTCTTTAACTCTAACTCTTTCAATCGGAGTAGTTGCGTTTCATGCTCCTGTTTCTTTAACTCCAGATCTAACTCTTTTAAGCGAACAGTTACCATAGGATCAAAACCAGCAACCCTGTTACCGCTTATCAACTCGGCCTTATCAGATGCGCTTTCTTCCTCAAACTCTGACCCATGAGTAAGTCCAGGAAAAATACCAGTCTCAACTAACCTACCATACAACTCATCTTTAATGACCTGCTTCTTTTCCTCTTTAGGGATCGTTATATTGTAAAAATCTGCTATTTGAATTAGATCTACTTTTCTACACCGCTCGAATTCCTTTAACGTAGGTGACAGCGTAAACTTAATTAAATCGAAATCCATATTAAGCCTTAAACTTCCTCCCCCACCAAAAAAATTCAAAGCAGCCAAGCAAACCACCGAAAACAGCCAATAGATATTACGACTAATAGACGGATAAAATCCCGGACGAGCCCCCAATTGTTACGACCCCCTAGTCTAGGGTTAGGAGCGCCAGTAACAAAAAGCAATGAAAATATCCCCTCTCCTGTCCCAGATCATACACAAAATACCACAACACAATAGTGTCAAAATATAAGCTTTTTATTTACGCAGAAATAGAAAAAGCTGAAAGCATAAATCTTCAGGAGGGGTTCACGCCAAAAATAACAAACCAAAAGGAATACTACCTAACGAGGAATTAACTATAAATTACCTAACAAATGAAAACCCCAAAGAAAATACAACAATCTTCCCTTACTCCCTAGCTAGCCAGTAACCAAGAGAAAAATGTTTAACAAAGAAAAGGATGGCAACCTCCTCCCTACGGCTTTCAAATAAACATTCAAACATAAGTCTGGTGACTTAAATCAGCAACAGAATAAACAGGAACGAATAAAAATAAATCAACAAACAAAAGACAATAAACTTACGACATTCAAATAAAGGAAAAACGTGACTTCATAATTACACCGTGAGAGTTCCCCACACGGAAACCTCACTAAAAGATCAGCGCACCAACGCAGCTGAACTAAACAATCGGTCTGGGGCAGGAGACAAAGGACCACGGAGCTCCACGACGCGCGTGCAAACAGAGCTCTCTCACACTGCAGTGTATCGCCGTAGTTAACCGCTCCGCTCCTCCTCACAATTGACCACAGCTGAGCCCGATCGAGCCCAATCAAGCCCTGCACAGAATGAGAGGGAGAGAAAAAGAAGACAAACTGCACACAACATCAAATCACAACAATAAAAGAAATAACAAACAAAACATACCACATTGCGTCCTAGGACGTAACACATGCATATTCAAAAAAAAAAAAAAAAAAACATGTTAAAATGTGAGTATCAAATATGAACATCAGGCTTTTGAGGAACTTTTATTTGTCCATCATTGTGTTGCATTGCTTTATTTGTTTTTGCCCCCAGCCCCCCACAATAAAAACTACAGAACTTTGATCATAAAACTAAGCATTTAAATATCATATTATTAAGACATATTATTTAGAGATAAAGAGTTACAACTAATATTTATATGCAATTTATGCAAGTTATCTGATATATAGTTATAAGGTCTCATTGATTTACATTAACGTTATCAGAATTTCATCTTTTCCATATAAATATCAGCATCTGCACCAAATTGCATGTTTTTACTCCGTTTAGGCCTCTGAATTAAATAGAGGTGTTTTTCCTCCTCGAGTATGAGCTCCATATACATACAAGCCATAAAAGTTTGATGTATCAAAAACACATGTAAGCTTTCGTTTACATTTGATCTAATTGTTCAATAACTGTTTCCTCTTTCTATGTAAGGCTTTACAGGGTTAAAAATCATTTCTGCCATTTCTTAGGTGGAAGGTGCGATATCAAGGGCTCGTTCTCGATGGCTCCAGGACTTGACCTCCCTCCCAGAATACAAAAGCATCCTGCAGACAGAGAAGGATGAATGGGAGCGACTACAACAGCAGCATGTCCAGGAACAGGTATTTGTTGTATTGGCCATTCTAAAATAATTTCTTAATATTTAATCTCGTAGTAATTAACACTCTCGTCCTAACCCCAGGTGTCTTCAGCTGTCAAGGCAGTGGAGGAAAGGTGTCAGGACACGCTTCGCACTAGATGCACCGAGCTGGAGCGGAGAAACGGGGAGCTCCAGGAGGAAGTGCTTACTCTCTGCACCCGACTGGAGCGCACATGCCAGGAGCAGGCCGCCCTCATCAAAGCAGAGCTGGCTGCTGCCCGAGACGTGTGGATGGAGGACCAGCAGGAGGAGATGTCCCGCCTCAGGGCGCAGCTCCAGAGAGAGCAGAACCTGGAGCAAACTGACACAGAGCTACAGAAAACCCTCAGGGAAAAGGAGCAGGAGTGGAGGGCTCAACAAGAGATCAGGTTAGTAATAATCTTCATAATTACGAGGGTTTGCTAATATAATACATATATATATTTATATTTGTGTGTGTGTATTTCAGTTTATATAATACTTATGGTCTGTTGGTATGGTATTTATTGGTAGTATTTATATTTTCAGGTTTCACTTAAATTCTAGTGTAGGTTTTAATAAAAAATGTTTTGCATTTTTTGTTATTTATTTTTTATATTTCTATTTAGTTTAATTTAACTTCTATTTGTGTATTTTTTTCCATTTAATTTATTTGTAAGTCACTTGAAGTACTTAAATACTTACCTTTCAAGTTTTTCATTTAATATTTAAATTTTATTTTATTTCAACTTTATTTCATTTACCAAAAAGGATATATTATAGTTTTAATTAACAATAAAAACGCATATAAAATATTTAATCTTTATTATATTATTTATGTCATAGTTTAATAATCAGATTCTATATTAATTGTTTATTTATTAAATATTGCTGTTCAATGATATGAAAATACTTTTTAGATGCTTGATTTTGAAATAGGTGTATATAACATTTGTAATTCAATTGAACACCAATATTTAGTATTTTAATTTACATATTTTGTAGATCTATGTAAATAAATTTTTATTTCTATAGTACTTAAATTATGGTAATGTAAACACAAATATAGACTGTTCCTGCTTTTTTATCAAATAATTTTAATAAATAGAAGCACAATATTTGAGCATAAAAGGGATCAAACCGTTTGACTCCTGAACACAATCCTTCTAAACTTGAGCTTCTGGAAGTAGGCTGTGTTTTAAAGGACTGTTGTTGTGCAGACTGCAGGAGGAGAGGCAGCGGGTGCTGGAGGATCTAAAGGAGGTGCTGCAGGAGGGGGTGAAGAGGAGAGGCAGTCCAGACGAACACAAGCTCAGCAGTGTGCCAGGAACCGTTCGGTCCAGAGTCTGGGAGATCTGCAGAGAATCACTCACTCAAGCCGTCAACCAAGCCAAGCAGGAGTGGAAGAAAGTATGTCTCATTACACTATTTTGAAATGCTGTGTCACTGTAATGAACACGGCCACACCCACAGAGTTCCCTGTTCTTTATTATAAATGCACAGTAATCATGTTTATGCAGTCTCTCACAGACTCTCACGCTTTCTCTCATACCTCAGAGCAGCGAAGACAAGCTGAGACGTGTGCTGAAGGAAAACCAGGAGCGCCACGAGGCAGAGATGGGTAAGGCCCTCAGCACACACACACACCTCACACACTGCTGGAATCAGTACCTCGTCCCTCCTCACCGCTTCCTCGCCCTGCAGCAAGTCTAACGGCCCAGAGGAAGCAGGGGGAATGCACTGAGTCTCTGGCCAAACTCCAGAAGAAGAATCAAGAGCTCCAGAGGCATCTAGAAAAGGCCTGCCGCCAGCTCCAGAAGACCGTTCGAGAGCACAAAAGCACCCTGCAGAAGATCAAAGGTGATGCTCAGTGTGACATTCTCAGTGTTCGAAACTATGGGGACACATGGCTCTCACTAAACGTTTTGAGATATCAGTAAATTAACTGGGTTCCGTCAATTAATCAAGTATTATTCGTTATAAATTATAATATAATGCAAAATAATTATGAAAAATAAGTTATCAATTATAAAGCCATAAATCAATGAAACGGTCAGTTATAAAGTGTCTAAAATCAGACATTTAAAAAAAAATACAGTCATGGAAAACGTAAAAAGTAAAACAATTCCAAGAAAAGCGTATTGTTTAAATGTGTGGGAACCGTGATGTGTGTTCCAATTACATTCTTTAGGGACAAAATGGCTTAAAAATGGTTTGCGAAATGTCTTTTTGCCATCTTTTACATTTAATCACTTGGCAGACGATTTTATCCTAAGCAACTTACAAATAAGGATAATAATAGAAGCAGTCAAACCAACTAAAGGGCAACGATATGTAAGTGCTGTGACAAGTCCCATCTAGTCTAGCCAAAGACTATAGATTTACAAAGACCGTTCACTCCGTTTACTTATGAATGGGAGAAACTTAAAAGTTAAGTTTAATTTGTTGTCTAATATTAGTTTTATTTTATTTCAGCTTAATTTCAGTTAACAAAATGATTTGTAGTTAAAGAAAATGACACTGGTCTTTTCTCCCCATCATTTCCTGTTTTCTCTCTACTGTCTGTATCATCAGTAAATGGAAAAGGGACAAAAAAATGTATACAGGTCATCTTCATGTTTAGAGGTTTTTTTTCTTCTAAATAATAGTTTACTTTTTTGATTTGATTTTAATTTCTCAGCTAATTTATTTGATTACCAAATGTATCCGAACCCCTGATTTTGTCTAGGATTGGAAGGGGTAACATTTAGTTGGTGATAATTGGCATAAATAATGCCAAAAGAATTGATTTTTTTATACACATGTGGAAAGTATACAAGAGATGAGAAATTATAATGATAGATAAATACACAAAGAGAAAACAATATTTACAAAAACAAATCAATACAAAAATAAAAGGTAAAAGGAACGTGAGCGACGCCAGATGAAAAACAAAACAAAACCCAAGACTAACTTCTAACCTAGTGTGTCTAATACATCAAAAACTCGAAGTGTTAGACAATATGTCATGTGATGTCTTGTTCACTTTCTCCGGTATATGGAGAAACAATCACCATCAGAATGACTACAAAAGTAACAAAGTTTGGATGAGGTTCAAGATGACAAGACAAAACGGTACAAGTAAACACTGTCACAATAATAACAAGCACTTGAATAGGTTAAATTGACCGTGCTATTTAAACTTGATTGGCAGCAGGAGCAGTGATGTCACACAGGTTAATGATGATTGACAGCTGCTCAGGCCAATAGCAGTCAATAGGGGTGAGCCTAAGAGAATGACAGGGAGCGAAGGAGGAAAATATTCAGGCACATTATTATTGATTGGCACAAATGGACACAGAAGCAAATGGCATGTGGGAGAAAACTTTATTTTTTTATTGTTGTTTTTCATGTCAAATCAGATGAGCACGAGGCAGCCCTGCAGAAGCAGCAGCAGGCTCATCTCAAAGCCCTTGAGGAGCTGAAACAAACCTCAAATGCAGAAGCACATTCAAGGTTTGTAAACACTTCAAGTTTGTTTGTTTTCTTTCATAAGAGCACATCAAATACAAGAGCAGCGGGTCTTAGACACTAACATTCTTCATCAATGTTTCAGCGGTTCAATCAGCCAGCAGAATCTTCAAGCAGGACTTGAGGAAATGAAGGAGCAATACATGAAAGCAGTGGAGAAAATCAGAGGTGAGTGCAAGGCCTCTATACAGATGTTTTACAGAACTAATCACATTTTATTCCTCATTAAAAAAACATGTTCTTCAATGAGACCAGTGTTGGGGAATAACTTCATCTCTAAGTACTGTAGCAACGCAACTAAATTATTTTTAAAATGGTCTAGATTTTACAGTATAAAATAAATAATTTATCTAAACATATCTATTAAAGTTATTTTTACATGTTATTAGTTATTTTATTTTTACTTGAGTAGTTTGGTAGGGTGTAGGTAACTACATTAAAACTTGTAGAGTAGCTAACTACTAAAAGGGCTTGTCTGCCGTTTAACTACTTCGAAACTGAAGCTAACACTTAAAAAAGTAGCTCCCTCAACTCTGATTTTATTTCATACTTTTTTTGGTGTGTTTGTAGGCGACATGCTGCGTTACCTGCAGGAGAGTAAAGAGCGGGCGGCAGAGCTGATCAGGACTGAGGTGCTGAGGGAAAGGCAGGACACGGCCCGACGGATGCGCAGGTACTACCTCACCTGTCTGCAGGAGCTGCTGGACGACGGAGGCCAGGCCGCGGGGTATGGAGACACACAGATGATCTCCTCTCTCTTACTCTTACTCTGCTTTCCTCTTCATTCTGCACTGTTTCTTTCTCCAGAGCAGAGAAGAAAATCATAAATGCTGCTAGCAAACTGGCCGCCATGGCCAAAGTCCTCGAGACCCCGGTGTCCAAACGCAAGCTTTCAAGAACACAGAACTCTCAAGGTATGCTTTCAACTCTGTACAAGGTGATGTGTGTAGCTTCTGTGACAAAAATAGAGCATATCACAAATACAGCTCTTACAGGTGCTTGTGAAGACACGTCTCAAACAGGTCAATGTAGGTTACATTCAATAAAAGGTCCAACATATGAGGAATAATTTTAGCTGTGTTGCTATGTGTCATGAGTAAGCAACTGAGTAGGCTCAACACTGTCTAGAACGAACTTGAGCGTCTTACTTATAATAAACCTTTGTCATTTGAACATTTGTCTTTCTGAACGGGTGCATAATGGTGCCGTAACACTTTGACGTGTTCATGGCCTGCGTAATCTTTGAAGGTCTATAAGCTGTGAATTTTGATACCAGAAGCTGAATGTCTTTTCCCATGTAACGTGTCAGTCAGCTAAACACCCTACAGTAGCCACGCCCCAAACTCTCCCTATCCGGTTGTTAAGTCGTGACGTAAGCGCTCTCCGATAATACTGTTTCCGGGTCCAAAGGCCGCGTCCTCTCTACCTACCTACCACTTTCGCCGGAGTTTTAACGTGTTCCCGTGTTGTTTAAATAGATCGGAGTTAAAAAAAAACAAGTGACATTTAACTGTCATCTACCGCTTTCCCTGTGACGAGAAATATAAGAGAAAATGGCGGCAGTTGATTAGGTAAGTTACAAATCTTAAACGAATGAAGAAACTTTGGCGCCAGTGGGTGCTATCCCTTAATCCCTAGTAACACCCACTGGCACTGAAGCGAAAAAAGCCCTTTAAGAAAAGGTTTTATGTAGTCTAGGATCTGAAAGACGAGCGGAGCGCTTGGGCCCGGAAGAGGCTAAACGTCACGCGTGACGTCAGACTTAACAACCGAATAGAGGGTATGCATTGACGTCACTTTCCCGCCAGAACACGCCCCCTCAGCTGGACTGAGTGGCAAAAGAGCTGCTACGTGACTGGATTTAAACTGTGAAAACGCAAGTAAAACAAAAGATTATCAGTTTAAACTAAAGTTTGGACTCAATATAGTGTTCCTTACAACTTACCAAAGATCCAGTGATCCATGGATATTGACATGCAGCCAGAAATCATGTTTCCTGACATTTATATGTGTCTGATTTCAACACAGAGGAAATAGATAAAGTAAATTTGCCTATGAATGCTTTATATAAATAAAATATAGGTAGGTCTAAATCCGGGTGATCACTTATATCAATGTTATAAATATATTAGTCAGTTTATTTAAAAAGGTCCAATTATACAGAATATATGATGGTAAATATTTAATTGATGATTTGTCAATACAATACATAACAATACAATATATAGGGTATAATTTTAGCCCTAAATTCAGCAACAACTAGTTGTACAGTCAATCACAAAACTCTTTCTCGTTCACGCTGAAAACAAATGCTGCCGCTCATCTTTTTGCCACATTGGGCGTAACCATAGTCACTCCGGCCGACGGTGACGACACACGCATACCATCTATAGGTTGAAAGAGATTGACAGATCTGAGCGGACCGCTCTCAATGTTTTGATGTTGCCTGGGAGGATTAATTATTACACAATAGCATTCACAGGGGAGATAAACCTGTGAATGGTATACTAGTAATCAATGAACAACAAACTGGTTTAGAGAATGTATTTTAACAACAAATCTTAATCATTATTAGAATGGTATGGCACTTTTACCGTACTTTTATACTGTGAAAATTGATTTTTGCTTAGGTGGAACAGACATTGTCTCTCCTGCTAAAGTGCTGGGTGCTGCGTTACACGGAGCTGAAGCCCACAAGGATGGTAAGGACAAACGGATCCATCAGATCTACTGCCTAACGGACACAAATCATACATCCATGACGGCTAAACAAACAGGTATCAAACCTAAAGGCTTTGAACCAGATTCCCTGAAGTCTGCAGCGATCTGTGGATCTAAAGACCCTCTTACAGTTGGTCAGGTAACTCAGAAACACACACACATTTTCATGATAGTGTTTTTAACAGCGATGTCAGGACCCCTAATATCACATTGAGAAAGCAGAGCAGGGAAATGTTCATGGAGGGCTTTGAGTCCGGAAGAGCAGAACCATCAGCCGGTCAATCATTCCTGATTGAAGAAGCGCCTGTTCGGGATAATGGACAGAGCGACTGGAGTTTAACCAGTAACGGCTCCAACTTTATGAACAACATTCTCCTGACGTCCTCCTATCCTGAGCCTGGGAAGCCTTTCTCATTGAACGGCCCGTCCTTGGGTGGTTTGGACTTTGTAAGCTCCATCGGTGATAACTCTGATGTTACGATATATAAGGAGATTGTTCAACCTCCGTCTTACTCTAAACCCAGCGTGTGTGTGGACAGAAGAACAAATAAACACAGAGAGCCAATCCTGGATCTGAGGGACATGGTGTCTGGACAATGCGTCCAAAGAGCTTATTTTCAGAGTTGAAAGTGCGTCAGCAGGACAGTGGCTTCGACAGCCCGTTGGCACTGCTTCAGGAGTGAAGTTTCGATTTGTTTGTGCCTGTGCAAATATTCTTTGTATATAAAAGAGTTGCAGTCTCAGTTAATCTTGTGCAATGTGTTTTTTACTTGTTTGAGCCAAATGTCTTTTGTACTCGTCTTGGCAGTTGTACTGTCAGTGCATGAATTTGTTACCTTTTAACTTAATAAAACAACATAGTTTTACATTAATTAAACGGTTACTTTTCGTTCTTATCTTCTTTCACACTGAATGAGCAAACCATCATAAAACACAAGGCACAAAGTGACAGTTAATATTGATTTTATATTCCTGACGTCTGACTGCAATTTATCCTTGCGGATGTTTTATTTCCTCAGGCTGCGTCTGTGCCTCCAATCAAAGTCCAGTGCCAGATAAGATGAGGTCAAAGATGAAATAGAGCGCATATTGGTAAACATCATCTGGGTCGTTCTATGAAATGGTTAGTTAGTTGCCTAGATCAGGTAATGATTTTTTTGTTAGATTTTAAATATTAGAAAATTATCAAATACACACTCTGACGTATACACTATTCTGTAACTCATATGAAATATCAGGCAAATAATGTATTTAAGTGTTAATAAATTTTATTCATTAATATTATCTATAAATAAATTTTATATGCCTGACATAAAGGTAACAGGGTTGACAGGTTTGTGTGTGGAGAGAGAGAGAGAGAGAGAGAGAGAGAAGAGAGAGAGAGAGAGAGAGAGAGAGAGAGAGAGAGAGAGAGAGAGAGAGAGAGAGAGAGAGAGAGAGAGAGAGAGAGAGAGAGAGAGAGAGAGAGAGAGAGAGATTTGGTTACAATTACTATTGTATACTATAGTAAGTCACATGTAGCAATGACTAAAATAGTGCTACCAAGTATTTCTTTAAGAATCATCACATCATGAATAAAATAAGACAACTTTAACATAACTTTATTTTTTTTTCAAGTTAACTATAAGAAAGGGAATGACAATATAATTTATAGAAAAGTTCATTACTTTAAATGATTAAAAATTTGGTTGTATCGGACACATTAGAAATTGAATCTTTAAATTATTAATTAATTATCTACAATGTATACTGATATAAACACCATATAATATCTAGCAAATAATATCTTAAAGTGTTAATGATTTGTATTATAACATATCTCAAACTAAATAAACATTTTATATATAGGTTTAGATAATGGTAACAGTTTTCTTTGGCATGTTATGAAACTGCTTCTCAGAGAATTATAATATTTCGACAATTACCCACTTTTCAGATATCAATTATTATATAATATTATACAGTATCATGGTAAGAGGGTTGACATTTTAAAGGGTAATTGACAATTAAGTCATAATTTATTTACTATGTTCTTCCAGCATGTTAAATATTGACAGGCTAGCTGTAATATTCCTAAAATAGAAAAATAATGTAGGCCTAATGTAAAATAGTCTAGCAGGATTGGAACAACACGAGGAAAACATGAGATAAGTTAGCTCGTCTTTAAAGGGTAGATTTCTTTAAAAATAATAATAAAGTTTATAAAATTGTTAATTACTTTAAAAGGAATAATTTGGTAACAGTGTTGTTTACTCGTTTTGTTGAGGTCTTCACTAATGTGAGCGTTGCCGTTTTTCGCGTCGCGTGGAGTCAAGACGTGAACCATGTAAACACTGTTGCTTTTTATCAATACGACTCGCTTTATTTCATAACTATCTACTCCAGTACGTGTTCATTCCCTCAAAACAAAGCACCGCCTACACTGAACTTTATCGAAGTGCTGCTCTCTAAGAAAGTAGGTCTTACGGAAAATAATCGAATCACACTCTACAATGTTTTGGTTTTTTGTAAGTGCTGTTTTACTTTTACTTTTATTTGCATTGAAATACAGTTATCCTTACTTTATCAAAGAGGCAAAGTACATCTATGGAGTAGCATTGGTAGCATATCGCATGACAAAATACATCAAATCCAAACCTTTCTATGCCTTAGTGGATCGATTCTTGGATTCGGTTCAGAAGAACCCACACAAAGCGTTCATTCGGTTTCAGGATCAAACTTACTCGTATGCGGAGTCGGATAAACGGAGTAATAAAATCGCGAGGAGTTTGTTAAAACACTCAGATCTTCATGAAGGAGATACAGTTGCGCTTCTGGTTGGAAATGAGCCCATGTTCTTGTGGATATGCTTGGCTTTGGCCAAGATCGGATGTTCTGCTGCTCTTCTCAATCATAACATCCGATCCAAATCACTGCTGCACTGTTTCACCTGCTGTCAGGCCAGTGTGCTGATCGCTGGGGCAGGTACACTTCAAAGTTTTATTTGTCAAATAAACCGGTGCTTGGTGTACTAACTGTAATGACCGTTGACTCAATGTAGGCTACTGTACAGTATGTGCTATCTGAGATGTCCTTTTTCTGTCTGTCTCAACTGTTGGTGACTTAACACAAATGGAAGTGTGTCAAATTATTTTGTTTATTTGGTTAACATTTTTTAGATTTTCTCACAATGTGATGCACACTGAGATGCATTTTTAACAGTAATTTTAAACTTATCGTCAACACTTAGTTCAGGTTCTCAAGTATGATTGGGTGAGCGAGGTACAGTCCAGCAACACAAGTTGTCACACATGATGCACTATACACTAAGAACTTAAAATATGCACTATCTATGCACTCAATCGTGTAGTATATACGTTTTAGGTTACTTGTTTTTTAATTTAGCATTGTAGTCTGATAGCCCCTCCGCGATATAAGGAAAGCTGTGACATTTGAATGCATGGTTGCATCTGAAATTGCATACTCTCTTGTGTGGGTATTTATTTTGAATAAGTACTTAGTTTTATATCGTATTTTTGTAATCTGGACATACTACATTAACCATGTTGTCATGATCATGTGACCTACCAACAGTTGTGTCCCTTCACCTACATTCACAAATCCTCTCCCGTGTTCTCATGAGATAGTAAAGTGGCCATCGTATGCACACTTAGAATCTCACCAGAGGTAGTAGGTCATCCAGGTACTTTTATGAGTACTGTGAATTCTGACATAGGCCTACTATTTTTGTCATATACTGTTTTTTGCCTACTATAGTAAGTATGTGATTTCGGACGCAGCCAATGAAGTGTCCAACATTCCACATTGTTTTTTGGTTAATTAAGTGCATCCACGGGCGTAATTTCCTATGGGGACAGGGGGGACATGTCCCCCCCACTTTTCAAAATCCTGTTTGTGTCCCCCCCACTTTCAAATTCGTTTTGTTATGATTTCTAACTCAAATTAATTAAGTCACCTGTTGTTTCTGTCGTTTCATTGCCGACTGTGCCGCACCCGCGATACCTGCTCATTATAACTTTCAGTGAGCTATTTTTAGAGTGTGCACGCGACGTTCCTGGACGTGGACGCGCATCGACACAGGCTCGGTCCTGCTCCTCCACGGCACTGTCAGCGATGAAAGGCCAGAAACAACAACAGGTGACTTTAAGCTCACGTCATATGATCCTGCTCTTATTATTATTCATGTTTGTTCATTTATGCGCGACAATAAAGAGAACGCGCTGCTAGTGAATGTCCTCCTGACACACACAACGCACAGAAAGACGCGCGCCAGTATCGAGTTCTATTTCGCCGCTTGAACGAACAAAAACACACATGTATGCCAAAATGTCCAATTTGTTGAGTATCCTCACAAGAATAGTCTTAGATGAGTTAAAGAAAATCTTAAATGGAATTGAAGAGTAGTGAGAGAATGAGATGCGTGAGATCCTGTCAGCATCGGCAGATCTTAAAGTGACAGCAGCCTCTAATTCTCTCTGTCAGTAAAGTTAACCAGAGAACAAAGGGAACAGAAAAAATACTAACTGCTCTTGATCTTGACTAAATAATGCTTGTAGCTTTAATAAGGATTAATCTATATTTAATTTATATTTATGCAGTGCGGACTGTTTGATAACCTTATTCAATTTCTGTAGCATGGTTCCAGACTGCGACCAAATTGGTCGCATATGCGACCATTTTTTGAGAATGTGCGAGTTAAAATTTTATGTGGTCGCATTAGTGCGAGTGGACGCTCGCGCAACAGAACGCTGTTGTATCAGCAGCTGCAGTCCGTAATTTATGTTCAAAATGAACGAGTACATCATGAATCCATTTTCCAAACCGTGTATTTGACGTATCCTGATTCACTATGGTACGCCTAGAATAAGTGTTTATATTCTGACTATTTTATCCCGGGATCGGCTCGCCTCGCCTGCGGAGTTTCCAACGCTATCTCACGACCAATTCGTACGAATTTGTACGAGTGATTTAAATGTGGCTAATTCGAAACAATTCATATGAACTCACTCGTACGGATTCGTACGATTTGTCTAAACCCACGTGATGGGTAGGTTTAGGGGCGGGGTCAGGGGTAGGTCATTCGTATGAATTCATACGAATTTGGAATTCGTAAAATATGTACGATTTAGCAAAAATCCTACAAATTCGTACAAATTCGTACGAGTCAGGTCGTATGAATTGTTACGAATTAGCCACTCGTACAAATTCGTACGAATTGGTCGTGAGATCGGGTTGGAGTTTCCCAGTGCCTGCGTGACTCGCCATAGACATTAACGGAGAGAAGTAGCTCCGGCTACAATGTTCTTCCGCAAGACACATGCAGTTTATTTATTGACGAACGTGGACGTCACGCGCATTGCACACTGATGGTGAAACGCGCCAATTACGAATTCACGAATTAAAGGCATATAAAAATGAAAAGGTCTCACGAAACACCGTTCCCCTTCCTACGTCTCTCATCGGTTAGATGAGAGTAATCGCTCGACAGGAAAAGGAAAAGATTATAAAATCCAGAAGGTAAGGAGATTTCTGATTTTTGTTACAACTATAAACTTTGATAACGATAAATCTGTATCAGCGTATTATAAAACTCTAATCTTTTAAAATGCAATGCATACATTTGAATGTTTAATGATTTTTAAAAGATAGAAAGATGATGCTGATAGAAAGATGATAACAGACAGACAGAAAGATAGATAGAATATGATTCAAATGTAAATAAATAGATTGTAGGCTATATAATTCAAATGTAAAATGCTTAAAATTACAGAATAAAATTACTGTCCAAAATCCATGAAAATCCTGAAATTTGGCAATGATAATTACCAAATATTACATGTGTTTTTATTATGTGTTAATATTACATATGATAAACTTTTATCATATGTCTTGGAGTATCGCAATAATATTGTATCGTGAGTTCAGTATCGTGATATGTATCGAATTTTGACATGAGGGTATCGTTACACCCCTAGTTTTTATATAATATTACAGGTATTTATTCTGCAACCCAGAAAGCCTTTGCTAGCCTTGGTCCATTAAGACCACTATTCATAAGCATGCATTGATTAATCCCATGGCATGTAGCAAATAAAAAAAAAAAAAAGGTGCGACCAAATCGTATGCTGGTGCGACCAACTGAGAAAGTTGGTAGCACCAGTGCAACCAGTGGAAAAGTTTGTCTGGAGCCCTGTGTAGGCCTATAATACCTGTTAGACAGGAAGGCACAGGTAAATATGACGTTTATTAGGGGTTTATGTAAGGTTTGTTTTAAGTTCACTTAAATTATAAGTTGTTATATTTTTTTGAAGCCTAATAAATGTTTAAAAAGGGGGGGGGGGGGGTCATTTTCATCGAGACATCAGTAGCTATATTAATATCAGTGATACTAGCCTTCATTCATAAACAGATGCCATTAAACAATTATTTTAAATATACTGTCTTTATGTTGTTTCTACATTACAGTGGAAATTGAGGCTCACATTATTTAAATTTTTATTTACACACAAAACATTAATGGCTAACATTTTGACTTTATAAAATTATTCTCTAAAGTTTTGGCGATCGGCCCCTATACAATATAGAATCTATATTGTATAGGGGCCGATCGCCAAAACATAGAACGTAAGACATATTTTTCTTATACATAGCCTACTATTATTTTTGGCAGAATTTATCATTATAATCAAATTATTTCCTGATTCTCACTCATCACCATAGTCCCTAAATGTATGTACATCCAGGAAATGGGATTCAAATCGAAAACATTTTCTCGCATTTTGTGTCCCCCCCACTTCTCAAACCAAAGTTACGCCCTTGAGTGCATCATCTATATATTTCGTAAACTTTTTCTTTTTGGAGTTTTCATTGAACCCACTACTCACTGTTTATACTACAAAAGCATAAGTTCACAAATTGGGACGTACCTTGGGACTTTTT
The DNA here is from genome assembly GCA_036326025.1 of Chrosomus eos. Classification (NCBI taxonomy): domain Eukaryota; kingdom Metazoa; phylum Chordata; class Actinopteri; order Cypriniformes; family Leuciscidae; genus Chrosomus; species Chrosomus eos. Next base: position 12,709,532 of record CM070842.1, read on the forward strand.
GGCCTCGCACAAAACTCTGAGGTCTGTACCTACCGACTCATCAATCTTTAGCGACTATTTTTGTTTTCTGACAAGTATCCCGTGAAGATTTAAAAAAACACTCATTGTTGAGTAAACTGACTAAATGAATCAAACTGAATATATACTTGTATAAACACTCATGTAGAACTGCAGGATGCCGTTGAGGAGGTGCTTCCCGCGCTGAGAGAGCAGGGCATCTCTGTCTATATACTGACTGACCATGTGACCTCCGAGGGAATGAAAAGTCTTACAGACGAGATCAAGCGGGCCTCAGACGAGCCTGTTCCTGCAGACCTGAGGGCCAACATTAGCTTCAACAGCCCAGCGGCGTACATCTACACGTCGGGCACCACAGGTGAGACTGGATTCAATGATCTTATTCTGTTTTTGAAGATGTTTTCGCCCAGAGGGGAATGGATGAAAGCGTCAGTAATATGACAGATCTGTAATTAATAAATGAGTGCGTGTGGATTTAATGAGGCGTATCCCCTGCAGGTCTTCCAAAGGCAGCAGTGATCACTCATCGGAGGCTGTGGGTCATTTCCTTCTTCCAGTCCATTGTGGGTGTGACGTCTGATGATGTGGTGTACACTTGCCTTCCCTTGTATCACAGTGCTGGCTTTGGCATTGGATTCGGAGGTGCTATTGAAAGAGGTATGAAATAATAATTATAATTGTTTTGTATTTTGTGTTGGTTATCCAGACACCTCATCATTGATAAGATAAAAACAATACAATAGTCTAATGTTTTGCTCTTTTCTTTATTATTCGTTTGTTTGGTTTGGTTTTGTGTTTAGGAGCTACTATCGTCCTGAAGAGCAAATTTTCTTCCTCTCAGTTCTGGGACGACTGCAGAAAATATAATGTTACTGTGATACAGTATATTGGAGAAACAATGCGCTACCTCTGCAATACACCAAAGGTATTCAAGCATCTCTTTTTGTCATCTACAGCAATGTTGTGCTAGTTGCACACTGATGTATATGCTAGTTGTCCTTTGAGCAAGGAGTAAAGAAAGAGGTCAAACTAATACATTTAATTACCGGTAGGTAATTATGGTGTCTGTTATCAAATGGACACCTAAAAAATGCACCATGTTAGGCTCTAACGTTAAAAAATTTGGGGTCAATAAGATTATTTTTTTTAAAGGAACACGCCACCGTTTTTTGAAATCGAGGTTATTCACCGTCTTCCCTACATTTAGATAGGTGGGCAAATGCATTTTTGTCTCAGTGCGTGCATTGTCTTAGGCCCCATCTACACTACTACGTTTTAGTTTAGAAACGGAGACCTTTTGGTGTTTGCACCTCCCGTCCAGACTAAAATGGCAAAAACAAACACCTAAAAATGACAGGTTTAGAAACGCTGCCGCCCCCGTTTTGCGTTTTGAATCTCCGGAGCGCGTTTTAGTGTTAAGACGGGTCAAAACGGAGGACTTTAGAAACGATGACGCATAGGCTCACGCTCGGCTCTCTGATTGGGTGTCATACCCATACATACCTTTAGTGATTTCGTCTTATTGCATTCATCTCACTTGCACAAAAACACAATCAGTATTCTTCAAAATGAATAAAAACAGTGAAATGCAAACTCAGAATATTACACAAAACTGCAATAATTAAATGTTAACACAAATATACTTTATGAATTTAATCTCACTTGTCCACCAATGTCTTTGATGCCCTTCGATGATCCAATTCAACAATATGAATAAGCAAACATGATATTTATGTTTCTTTTTTGTTTGTTTGATTTTATTACTGAAGTAAGAGTGTTGAACTTTCTTCTCCTTCATCATAGACAGTATAAGAAGTGGACAGAGCCATCTCATTGGAGCCCATTTTTAGCGATTTTTGAGCACTTCCGTTCCTGACGCGCAGACTCAAACCGACTCAAACTAAGCTTGATGATGTGAGCAACCTGTCTGACAGACGTAAATCTTCTAGTAGCTGTGCGTGAAAATTGCCAACGTTAATCTTGCAGAGACGGGGAACTTGAGCAAAGAGTTCTCATACCGAATTATTTCCAATTCCCCAAAAACGTTGTTGAAATATTTTGTCCCGTTGCTTTTATGGACTCATTATCTATGGGCTTCTCCCTTGACCGGACGTCCCCCCGATTGCCTGCGAGCTTCTCCTCCTGTCTGTACGGTAATTTCTGTACAGCGCAACAGAGAGTCGAGTGGTTATGACGCAATCGTTAGCCTATTTTTACAAAAACTGTTTCTACGGGGCCATAATGTAACATAGAAGGTAATGGAGCCCTTTATACATTGTCGTGTTTCTTTAGAAATAAATAATGGACAAATGGAGTCTTTAAACGCCTCAGATGTAAAGTTATTCGCTGTCAAAGTGACGCCAAAATGAATGGGAGTCAATGGAAATGCTAACGCAAGTGAAGTTCTGCTACAAGATGGCGGCACCCGGCCGGCTTCAACTTCCGGTCGATGGATTACCCCCTTGTCCTTCATCCTATTCTTCTGCGTTTCAGAACAGCAGAACAGCTGAAAGGTTTGTTTGAGCGGCGCCCTCTACTGTACAGATGTGAATTTGCTTTTCCTTCAGCCTGAGGTTTATTCAGTTCACTTTTGGTGTGAAAGGGCCATTAGATTTGCCAAAAATAGAACTTGTTTTTTGTTAAAACAATCGAGCAAGCACAGCTCAGGTGAGAAAAAGCAACACAAAAGTAATGTAATGCATTACTTTACATAAAAAGTAACTAAGCAACGCAGTTAGTTTATATAATACACCAAAGCGCTTTACATATTGCCTCACATTCACCCATTCATTCACTCATTTATACACAGATGGCGTAATTAATAAATATTAGTAATTAATTACTTTTAAAAGTAACTTTCCCCAAAACTGACGGTGGAATATCTATCAGGGATGTCATTTCATGAACTGACTTATTGCAAAGGTGACATTCTATCACAGTACTACACTTGAATTCACTGAGCTCTCCAGGACGACACCATTTTTTTACACAAATGTCTATAAATGCAGATTGCATAGCTAGGTGTCAGTAAAGAGGTGTGTCCTAATACAGTACTTTTGTCCATACGGTGTATATACGGTGTACATGGAATATGTGAACAATTTACAATTAATAATATGACATTTTTATTGCAGTAAATTTTCAACATCTTGTTCTTAGCCAACATGTGCATACTAGTCTGTTTCTCATCTTTGTTTTCTTCCCATACAAGCGGGTTAGTGACCAAGTACACAACGTTAGAATGGCCATTGGGAATGGGATCAGGCCAGAGGTCTGGAGGACGTTCATCAGCAGATTCGGTCATGTTGACATCAAAGAATTCTACGGCTCAACCGAAGGAGCCTTGGGCTTTTTGAACTGCACAGGAAAAATTGGGGCTGTCGGTAGAGTGAATTTTTTACAGAAGGTAGACTTAACTAGTCCGTAAATGCGCTCTTTACTCTTTTGCTCGCAATTCATCAAACCTCATTTCATCTGTATGAAAACATTAATGTTGTTTCAGAAACTGTATCCATATTCGTTGGTTAAGTTTGATGAGGAACAAGAGGAACCTGTAAGAAATGCAAATGGATTTTGCATAGAAGTAGCTAAAGGCAAGTAAAATAGTTAATTTTAATGCACAGTTCTTCTGAAGAAGCATGTTTGTATGCATATAAATAATATAAAAATGAAATTAAAAAAATATTTTGAAGAATGTGTCATTGACTGTAATACAGGTGAGACAGGTCTACTAGTATCACAGATTACCCAGAAGACCCAGTTTGCTGGATATGCCAGGGATCCGAAACAGACAGAGAAGAAGAAACTCTACAATGTGTTTAAAAAAGGAGACATTTACTTCAACACTGGAGATCTGTTCAAGATAGATCGTGAAAACTTCATCTACTTCCAGGATCGGGTGGGCGACACTTTTAGGTGAATAAACGCTAAAAACAACTTTAAAGTTACACCTTTGATGGTACAATCAAAGACAGAATTGAAAATAAAAGCATGGTTCTGTTCTCAGGTGGAAAGGGGAGAACGTTTCCACAAATGAAGTGTCGGACATCTTGACTAATGCGACGAGTATCAAGGAAGCAAATGTATACGGCGTTGCAGTTCCAGGTTTGATGCTATTTCACTTCATAAATCATCCAGTTGACTGTTATAACATTGGTTAATATTTCTTCTAACCTGACACACTTGATCTTTTGTTGAATTTGAAGGGTATGAGGGGAGGATAGGAATGTCTACCATCACATTGAAGAAAGACCATCAGTTTGAGTGTGATAGCATTTTTAGTCATGTGACCACTTACCTCCCCTCTTATGCCAGACCACGTTTCATAAGGATCCAGGTAACATCATAACACAAAGCATGCGCAAATAAGCTCTCTTTAGGTAGTATCAATATATTTATGTACCATTTCATTTTTCCGAATGCTCCAAAATCTAAATAAGTCCATGTGTTTCTGATTGCAGAAGAGTTTGGCTGTAACTTGCACCTTCAAACAGCTCAAAGGGAAGTTGGTAGAGGAGGGCTTCAACCCTGCTGCAATCTCAGATCCTCTGTTTATTTTAGATGAGAAGGTGAACAGCTACAGACCGCTGACTCATGACACATATCAGTCGATATTGGAGGGTCACTTCAGATTGTGAAGAGCAGGATTTGCTCTTTATAATATGCTATAAATGTATTGAGAGAAGTCAAATTATATCAAATTTGTTCAGAACCCTAAATCTATATTTACACTTCCAGGTCAGTAACTGTCCAGAGATCACAATTGATTTTGAAACAATTGATGAAATTTATGTACCAAAGGCAATTAAAAAATATATGTATTTTGCTTATTTTGTATGCTTTTTTTTATTTTATAGCACCCTATCCTTCAAAAAGATAATAAAATTTTAAAAACTACTACATTGTCAGTCTGAAAAGTGTCTTTCTAAGAATTTGATACTTCCCCCTGTAGTCTGTAGTGAACAAATAGTTTTGTAAGAGTTTGCTGTAAGATGATTGGTTCCCACAGAAACCCTCCTACTCCCTCCTGTCTCAAAAGTTGAATTGAATGAGGGTTGCCATGTAGTGAGTGTAAAATACTCCCGCATATAATATAATTTTTGTGTTAATTAGGGGGAAATGTAATTAAAAAAATGTCTCAGTACTTTATACTGGGTTTTTTATATCAACGTTCTTCTATTTTAAATAGAATTATTATTTATTTATACAAAGTTTGATTTGTTTGTTTTATTATGCTTAATATGAATAATTGGATAATATTTTAACACAATATTGTAATAAGCACACATATGTTTCTATAATGACCTACTTAATATGTATTTTTTTATTAGCACTGCATGAAATCACACATCAAAACATGATTAAAAAAAAAAAAAAAATTCAACAAAAGCAACAAGATTTCATTACATGTTCTGGGGAGCCAGATAAGCAAGTGTTTCTCGCCCAGGGGCCACTAGAGGACCTCAATGTCTTTTTCAATATATAAATTATTTCAAGCAATTTAAAAAGTACTAAATTTTTTTTTTTTTTTTTTTTACATTTTACACATTAGACATACAAACAAGAGTAAATGTATTTTTAAATAAAATATTATTTTCAAAGAGTTTAAATGGATCACCTCACAACTAGGCTATAATTAGACCTGGAACTTATTTTACCATTCTTGTTTCTTCTGTATTCCCTGAAATCCCTTTTAATCATTTAATTATTTCTTTAAATAAAAAATATACATTTTAAAAACCTTTGTCCCCTCGAATGTATGGTCATGGTCTTGCTCTGGAGAAAAATCTGGGACTACATACAACCGTGGCAAACAAAATTAACATTTTCAATTTGTTCACTCAAGAACATTGTCAGCAGTTTTTAAATATTTGTTTGGAAAAATCAAAAAAAAAAATTATTACAAATAGATAAATCAGTGCCAAGTGCCAAATGTCTGGTTAAAGACATTTATGTGTTCGTGTATTTTATGTATTTTATTTTCAAAATAATTTGTTTAACTAGAGAAAAGTTTATTTGCGAATAATTAGGAATATTTTTATGTAATGACAGACTTAATCTATTTTATTAAAAAGTGCGTAAACACCCGCACCGAGTTGAAGAAGGATGTGGCAACCCGACGAGGCTCTGAGTCGGGGGTGGATCAGAATAATATAATCTCTCTCTGGAGCCCCAAAAGGGCTGAACTTGCATTTAGAGAATGTGGCCCATGAATTTTAAGACTGTGGAAGTAGTGTCAGGCTATGGCATGTAGTTAATCTCAAACCCCTAGTATTGTACAAACTCTAGTAAACATGTATATGTGGATGACTCTTCTCGCGGGCTTGGCTCTTCTCCCCGCGCTGCTGAAAACTTTCTTCCCGTATTTTTTCCAGGACTGCGTGTATATATACAGAGCGCTTGGATTTGGAATCCGGTTAAATGTATACAAAAGGAAAACTCCATTCTATAGTATTGTGGACTGCTTTTTGACAGCTGTGAAGAAACACCCGCGGAGAGCGTTTATTCATTTCGAGGGGAAGACTTACACTTATGAGGAGGTGGATAAGGAGAGTAACAAAGTGGCGGATGCTTTGCGCTCGGTGGCCGCGCTTAAAGAAGGGGACACGGTCGCGCTCTTCCTGGGGAACGAGCCTCGGTTCGTGTGGACCTGGCTCGGCCTGGCCAAGCTGGGCTGTCCCGCTGCACTCCTGAACTTCAATATCAGATCCAAATCACTCCTTCACTGCTTCTCCTGCTGCGGGGCGAACGTGCTCATAGCAGCTGCTGGTGAGATATATGTGTAGATGCACTCTTCAGACTCAGAGCGCCTATACATGGACGTATAGTCTATATACAGATCATATACATGGCTACTATAGTCATGCTGCGAGGCCTTGGCACTGATTCCCAACCATTCTCTTAATGTGTATTTGAGAAGTACTTTGCTTTCTGAAATTATAACTAAAAAATACGTATGCATGCAATAAGGTAGGCTACATTGAGCCCTTTAGTTGTGATTATTAGTGTCAGTGACCATATATTTTACATATAGCAGGGGTTTTCAACTTTCAATTGCATTTTATTTTATACAATGTTACTACCAAATATTAGGATGCACTTTTTGTTATAAAGTATCTAGTTAATTGTTTAACCGACATTTTTTGTGACACAACAGCGCATTGGTATGCAAGTACTGCGCAGGGATACGATGAGCTGTGGCCTGTTTCACGGAGCTATAGCTGAACAAACTCTGAGTTTCAGATTAGAGTTGACAAATCCAGATATATCCAGCCTGGTTTAGATCAGGATCAGCGGTCTCACAATGCTCGGTATAAACGTTCTCAAAGGTTTGATTCAGAGTTTGTGATTAACTCTGAAGCGCGTGCACCTGAAAGTGTGACAGGTGCGGCAAACAGCCAATCACGCGCAGCGTGGAGAGCGTCAGTGATTCACGGCGCACTTCTCTTCTGAACATTAGATATCATTTTGTAAAGTATCATGCAGTTAAAAGCGTTTACAAGGTTACAATAAATGCATAATGTGAATCAAAGAAATAGCCGAATAATTATAGGTTCACAAAGAGCTCAAATTAATACACGTTGTTTAAAAGTATTATATATGAATGCATGTATTATATCTATATTCATTTAAAAGCCAAGTTTAATATGAATGTCAATTAATAGCCCAATTGTTCTCCTACATCTCGCAATTCTGACTTAATTTCTAAGAATTGCAAGATAGGCCTATAAAGTCAGAATTGTGAGATAAACTCACTATTAGCCTACGTGGTATAAAGTCAGACTTAAAGTCAAAATTGCGAAAAATAAACTCACAATTCTGACTTTTTCCTCACAATTGCGAGTTTACATCTCGCAATTTTGACTTTATATCAAGTCTGAATTTAGAACTCTGTGATCTCTAACCCAGAATAAAACCTGTTTCTGAGCAGGTTAGCCATGTAGCGTAAATTACCGTGGAAATGAACAGTTAAAAACCAGTCTACCTTCTTGAGCCGAAAAATTAGAACTTGCTGAAACCTGGGCTTACCTGGGCAGCAACCGAACCCAGCTTTGTGCAACAGGCCACAGGTGTTTATTACGGAAGTGTATTGCATTCACTCGAGGGAAAAAAATCGACTCTGTTTTTCTGAATTAACGAGAGAATTTTTCATGGAAAAAGTTTTTGCTCTGTTTTTTCTGAATTAACGAGTTAATTATCTCAGAATTCGTGCCATTGCTTATTTTGGATTTTTCACGCTGGAACGTTGTAGCCTATTGACCAATCAGAAGAAAGAACGGGAACTTTCCCCAAGATGTTCTTGCTGCAGCCTGTAATGCAATGACGTACTGCATTAAATCCAATAGCCTATGCAGTGGATGCGTTTCCCCCCCAAAACCAGGGTGTAGGGCAAGTTTAGGGGTTAGTATCTGTTGTAGCTACGCGATCAGCACTGTGATTGACACGAGTAATGAAATGAAATCTTATCGACTGCACTAATTCTAAATGGTTTGGGCAATAAAAAACTAGCATCCACCACTTGTTGGATTTAATGCAGTAGGACAGTCTCACGTTGCGACCAAATTAAGGTGGATAACATTGAGTTAAAATTAGCACATTAATGCAGTGGTAGCCTACTTGAGCCCTACTTATGTGGTTAAGGGGTACATAAGACAAAGGTTTGAGAAACACTGGCCTAGACAGAGGATTCAATCACATGCGAAAAAACAGGCCAACTGAAAACAGGCCAACTTCTTTGGGAACAGGCTTTGGGAAGACTTTCGGCTTTGTCGCCATTGGCTTTTGGCTTGCTTAGTTGGGGACATTTAATTTTATATTTAACAATATTATTACAACATTATTCTTATTATCTATGTAAAGCTGCTGAAACAATCTGTAGGCCTATTGTAAAAAGCTCTATATAAATAAAGGTGACTTGACTTATCCGTAATGTCAGATTCAGATTTAGGTTTTTTAAATGAGATGTCATATTGAAATCAGACCCTGATACATTTCAAGCCTTTGAATTCATGCGTGTGAGTTAAAGAGTTTTGCAGTTAAGTGTTTGTTTCTCTTGCAGAGCTTCGTGATGCTGTTGAGGAGATATTGCCAGCACTGAAAAGAAAAGGGGATAACTGTATACCTCCTGTCAGATGAGAGCACTACAGACGGCATTCAGTGTATTGGCCAGGCCATCGCTAAGGCTTCAGATAAACCGCTGTCCCCGTCTCTCAGGTCCAATGTCCACATCAGGAGTACAGCACTGTATATCTACACTTCTGGCACTACAGGTATCAGTCAAGGCCAAATGTAGTGGGTTATGTAATATTTATTGTTATATTCCGTTCAATAGCATACCAAATCAGGCTGATACTGCTAATAAAAAATGCTTTATATGACTGTCTATGACTATGTGCTGTAAAAATATGCGTCCCTTAAAGGATTAGTTCACTTTTAAAAAAAAAACTTTTGCTGATAATTTACTCACCCTCATGTCATCCAAGATGTCCATGTCTTTCTTTCTTCAGTCGAAAAGAAATTAAGGTTTTTGAAACATTCCAGGATTTTCTCCATATAATGGACTTCAATGGGACCCAAACGGTTCAAGGTCCAAATGAAAGTTTCAGTGCAGCTTCAAAGGGCTTTAAACGATACCAGACGATGAATAAGGGTCTTATCTAGCGAAACCATCGGTCATTTCAAAAATAAATAAAAAAGTTTAAGTTTTATAAGCACAAATGCTTGCCTTGCTCTGTTCTGTGAGACCTATATATATATATATATATATATATATATTTTTTTTTTTGACATAAGAACAATCAGATAACAACGTTCTGTGAGACCTTTTCAACGTAATTGCATATTACGTGACGTCACGAACGCGCATCACAGAAACTGTGATGAACTTTTTCATTTATTTTTGAAATGACCGATCGTTTCGCTAGATAAGACCATTATTCATCGTCTGGTATCGTTTTAAAGCCCTTTGAAGCTGCACTGAAACTGTCATTTGGACCTTGAACCGTTTGGGTCCCATTGAAGTCCATTTATGGAGAAAAATCCTGGAATGTTTTCATCAAAAACCTTAATTTCTTTTCGACTGAAGAAAGAAAGACATGGACATCTTGGATGACATGGGGGTGAGTAAATTATCAGCAAACGTTTTTTTAAAGTGAACTAATCCTTTAATAACACCGGTATTCTGGTCCATGGAGGTCTTCCTAAGGCAGCCTATGTGACCCATGAGCGGGTCTGGGCTTCGTCATTCATCCAGGGTGTTTGTGGAGTGACGTCTGAAGACATATTCTACATCAATCTGCCTCTGTATCACAGCGCTGGATTCCTCATCGGACTCGTTGGATCCATTGAAAGAGGTATAATGGATTATATGATATGCACATTATATATTAAGAAATGCTCGACTGGTTATAGCACAGCTTACAAATGAACTTTGTTTTCCAGGTAACACTGTTGTTTTGCGGAGAAAGTTTTCTGCCTCTCAGTTCTGGGACGACTGCAGGAAGTACAACATTACTGTGATGCAGTACATTGGTGAAACACTGCGCTACCTCTGCAATACACCAAAGGTAAAAACACGTATCATGTTTTATAAGTGTGAAGATATTTCTTCAGAAGTTTCACTTTTTATTAGCTCTGTTTCAAAACCTAACTAGACGTCTGTTACAAAGGCTTGTCCAAAAGGTAGCAAAATTAAGCTGCCTAATGAAGGTATGGTCACATTACTGAAATTATTGCCTAATTTCGTGTCCAAAACGTTTTCTGCAGTAGCGGCCTTTGCTATGTTTTACAGTTTTCATTTGGAACGGGATTTAAAACAGAAGGTGCCTACGCTTGAGCTTGAAAAAGAGTCCCGTCCCTAAGGGTTGGAAATGAACAGGGGCTTGGGGCAAAACTACCATCAAAATTAGTAACAATGCTTCCAAAAACCACTTTCAAACCAAGCCTTCAAATGCACAAACAATTGGAACCTGTTGAACAATGCTAAATAGGACTGAGCCAGAATGCTTCCCTCACGCGAAATTCCTGATTACATAGAATCCTATTGAAATGATTGGATTTTACCCACGTAAATTTGCTTTAAAGCTGTGGTCATAGTTAGAATGTGAACAGCAATGGCCCCAGTACTGATCCTTGAGGAACCCCCATGTTGTTAGGGCAAAGAGCTGACATCACCCCATTAACCTTAACGCACTGTTGCCTTCCCTCCAAATATGATTGTACCCATGCTAGAGAACTAGGTGACATTTTGAAGAGTTGGAGTTTGTTAATTAGCACACTGTGATCCACAGTATCAAAGGCCTTTTTTAGGTCTAGAAATACAGCACCAACTATTTGCCCTTTGTCTAGAGGCCCTTTGATCTTCTAGCAAGTAACAGTTAGCTGTTTCGGTGCTGTATTTGCGCCTGAAACCAAACTGTTGAGGATGCAGCAGCTGGTTTGACTCAAGATGTTCAATGAGTTGTTCTGCAATTACCTTCTCCAGGATTTTAGACACAACAGGTAAAATTGCAATAGGCCTGTAATTGTTGGGTGTGTCCTTTTCCCCTGATTTGTGGATTGGTGTAATTACAGCGGGCTTCCAACACTGTGGGAATGTACTTGACCGAATTGAGAGATCAACTAAATATGTAATTGGTTGTAGCAGACTTTCCTGGTGTTTTTTAATCAAAATCATACTTAAAGGTGCTCTATGCAACAATTAGCGGCCTCTAGCGGTGATGTTTCAGATTGCAACCAATTTTTATAAGAGCTCTCGTGCTCGTACTCACAGACAATACAGTCTATTACGCAAATATCTCGGCGAATACTTAGCGGATTTGGGGAGCACCGAGCTCGTTGGGACCATCTAGTCGAGCTGAAAAGAACCATATATGTTCCATGGTTTTTGGTGGTGTTTTCGCGGAGATATTAGCAGAAAACCATCGGGCGCGCTGCAAAATTGCGGACGCCGGTGACGTCACGATCTCAGAAGAAATCGCTCGTATCTCTAGAACGCAAAGACCCAGAGAGCTCAAATTCGGGCGAGGAGGTCCCAGGGGGACCCTTGCACGAACGCTAGAGTGGCGGGCTTCGGGGATGCCCCCTATCGGATCGCCGTTCGCTGGGACCCCCGAATTCGAACGGCTATAACTCGGGGAGCTGGGCGAGTTGGACCTCGGGGGTGGGCTCGTTCGAAAGGCCCCGTCCAGCACTACGAACGATTCGAGTCTTGGGAATATTGATCAAAGATTGACCGAGATATAAGCCGAAAAACGTGCGCCTTTAACCAGACGTAACTCCCTGACCGTCTACAATAGACTGTATATAAGGAGAGGGGCTCGGGAGCGCGCATGCACGTCACATCCGTTGGATTTCGCGGTAAATCCGACCCGGAGACTTCACATATAAATATGAATATTGGCCTTCAGAGGTAATAGCAAAACTCGACAAGTGGATCATTGTAATGTGTGATTACAACCCCTTCACACACAGGCAATAATAAAAGAATTCATTTTAGTAGAAAAGATCCACATAGCACCTTTAAGTTATGGATGTCTTTTGCCGCGGAGTTGTTCATATTTGTGATTATCTTTTTAACTCTATCAGAAGAGACCTCTTGGATTTTAAAAGGCTTGAATTAGCTAAATTAACATCTTCAACACATGTCGCCTTGTTTTTAAATTTGTTTGCTAGTTCATGACATGTCGCCTTGTTTTTAAATTTGTTTGCTAGTTCATGTACAGAGTCTATAAAAAAAGTATTAAAAACATTTGCCATTGACTCATTGTTATTAACAAGAGTGCCATCCACTTTGATGGAATCTATCATAATGTGCTTTTTCTTTGCAGGGGTGGTTAAATAGTTTATGTGTTGCCAGTTTAGAACTACTACCGTTAGCCTCTTTTTAGTAAAATAGTAGCTTTTGGCTTTACGCAGATTGCTTATGACTTGATTTCTAAGTGTGGTTTAGTTATTGACTACCAATCAAACCAAGGGTGAGATCAATAAACCAATACAGTGCTAATATTTGAATGGGCTCTGGGCCACTTTGTACTGTAAAATTTGGGCCCCGACATCAAAAAGGTTAAGAACCTCTGCGTTACACGTCTCATCCTGACGTCACGCGGCTTTCCGGGACATTAACGGGATGTGTGTGAACGCACTCACAGTTCCCGGCAAATCACTGGCAGTGTGAATGAACCGAAATCAAACAATCCCGGGACAAATGCCGGGTCACATTATCCGTGTTTTTTCCGGAATCTCTGTGTGAAAGGGGCTTAAGAGGCAGTCAGAATTTGACGAGTATCTGTGTAGAACAAGTTATTTCTAAACAGTACATAAGCAAAGAGTGCTGCAGCTATACCTGCCACACCCGGCGCCGCCATCTTTCAAAAAATTACGAGTTCAAGGTATATAGAGCATTTTATCAGTTCATGCATTCCCTGGGAATCGATCTCATGACCTTGGTGTTGTTAGCATCATGCTATACTATTTGAGTTACAGGAAGGAACTTCCAGTGTATCGGAGCACTGTTTGTGTGTCTTGCCAATGTAAAGTGTTCCAATTCAGTCACTTAGTAGGGTTTTTGACCGTTAGCATGTTCCCATATGTAACAGTAAGAGCTGTGCATGTAAACCTCACTCCTCTGGCCTCAAGAAGCTCACTAGCGGCTGCGGTCTGTATCGTCCTTGTTAGCGCGCCTGAAGGCAACTCATTTGGCTTTGGACAGAACTATTGTGTTGGAAACTTTGAGGCAGTGCAAAGATAAAACCACAAACTGTGCTGTTCTGTTTTCCGCTTTGCAGAAAGACAATGACCGAGACCACAGGGTGAAGATCGCCATTGGTAATGGCGTACGAGCAGAAGTCTGGAAAGACTTCCTGAACCGCTTCGGGCGCATTAATGTCCGAGAGCTCTATGCTGCCACAGAGGGAAATGTCGGCTTCATCAATTACACGGATAAAGTCGGAGTGGTCGGCCGTATCAATATTATCAGCAGGGTAAGTGTGACAACACGTATTTCATAGCATTGAGAAAGGCATTTTTGTGCAAAGTCAGCTTGATTGCCATTATTTTCCACAGGTGTTTTTCCCCTTTGCCCTCATCAAGTTTGACATCGAGAAAGAAGAACCCGTGAGGAACACTGAGGGTCTGTGTATCCCAGTCGGAAGAGGTAGGTCAGGTGCTAGCGTTGGGGTTTTTGCAGTATGATTAATTTTATTGCCATGTGGCATCAGTAAAGATAGTACAATGTGTTTGTTTAGTCTAGTATTTGAAGTTTTGAGATTCCATTGACCTTTTGGTAGGAACATTGTCATAAAAAGTTAATGTTTAACATGTTACATGTGCATCTGTAACACTACAGTTATTGGTATTAAATGTTTCATAGATGAGGTGGGCCTTCTGGTCGGGAAGATCACGAAACACACCCCTTTTGTCGGCTACGCTGGGAACAAGCAGCAGACCGAGAAGAAGAGACTTAGTAATGTGTTTGTGAAAGGAGATCTGTATTTCAACAGTGGAGATCTGCTGAGAATCGACAACGAGAACTTTGTGTACTTTCAGGATCGAGTTGGAGACACGTTCAGGTAGAGAAGCTTCAGCTGGAGCTTCTGTGAAGTGCATCTGCACACTTCTTAGAGTTTCAAGCATTGCGTTGTCGTTTGTTATTGCAGGTGGAAAGGCGAGAATGTGGCTACAACTGAGGTGGCGGATATTCTCATGATGGTGGACTGCATTGAGGAGGCCAATGTGTATGGAGTCAAAGTTGAAGGTAGATGTTATAATTTGCATATAACAATGATTCGAATGGAAGAGTTGGGAATCGAATGGATTTCATGATGATACTTATGAACTACATGTTAGTTAGAGATGTTGCTTGATTTAATAAACCACGTCATTACATTACCTAAAATGAAAATCCTCTCATCATTCACTCACACTCATGTCATCCCCAATATGTACCGTATATGACTTTCTTTCTTCAGATAAACACAAAGATTTTTAGGAAAATAATCAATCTCTGTGAGTTCATATAATGCCGATAAATGGCTGCCGCTCAGTTGACGCTTGCACAACACACACCTCGGTTAGCCTAAACACAGGCTTTACTCCCTTCATACATAAATTGTCAACTTCCTGAACACACACAAGAAATATAAATGCGTTCAGCCCAAGCACAGGCTGGAGATAGGCTATATCACATACCCAGCACTCGATTGGTCCTGGTTAACTACTTCACTAAAACGCTCCCACATGTTACTTTTCTTTCTTTCCTTCCTTTTGTTTTTTATTGTCCTTTTTTAAAATTTCTCTCAAATCTGTTTGGCCGCCATTGCTTAAACAAGTGGACCCCGCAACGGGGCATAGCTGGTCTGCAAATTAGTGCCTGACATAAAATTAAGTTTTAAACACATTGATATTTCATCATGTTGCAAAACATTCTTATCTGAATAATTTAAGAATGTGTATATTTTTAGTTAAACCTGTTAAGTTATTAAAGAGTTAATACACCCAAAAATTTAAATTCTCACTTTACCCTCATGTTGTTTCAAACCCACAAGACTTTCGTCCATCTTCAGAACACAAATGAAGAACTTAATGAATTCTGAGAGATTTCTGTCCCTTTATTGACAGTCTATGCAACTACCACTGCCACGCTTCAAAAAAAGTTGATTCGTCAAACTAATCCATAAGAATCAAGCTGTTTAGTCTGTACTTTCTGAAGAGACACAATCGCATTATGAATAATGAACATTGAATTTAGTCTTTTATTCATATATAAACATTCATCAGCGAATGTAAACAGAAGGTCAACCGAACATGCTAGACGCGCGAGAACAAACCTCTAGCGGAAGCTAATGAAAGTTTATTTGCTAATAAAAGCCGTTCATCATATAAAGCGATCGTTTCTTGAAAACATTTGGAAATATGGTTTCATTTTACGATCTCTTTATGTACTTTTTGAAGCATCAAAGTGGTAGTTGCGTAGCTGTCAATGGAGGGACAAATCTCTCAGATTTCATATAAAAAAATCTTTGTGTTTTAAAGATGAACGCAAGTCTTACGAGTTTGGAACGACAAATAATGGTTTCCCCCAAGAGATATACTTTGTTGTTAAACTAAAGTAAAAGAGTTTTTATTAAAATAAACGCATGATATCCACCCGCAATTGGAAAGTTATTTTTTACTACTTGACCTGCAGATTATCTGCAGTGTTCGCGGATATAACCGTCAACCGAGCGGCAGCCATTTAATGCCATTACATAGACTCAAGAGATGGATTATTTTCATAAAGATATTCATATTATATATAAGGGATATATCAGGGATGACATGAGGGTGAGTAAAAGAAAATTGTCATTTGGGATTACTCTTTAAATTAGATTTGGAAATGTAAAAATATAATAAAGAAAATAAATAAATGCATTTAAAGAAACCATATTTATGTATTGCAATGTGTCTGGTTACAAGTTGGGTTGTTCAGAACAAACTCACACAACTTCAAAGTCGGCAAGTGTATGATGAGTCATTACATTCCTAACAATTTTCATCATTATTAAAATCTAACAACATGCTTAAATTTCATTATTAAAATCTATGGTGTCTTCAGGCCATGAAGGAAGGATTGGAATGGCAGCTGTGAAACTGAAAGAGGGCAGAGAGTTCGACTGCGTCACCATTTGCAGCGTTTTGGCGAACTATCTTCCAGTGTACGCCAGACCTCGATTCATCCGGATTCAGGTACGCCATTTTACCTTAAACATTCCCATGAATCTTGCTCGTAGACGCCATCCTCTCCAGTCTCGGCTTCGCTCTGTAAAACTCAAAGGCAAATTTGTCTTTCAGAATTCCTTGGAAGTCACAGGAACTTTCAAGATGAAAAAAGTGAAGCTGGTGGAGGAAGGCTTTGACCCAACATTAATACAAGATCCTCTCTACTTCCTGGATCTGACGCAAAAGAAATACATTCCACTCTCTCAGGAAATTCATAACTCGATCATGTCGCATGACATTAAACTGTAATAACCATAAAATAAGCTAACGGTACCATTCTGAAATCTACTAACCAGTAGTCGCCTACTAATCTCAGGGAAAACGAGTGATTCCGGTAAATGATTTTAATCTTTACAGACCAGTACAGTCAACTGTTTTACATTAGTTTACTTTCTTAAATGCACAAATGTGCCTTATCACTTAACCTTGTTAATAATGTACATTTATCATTTTCTCCTAAGTTGTAATAAAAGTTAATTAGAATCTAATAAGATTGTGTTACACTAAATATGCACAACTTCAACTCTCAAGTCAGCGATTCTCAACTGGGTCATGAACGGTAAAATGCAAATGAGTAGCAGAATAGAGTGCAGCAGCAGTCAGTTTCCGGAAGTAAAAAAAATAAAACTAGTTGTAAAAATTCATACATTTTCTCCATTGGGAAGTTGATTATGAATGAAAACTTATACATATTTAAAGACAGCCTTACTGAGAGCTACAGTGTTGTTATTCGATGAGATTTGCTTGTCAGCCCGCATTATTTTACCTTAGTTTTAAAATAACTGCAGAATTTGTGGTGAGAAACTATATTTCCCCTGATGCCTGTTTAATGTTGATGCATAAGCAATGCTTCTATCTCTTGTTTCTGCTGTTCCACCTGTTTTGATCTGGAGAATTCTGTACTCTTTCAGATGATGTCATAGCGCACCCCATCTAATTACAGCCAATCTTCCAGCAATGATGGGGAAAGAGTTAATGACATTTTTATTCACTTTAGTCCAATAATCGTGCTTCTGAGTTTCCACTTACTGTCCGATGTAAAAAAAAACAGCAGTTGAGAGTCGCTGCTTTAGGGTTGAAAACTCATTCAGCAAGCAGCCCGCTGGTTTCCTCAGCCGGGGAGAGTTGGCCTCTGTAATCAGCTGCACTATCTGTTTTAAATAGGTGAAAAGCCAAGTGCACTAAACTCATGACCTCAAAAATAAACATTTCTAAACAACACAAACCCAGATGAGTCAGTTTCCTTCTGTACCCAATACAGGGGTCATTCACATCGTGAACATTTCACAATCCTCAACATTATGCAATACCAGGTTAGATCATCAGTCACAATTTTTTTACTTTAAAAATGAATTTATTTATTAATACAGTTGTATACTTAGAAATGTGCTGCAAAGAAAAAAGAAAAAAAAGAATGTCGCCACACAAAGAGAAGAAACTAAACCCGGGATGAAGCCGTGTCGTCATATCAAAACAAAGTCGTACTGATGTGCCTTAATAAACTGTCTATTAGTAGAAAAATACATTTCAGGGCACACAATACAGCATCCAGTATCACAAAGTCAGAGTCCACCAAAGCAGACTCTTCTTAAGTACAGAGTCGTCAAATTATTTCTAGTTTGTAAATAATAAAAATGTTTCTGTAACTGTTAAAAATGCCATTACGTAGTGTTTGTATATATGTTGTTGGTATAAAAGATAACGTCCTTTTTCGTAGCATTTATTATTTCTTTTTTTTTATTATTCGTTTAAATTTTCTCCGTACTGCTAAGTTAAATTCCAAGGCTCAGAAGTGTAACCGGAATACAAACATAACCAATGTTATAGTTTTCCTTGTTTTTTTTTTTTTTAAGAAACTTTTTTCCATGTTCCGTTTTTATACAAAATAACAAAGATGTACAAAAGGTCATTTACAGCGAACCAAGGCCATATGCTAGCACAATATTTACAGCTGTAATTGAAACATATCCTAGTGTTCTGGTATATTCTTTGACTTCATATGCATAGCAGTGAAAATGCAGACCTGTTGATCAGACTTCATTATTTGTGTGTGCTAAATATCCCACTTCACATCCTTCTGTAACAGAAATTCGATGTTTGCTAGTCTTTCGGGTCAAAGTAACAAAACAAAACAAAAAATGCAGATAAGGCATCACTGCTTGCAGTGTATGATGGGTGTACTCAACTTAGTAGCAGGCGTTTGGACCTGAGTCATAGCACATGCATAGATCTCTAGACAGCAGGAGTTCCGGAAAACCACAGTCAGTGTTTATCTACGGTAAAACTTTGCTAGAAAAGATCGGTTCAAAACGTAGAGAGAGAGAGAAAGAGCCCATTTTTTTTCTTTGTTTTTTTTTTTTTAGCCAGAGGGAAATCCATGAGCAGATGAGTGCAACAGTCACATTCCTTCACTTCAAAAAGTCTCAATTGTTCATCATTTCCTAGAAACCGACATGCTTTCCAGTTCCGTGACAATCAGTAACAGCGTTCCACGAAAAAAGCTCGACATACATCAACTTTTCTGTTTGGGAGCACATTAGCAGGGTTCACTTGTTAGAAGTAAAACTAATTCGTTTTTCCATCTATTTTTTTTTTCTGGTTCCGTTCAAGACTTTTCAAATTTTTTGGAGAAAAAGAGGCTACAAATGTCAAAAAGGGATTTTTTCCGACTGTCTGTGGCACAGGTCATGCATTCCATTAGATTTCTTCATTAATTTATGTATTCAGTTATTTTTTGCAAGTCTTCAAGCACCAAAAGGTAAAGAAAAAGGCAAAACCAAACTTAAAAAAAGGGAGAAAAAGAGCGCTCCGTAGCATCTGCGCCATCTTCTGGGGGGGGGGGGAACGACGCTTCAGCCCATCAAAGCAAAGTGGAAAGAATTAATACTTGATAAAGTGGTGCAAATCCTTCCTCCTGAGCTGAGGAACTGGGAGAAGGGTCCATGCGCTCACGTTCGGTAACAGACCAGCTGTTGCTCTCTTCAGAAGTGGTCGATCAGCACGGACACACAGTTGGCGCCCACCAGGTAATTGGGGTCTCCTGGTAAACACTTGTTTTGCCAGCATTTGGGGTCACCTGTGGGTATATTCACAGGAGAAACGTCATGAGGAAAACTGTAGACACACAATCACCTGACATTTCAGATGGTTTTCTGTTAACTCTAGGACTGCACGATTTTGTGGCGGGAATAATTGAATTGAGATTTTTCTGATACAAATTGCAATCTAAAGAAAGCTCCAGATTTGCTGTGCTTGTTTGAAGGGCTACACAATTTGACCCAAAATGCAGTTAACACTTTACAATAAGCTTTCTCAAAGAAAAAACGTCTCCGTTTTAAGCATATCGTTTTCGTGTAAACGTACCCTCAGTTAACATGAACTAACAATGAACAATAAAGATTAATAAATGCTTTTAAAGTAATGTTAAAAGATTGTTAATTCACACATTTACTAATACATTAAAGTCAAAAGTTGTATGTGTTCATTGTTAATGTTAGGGGCTGTTTACATGCTACCATTTTCATCTAAAAAACGTTTATGCATTTTGGCCGTTCATTTACATAAGTGTTTTGTGGGCCTGAAAGCGCAAACTTTTGAAAACAACGTTTTCGTCTCAGTGTAAACTAAAAAAGATGCATTTGTGAAACCAGTGACGTCAAGCGCATGTGTATGTGTTCAGTCTATAGGCACGTAGTGTTTCTTTACAAAGTGACATCGCCACCTACTGGCCTGGCATAAAAATAAGACAGTCTTTAGTCGTTTCCACGCGAATGGGGATCATTTTGACAATGTTGTCATCTAAGCGGAAAACGCAAAGGAAAAACTTTAGTACATCTTTGTCATGTAAACGCAGCCTTAGTTAATGCATCAACTAGTCTCGCGTAGCCATGGAATTCATCGCAGCTTTCTTTGGCCAAGGCCCGCCCATGTCAACAACCAATTACAGTTCGTTTCGTTCAGCGTCACGTTTCGGGGCGTGTAAATGTCCCCACAACAACAGACCAGCGTGCAACAAGTCAGTCAGCATAGAAAATCAAAGAAGGAGAAGAAAACAAGCAGTAAGTCATTGCTGATTACGTTTACTGATTACTACGTTTAGCTGAACTTGATAAATGTTCATTGTTACTCATGTAAACACAACAGTTTTTCTTCCGCAATCACACGTCTGCGCTTTGTTTCCTGGCGGACCGAAAATAAACGCGACACTCGCGCCCCCCGGAAATCCGATAAAATTCAACCAATCAGATGACGACTTCGACATTCCTGAAATGTTTCCAGTTAAGTGTACCATATGCATCAGACGTTTAGCCAACGTTTAGTTCCGTTAATAATTTGACCTGGTCATGTGTAAAGAAACAGTGCCACACTTAACTCTGAAACACGAAGAGCATATATTTAATAAATTATAGATTCATGTTTTATTTCAATTAATCGTGCAGCCCTATTTCACACTGCAGCTAAATTCAGTTGTCACTCCTTTTTGGGTGCTTAATCCTGTACACACAGTTCGATAATGAACAGGAGTGACAACCAAAATAGCTTGAGAAAACTTTAATCAAAAACAGCGAATATGTTAGTATCCACATATCGCTTTTATTTCCCAAAACCTGGCCAGACTGAACCCAATGACTCCATTTAGACATGGCATTTTCACACTGCAGATAAAATCAGTTGTCACTCCTCTTTTGAGCCCCTAATCCAATTCTGTACACACGCAGAGTTTGGTTATTTATGGGTCATACTCATTTACTTTGCCATATGGCATCCATATTTCTTGTTTATATCCACATATCCATGTTAACCATTACAAGAACAGAAGCTATTCTTTTATTCCTCCGCAGAGAACGATCATTTAGATAGATTCACTCCTGGATGTCTTTCCCAAAACATGTGCGTCCGTTCCAGTCACATTAAACAATATTTCATGGATTAATTGTGAATGATTAAGAGCTGAATAGACTGAGACTGGTAATAAAACGATAAAAAGCAAGAGCGCAGATTGTGACGGTAAAGCGTCTTGTGATCAGGATGGCTGTGTGAGATGTTAATTCAGAGAGCCCAGAAAATGAAACAAAACCAAAAGATGATTAAGCCTCTTCCGAGACGGCTTCAATCCCGATCCCAAAAGACCCATCAAAGGACAGAGAGAAAGGACAGCGTACCCGACGAGGAGTCGGAGGATTTTAGAGCAAAAGACCAACCATCAGGGGTCATAGACGCACAGTGTGGTGAGACGCAGTTCCACGGGCTTCAGGAACTTCAGGCCGTGAGGGCCGCACATCACCAGGGGACTGAGTAGAGTTTCACCTGGCAGAGTAGACATGATCACATCAGCTTCATACAGACAAACGTGTGGCACTCAAAACATACACTACTGTTCAAAACATACACACTACTGTTCAAAACATACACACTTGTTCAAAAGTTTAAGGTTGGTAAGATTGTTTTTGAAAGAAGTCTCTTATTGCTCACTAAGGCAGACTTTCTTTGATACAGTAAAAACAGTAATATTCTGAAAATATTATACATATATTTGAATATATTTTAAAATGTAAATTATTCCTGTGATCAAAGCTGAATTTTCAGCATGATTACTCTAGTCTTCAGTGTCACATGATCCTTCAGAAATCAATCGATTATGGTGATTTTGATGCTCAATAAACACTTCATGATCAATGTTTAAAACAGTTGTTCTGCTTCATATTTGTGTGGAAACCACAATACATATTTTTCCAGAATCATTTGATGAATAGAAAGCATTTATTTTTCAAAATCTAGAATAAAATGATTAATTTCTTTAAAGTTTTGAATGGTAATCTAGGTCATTTTTAATAATTCGGATGCTGACAAAAATAAAAATTCATTTTCATAGAGCACAGAAATTGCTACATCTGGTTCAGTGTAAATAGTTCTAGCGCAAAACATTTGTTTGCTACTATTTTATACTTCATGTTTAGTCACACTGGAGTTTGTGTAAAAAGGTTAGTCTGCATACTTAATTGACAGATGCAAAGCTTTTTTTTCTCCTCTATCAGTGTGCAAATGTGAACTTGATGTGACCCGGCCTTAAACGAAACACTCTGGCAAACGTTGTTGTTACCAGACAAAGTTTCTCTTTGTAGCTAGTCTTTCCTCTTTTTCTAAGGGAGTTTTTCCCCAAATGTGTGAAGTGTAAATGCACGTCAAAGCTAACAAAACGCAAGCAGAAAAATAAAAGTCAATAGCATAATGGTGTACTCTGCAGAATGTTTCAGACCTTTCTCTTTGTCCAGAGGGGGCAGAATGCTGTTGTCCCTGCACACTTTGAAGTAGATCTCCTGCTCCACACTATCCGGGATGGCTCCTTGTGGGATAATGATGCTGACTCCTGTCTCAATGGAGCTCAACACCCCGCCGTTACAGTTAAAGATGCCCCGTGCCGTGGCCACCACCGTGTGACCTTCATCTTCCTCGTCGTCGTCCAGTGCACTAGGGCTGGAAAACAGAGGACAGTGACTTGTTTGTTCAACAGAGGACATGAACGCTGAGGTCCCGGACTGCTTTCATCATCTTACCTGACGGGGATGGCCTTGGGAATGGCGTTGATGTTGTTGTGCTGATACTTGGGCCTGTTGTCCATGGTGCGCGTGAAGGTGTCGACCCCGCTGTCGGTGTCCTGCGGCTGGGGTGAGAGTTGAGGTTTCAGGTTGTTGTTCACGCTAGGCTTGGACTGTGTGTCGTTGGGAAGCAGGTTGTGGTTGAATTTGGGGCTCTCGAACTTGCGCTCGAAGGGTCGGGCCGTGCTGGTGTAAGGCTTGGGGACGTAGCGGTTGTAGCTGGTAGGGACGCCTAGCGTTTTGGGAGGGGCGTCCGTGCCGTTGATAGAAGACTTGGGGGGCAGGTAGCTGGTCGGGATGGGATCGTCCCGGGCGGGAGCTCTGAGAGCCGACAGGTCCGGTTTGGCTTTGGGGAGCTGTGGGGATCTGGCAGCGAGTTCACTGGAGATCAGAGAGAGAGAGATGATACACGCTTTAAAAACAATGCAGTCAGTTTTTGCTGTGGTATCAAAAATCACACAATTACTTTGGTATTGATTTGTAACATTTTGGCAATATAACAACATTGATAATATGGCCATACATTCCATAAGAGGTGCTACTTCAACTTTGGACACTTTTTATCTTTATTAATGGACTTTTTATTTTTGTTAATTGATGGTCTCATTTAAACTGTCTTGGCAACTTCATCATGTTTAGATTATATCATTTTATTTTGATTTACAATTATAAAATTGAATTATGAAAATCCATTACAATATATGAAATAAACCATTATTTTTAGTGTAAAATTACTCTATTATTATTATTTAATTAGTGTTTGGGTTTCAAAGCATTTTATAGTGCATTATTTTCAGTCACTCTGTAATTTTGTAAAATTATGTTACAATTGTGAAAATATTATTTGTTTCCATTTGATGTGTTATACATAAAATGCTAGCTATGAGTTGGACATTGCATTCCAAAAATATATATATATAAAATTATATAAAACAAATTGTGTACAGACAGAAACATTTTATAGTGCATTATTTTCAGTCATTCTGTAATTTTGTAAAATTATGCATTTAGTGTGAAAATATTTAGGATACATAAATTGCTAGATTTTAGTAAGACAAAGGAGTCATTTAAAAAAAAAAAAAACTTTCATTTAACAAAAATGTTTGAAATGTCTCTTTCTATCAAAGAATGCTATGAACCACTATATACATCATTTGAGATGTGATGGAAAAGACACTGTGAGAATATTCATGACTAGGGAAATAAATGGCAGAACTCTCCAGTAATAAACACAGTTGGACAGTAAGTAGTAACATTATGAATTAAATGAATAAATGATATTCTAAAGTCATTCTCACCCTCGATGTTGCTAAGTTTGGGCAGGGCTGTGGGCGGAGCTGCAGGTGTGGGCTGGCTGTAGGGAGCAGGCGACGGGTTGACGGGCGGCACGGGCTCGTATCTCTTGTCCACAGGACTCACCTTCTCCACAGACTCCGTCCTGAAGCAGAAAGTGTGTTGAAGAGTGTGTATGACATACAGTACTTACTCTTGAATGGCAGTGCTCTAGTGTGTTTCTAGCAGTAGACGGTACCTGGCGAAAGGATATGCTATCTGAGGCTGAGGTGTTTTGGGCGGCTCGTGGAAGCGATTGACTCCAGTGTTGGGCTGACTCATGGGCTTGTTGTCGAAGCTGCGGCGGTCGAAGTACGACAGTTGCTTCCTGTAGTACTCTTCATCTTCATCTGGGTCATAGTGGTTGGAGCGGACCACGTCGTTCCCTACACGCGTCTGAGGTTTCTGGGGCTCTGGAGCTCTAGGGGAAGAAGAAAATCATCAAAAGGAAAGCGCATAACTTCATATTATGTAACATCTAATGGTGGATCAACCAGCAGAGGGAGCTATAGGATGACATTTGCATACTTCACTACAATACATGTCTGCCACTTACTATTGTATAAAGAAAGTGTGATGCACAATGCAATTTGAAACCAAACAATAAAAATAAATAATAATTTTTAATTTTTAATCCAAGTTTGTGTAAGAATGCGGTAACTTGTGGCGATCCAATAGTTACTCCACACTGTCTAGCTAATGACTTTTCCTGGTCAATTCAGAAAGCTTTTATTTTAAATAAGGTCTTAGTTGATGGTTGTAGGTAAACATATACATTCAATTATGATATTTCACTTTTTACTGTATTTTTGATCAAATATATACAGCCTTGGTGAGCGTAAGAGATTCTTTCAGAAAACATTCAAATCTTCCCGAAGCCAAACTTCAGACTGGTGTAAGTATGCGGCTGTACCTGTACGAGGGCTTCTCCTGCTCTAGGTTGCTGAGAGAGTTGGCTTTGAGCACAGGACCAGGGGTGCTCACAGGTTTTGGGAGATCCGTGGGCTGGAGAAGAAAATACATCCGTTCTATCAACACAAAGTCATTCACAAACTACATTCTTAAAGCTCCCCAATTATACTATTTTAAAGGTTACTAGCTTTGTTTTAGAGGCCTCCTTCAATAGGTTTACATGCTATTCTTATAATATACATTGCAGCATCAGCTCTTTTCTCAGAGTCTGAAACGGTTCGATAAAGGATTCAGTCTCTCTAAACCACTCCTTTCTGAGAGCATACTCTGCACTGATTGGTCAGATGGCCCAGTCTGTTGTGATTGGTCTACTCTGCTCTGATTGGTCAGATGGCCCAGTCTGTTGTGATTGGTCTACTCTGCTCTGATTGGTCAGATGGCCCAGTTGTGAGTGGTCTACCACTTACAGCACGTGTCGGAAAGGTCCGGAGGCTTCCTTAGCGCTTGATACAAAGTATTACGAACAGCAATGATGGCGTCGGTTTTACCATATCAATTTTTGAGGGCGGATCAAAGTACACGTCGTTCACAGGTAGGCAATGAAGACCATATGCTGGCATTATGCTTTTTTTTATATACAAACAGGGCTTGACATTAACACCCGCCAACCCGCCAAATGCGGGTGGATTTTGCTCGTGGCGGGTAACACAGTCACTCCAACTAGCCACTTTGGCGGGTTGAATAATTGTAGTCTTTTCAAAAGGCATCTGAAAAAGCGCACTGGCTGTGTGGCGTGCGCGTCTCAGCTGCGTGGTGTGTCCGTTTTTATTTCGGCTCCCATGTTAACAGGTTAGAGCTTGCACTGCGGGACACGCGCGTCTCGAGCCGTGCCGAAAACGCGTGCATGCTAGAAATAGAACCGACGCCTATTTTTCACGCAACACGCAAGCGTGTTGGAAGCGTTTCCAGACGAAATAGAATAGGAAAAGATGTCATTTTGACATGAACACATATTAATAAATTACATTTTTATGTTTGAAAGTCTATAGGTTTTGACAAATGCAGATATAAATATAATTGAAAAAAAATAAATAATACTAATTATCGATTTTTAAATATCGCACCTGTCAATACAGAACGAAATATTCTGTAGGCAAGCCTATTTTGCCATCTATACTGCCGACGATGTCTTTCCTGTATCAGTAGTAGCCTGGGCTATATATTTATGTTTATATTAACATGTATAAAATGTATAAAAACGGCGTCTATGTCCCGAGATAGCCCTCCCTGTACGTCACCAGCAGCGCCGCGTCAGACACGTTTCTGGTGTGCAAATGTTAAATAGACTGCATTTATATAGCTCTTTAAACAGACTTTATAGTGCAAAGACACAGAAAACGCCACGCAGCTGACACGCAACAGAAACGCCACGCAGTCAGTGTGTCGCCGGCCTAACATCATTGGACGCTGGTGGAGCTATGTGGTGTCCGAACCATGGCATGCATTTTTCGTGAGGTTTCAAGACTGACCTACTTTCCATTGATACTTGTAACAAAGAATTTCCCTTCGGGGCTCAATAAAGTAATTCTGAGTCTGATTCTGATATTTAAACAGAGTGTTTCTAATGCTAAAGGTTTTTTTCGGTTTAGTTTTTTTTATCTTTTTCATTAATCTTCTACATCCATGCAACACTTTTATTATGCAATAAGAAGCTACTTTTTATGTCTTTATCTTAATACATTTTGTTTTTAGCTTTACACACACCTTATCTGAGCTAATGATAATGACCTGTATTGTTATACATTTATGTAGTCTTGATTTGGGTGTGTAAAGTGGTTTTACATTTAAAAGGGTTGTAAATCTAGTTCAAGTCAATTTTAGCACGCCATAGTCAACTTTAATCAGGTAATTTCACAACAACAAAAATGTGGCTAGTAAAAATGCTGTGTGGCTAGTAACTTTGGAAAACCACTAGCCACATTGGCTAGTGAGCAAAAAAGTTGATGTCAAGCGCTGTATACAAACCTACGCAAGTCGAGCAGGAAGTAAAACTGAATTTATTGACGACTTGTTTAGGCAGTTCCGAATCGGTTCTTTCTTTTGGGAGACAATAACTTCATTTATCTGCACTTAGATCTTTGAATCCTGCAGACCTTTTGCATTTAAAAACAGCTATATTACACACTACATGAAAGATAATATCCGAAAAAAGCATAATAGGGGCACTTTAAAGTCATCACCACAATAGTAAGGTGTTATGTGGCCGCTAAGGTGTTATGCATGTTGCGATGTGGCAAATAAACATAATAAACTGTTATCTAATAAAATGCTGAATGGAAACCTCTAGGTTCAATCTCAAGAGGACAGAAACGTACCCTAATTCCAGCTACATCCGCTGTGTCCTTGGCTCGGTCTACAGACACAGAGCGCTTGTTCTCGAACATCTTGACCCTGTTGAGCACAGACTGTGGCTTCATGGCAGGGTCGTCATCATCGTCATCCCTATCCCTGGCTGGAGGCGGCAATGGTTTGGAAGCTGCCGGGTGAGGCGGTTCCCCTGGAGACAAGACGGCCTCGGGTTTGGGAGGCGGAGCGGGAGGTTCCGAGTTCATCACAGGCTCGTGCTGGGGCGCTTTATACGCTCGATTCGGAAGTCCAGGGTTGTACGAGGGTCTCATTGCAGACTCACCATAATACTGTTTTGGCGGATCGGGGGAGCGATGCGCGTTGCCTGGGAAACCATGAGGCTCCGACTCGAAAGGTGAGCGGGCATCGTAGGACGCGGGAGGGGGCGGAGGCTCTTCGTAGCGCACTGGTGCAGGTTTAGAGTGCCGTGGCCGGTTATCGTAGCTCATCTGGGGCATACCATCATACTGGGACTGAGGGGGGCTGAAATCCCGGGTGGGACCGTCCTCGTACGGAGAGCGGGGTTCGTACCCCAAAGGTGCAGGAGGCGGCTGGTGGCCCTGAGGGTAGCCGGGCGCAGGTGGCGGTTGGGGTGACGTCTGCTGGTCGTAAGGGGGCCACTGCTCATTGTAGTGAGGCACGCGGTTGTCGTAGTGCAGGTGCGGGTCGTAATTGTGAGGCTTTGGTTGTGCGTAGCCGCCACCGTCATAGCCATAAGGCGGGTGGTCGTACTGGCGGTATGGCTGTTGGTCCTGGTAGACGGGCTGGTGGCTGTAGGATATTGAGGTGGGGGGGCCTAAAGGCTGCTGCTGGGGAGGGGGGGGCTTCACACTGTGGTTCACTCGCACCGGCTCATCTATGCTGTACAGATCCTTTTTGTACATCTGTGAGGGATTAAATGTCAACTGTCAGAAACTGATTGCTAGAAAAGTTTCCAACTGGATATGAGAATTTAGTGCAAACAGAACCTCAGTCATTAGAGGAAGTTAAATCGAAGATAAGAATATTTTTAAGGGTGAAAAACAGGCAAAGGATTTAAAATGAACTGCAATGAAATAAAAATACTACATTAGCATTTCCTTCTGGAAATACAAGTGCTTGCAAGGTAGTAAAACAGATTTAGGTAGGGCTTTGGTTGCGGAGTGCAAGAAATCAACACATGGCAAAGCCATTTTTGGAGTGTAAAAGCGGCTATAAATAGTAGTCTTAGAAATGTTCACCAACAAACCATGAAAAAAGTTTAAAAAAAATTAATAAAAAATTAAACCAATAAAACCAACTATTTCTTAACAGAAAAAGTATACGGGGATATTTTACAATTGCAGAGGAACTGCATATACATATGGTTAGAAACAAAACATTACTATTAGAAGGCAAAAGTAGAAATAGTCTAGAAATATTAAGATTTTAAAATTAAATATGTAATAAAGTTAATTTTATATACCGTAAATACTAATATATAAATACTATATATATATATATATATATATATATATATATATATATATATATATATATATATATATATATATATATATATATATATATATGAATGCTTGAGTATAAACACAGCCGTGCCTTGCAAGCACTAAAATTTAACTCGCTCCTGATCAGAAAAAAAAAACAAGACAAAATAAAAACATTAATATCGGATTAATTCCTTATGCAATAAAACAAGCATCTTATCAGTTTATTACCCAGCTCTACATTTCTAGTTTGATAAGAAGCCATTCAAACCTCCACTTGGTAACACTACTTTGATTTGTCATCTTTACTAAAAATCTAATAAATTTATAATATGTCCAAGTGGAGCTATAAAGATGCCTTATGTCTTGAAAGGCTCCTTCTCAAGTATAGCCTGAAGACAGTAGAGCTGTAAAAGGTCCAACGCGTCCTATAAGTCATTTTAACAGTGAAAATCACAAAAGCTCTTACATAACGTCTTCATCTACGAAAAGAAACTGGTTATGAAGACATTATGCAGATTTAGTCCAGTTGTTTTCCTTTTACATTGCTGTAAGTACTGTCTGCAGGTTAAATGAACATGCAACTACAGAATTCCATTCTTGCAAATCAGGGAAAGGTCCGTTTGCAATTTAGTGACACGTCTACAGTGCATCTAGCGGCCGTCCGTACAGGTGTGATTCAGGTCAAAGCCAAACACTACAGTTACGGCTATCACTACAGATTAGGGCCAGGCGATATAGCTCAAAAATAACCAAATTTATTTCCAGTCTTTTGACTGGACTGCAATATTTATGCGTTTGCTCTGAAACAGAGGAACCACGGTTTAAATTAAACCACAAAGTACATTCAAAATGATTAAATGCACAAACTAAAATACAGTAAAAAGTTTTCAAAAATCATGTTTTACACCATTTTTTTTACTAAATAAACTAAACTAATAATAATATAAAGCATATATGCATTTTAATATATGAAAAAATATGACTTAAACCTTTAGGTGCGTTCACACCATGTCAGAATTACCGTAATTACAAGCTTCGGACTATTACAAGCTTTCAAAACTCGTTGAACTCCTTGCAACTTGTAAACTCAGAATTTTCTGAGAGCTTGCGGATTTCATTTTGATAGTGTTGCCATAGACACGTCTAAACATCATGGGTATTTTACAGTAAAGGCCACTGCACACCGAGTCCGAAATTCGCATCCGAAATTTCCGCACGTTAAAAAATAAATACGACCGTTATGTCAATCACGCTTGCACACTGCCTCCGAAACTTTCGTCCGTCATAAAAAAAAAATCGGATCGGGTTCGATTTTCTGCGTTTTTCGCATGCGTAGCAAGCAGTTTGAATGGTGTTTGAATGCCGTTTTGACAATTCAGAGCCACCGAATCACTAATACGAAAAAACGCATACGAAAATTTCGGACTCAGTGTGCAATGGCCTTAAATTACGGAAATGGCGTGAACGCAGCTTATTAGCAATAGCGTTAGCGATTGATTAGCTTAAAAGAATCAATGAATTACAGATATGAAATGACTCCTTTTAGTGGACAGTTTGTACTGATTCAAGGAAATAATTCAAATTTGAAAAAGACTCAAAACTCTTAAATTCTTAAAACTTAATTACTTAACTAAAACCTAAACATCTTAAGACTTTAAGGGTGTTTTGCTAGAAACATATAAATCAAACATGGTATAAAAACACTCTCATGGGTCGCAAGACAAGGACGCAAACTAGTCTAAAGGTGTGGTCACTTTTATCATTGTTTTGTGCATTTTTGCTGGCGAAATTCCATATGAGGGCAAAAGGTTCGCTGCATTGACTAACTGAAAGCGACTTCCAACACAGACACATTCATCAATACACTATTGACAAACTTTTTTTGCCCATGAAATTTTGCTAATGTGACCGCAGCCTAAAAATAATCTTAAGGAAACATAAAAAAACGCATTAAAAATCATCGCCACACATTCACAAAGTCGCTTTTTTTTTAAAAATTGCCCTCACAAATATAACATGAATATTCAATATATCGCCCAGCCCTACTACAGACAGACCAAGCTGAAAGAAACATTATAAATTAGGAGCCATGCAAGAGGAAGTACGAGGCACCGTGGGAGGACTTATGCAACGGGCCCTCGTCCTCCTGTGGTGCATGTGTACCAGTTACACAGTCTCTGGCGGAGTGTCAGAGGAACACACGCAGCACACGCGTGGGGTGGGCGGAGCATTCATGCAGACAGTGGAGTGGGAGGAGTCAAAGAAAAGAGTGATAGACACAGGCAAGGTTGAAAAAGAGAGAGCTGGGCTGAACCGGGCCGAAACGGGCCGGGAGCGGGTCCAGCTTCCGGGTGTGCTGGTACCTTTGGATCTGGGCCAGGAGGAAGCAACTGGTGGGGGTCGTGTGTTGGGGGCTGAGCGAGCTCAGGTTCGGGCTGGGGGTCGGGAACGGGGACGGGGCTGTTAAGGGAGTCGGCCTGAGGGGTGCCAGGCGGCTCCTCTGGGTTCGTACCCGCTAGTGGTGTGGAGGGTTCGACAGCAGGGGACGCTGCTGCCACTGCAGAGGGAGGGGGCGGAGAGGCCTGAGCCTCGGCTTGCTGTGGAGTACGGGGCAAAGAGGTTACAGACACACGCCGTCAACAGCACCAGCTTCAACCACCAAACTAGCTCACATGAAGTGTGTATCAGAATGAAATGGTGTCTTTAGCTTTACAGGAAGCAGAAAATTAGGTAGTGGTCCAGTCCTGCTGCATATGCAGTTTAAAATATTATTGGGCAGAAAATGAAGGTTTACATTTCAGATAACGTCCCAAAGGAAGGTAAATGGTTTTTTGGCATTTCTACTATGGAGTGCATTTTCACGTTCTGATCATATATTTTCATATTGAACTCATAATCATATATAATTGGCAATCAATTTAAAAAAAAAAAAACATTTCTGTCCACAATTTCAGTTTTCTGTAACTCCTAATGACTAACAAAGCCCTAAAGACTAACTTTATCCTTTGAACAGTTCCTTAATATGATCCTCCAGAAGTGACATCAGCACAAATATCAGAAAGCATTAACAACGATTTTACGTCATTCTGTGATGTTTTGTGTTATTAATTGGTTTGTCTGACTTACAATTATAGAAATGAGTTATATTTCAAAAAGAAACCATAAACAAACTGATATTTACCTTACATAAGCTAAATAAATACAAATTTAGCAAGCAACAGGCTAGCTATTTAGCAAATTAGCACCCCTATGTAAGGTAAACAAATAATGACTTTTAAAAAATGTATAAAATAAAACAACCAAGCTGACACCATTATGCAAGCTAACTTTCTTCACTAAGCAATGGCTGACTTTAGATCCTGAAAGTTTCCATCCTGTTTATTTTCTTGTCAGAGTGAAGTTATATTTTTAAAAAAATGTCATTAAGTTCCTGAGTGTCTTTTATAGAAATACTACATTAAATTACAACACAAGCGTATTCATTTTTTAAAAGTAGAGCACTGCATAGCAGAAATGAGCAATATTAAGCTAAAACTAAGAGAAGTCCCTCTAAAAATGAACAAAGTAACCAACACACACATAATGGTACATCTATTCCGTACCTGCTGAGGCGCTGCCATTTTAAACCCAGCCGGGTCAATGCGGTTAACCGGCTCTGGTTGCGGCACAGCGTGCTGGTAGCTCGGGTACCCGGCTGCGTCCTGGATGACCGGCGGGTCCTCTCGGACAGGTTCGGATGAACGCGTGATGGCGGGCTCGCTGGGCAAGCCCACCTCATCGTTCATGGTCTCATCCAGCTCCTGGTCGGTGTAGGCGCCGCCCTCCGTATCGGTGTCTTCGTAGTCGGAAGTGTGGCGGCTGTCAGTGCTGTACATGCTGTACTCGCTGCCTGGTGCCGAGAGGTAGGAGAGGCGGTCGTCGTGGATATCAAGGTCATCGTCAGGAGCACCATCTGCCTGCAGGCCGAGAGGGGGAGGGAGGGATGGTTAGGATGAGTTTGATGACCCACAGCAGTGGAAATGAAATGACGGATGGGTGAGAGCGGAAACCAATGCATATCAAACGCCTTGGACTAAACTGTGCAAAGCAGGACTAATAATCATCTAAGCTCTGCTTTTTGCTCTTAAACCATTTTTTTTCTTTCACTTATTATTACACAGCTACTTACCAAATAAATAAATGAACAGACAAGAAATATTGTTTTGAGCTGAAGTTATTTTAGGGTTGCACAATATTTTTGTACCATATCGGATATTGGCCAATATCAGACTTTTTTTTAATATATATAATTTCAGATATATATCAGCTGATATTTATATATTCATATGTATTAAATTCAAAATAGTTATCCAATAAAAATGTATTCAGATGTTGGCGGTCAAAATAAAAGTCCACGTTCTGACCTTTATCAGCCAAACAGAAAACCGTAAAGGCTGATAATTAAAAAATGCCTTGTTAATGTATAGGTTGACCAATATTTACAATTATAGTTATATAAGCATTATCTTTTATTTTAGAATTAGAAGTTTTGCTTCGAACGCGTATTAACCAAACAGAAAAGTTAAAAGGCCGATCGTTCAAAAAAAAGAAGCTAAATCTTGGCTGATATATCGGGGTTGTTGATGTATAGGTTGACCAATATTTAAAATTTAGTTATATAATTATTATTTATTCAATTATACAGTGTCTTATAACTTACCTTGCCCTCTGAGACCCAAACCAACTGGTTCTGTTGCTGCTGGATGGTTCTTTCAAAGCGCCGTACCATCCGTCGTTCATGTTGTTCAAGTTGATGGTGGCTAAAAAGAAGCAGAGTCGCAATTAATTCTGTAAGCAAATCACAGTATTGTGCTAATAACTACAACTAGTGCAATCCTAACCATTAAAAATAATAAGTGATGACCTATGACTTAAATTTCAGTCTGTTCCTCACACAAAGCTGCTTTAGACTATGTTTATGGTCCTTTTGCATCCTTTTTGAAGCTTGCAAAAGTCCCAGTCCTTAATTACTTTAATTATATGGACAAGTCCATATAAGGTCACTATATGGAAAATTTCTCCTTTTTGTGTTCTACGGACTAAAGAAATTCATGATTTTGCAACGACATGACGTTATTTTGATGTTTTGGTCTACTCACTGGTGAAGAGATGATGGTTGTTCTTTCTCAGTTTGAGAGCGCGCTCGTACAGCTTCCGGGCGCTCTTCCTGGACTCGGAACAGAGCCTGGTCCTCATGTTCTTGACACCCTGCTTGCTGTCTGGATTCAGGAACACCACGATGGGGTACCACTGAGCGTAGTTCAGACGATCCACCCGCGTTGGGTGTGATGTCCAGCACGGCATGCTTGTCCTAGCAGTTCAAACCGAATCATGAAACACCAGCTGTGTCTTTGCTCAAAAGCTAAGCAGAAGGAAAGCGGGATGGCAGTTCACTAAATTATTGCATACTCACTCGGTCAATGATCTGTTTAATGGTATGGAGACGTATGATTCCAGAGCTGCGCTGGTCTGTCCCCGCGTCTCTGGGTTCACTCTCTGAGAAGAGGAGAAGACAGGTTTATACCGATTCACCTTCTAAATATAAAAAAAAACTACATAAAATCTCAGTACACAAAACTCACTTGCAAGTTCAAAGAGGTCAGCCTCCTCTCTCGACAGTTTCTCTCTTGCGACATCCGCAATAGGGCCGAAAATGACCACTGGCCTCAAGAAACCAGCTTTTATGCAGGAGAAACAACAGGTTAACTAGATTTATACAAAACTGCTGTCCTTCAATGTAAATATATCAGCTTATTTCCTGCAAACATCAACAAATGAACTGAAACTGATTAGCAAAGCTTAAAAACAATAGATATCCAAACCAAAAAACTAAAGCACCTAAAAGGTGCCGTACCTTCTCTAAGCACCACTCTTTCATAAGCAGGGAACTTTGTTTGGACGGGCTGAGCAGAAAGGTCCTCTCTGCTCTTCCTCAGGTTTCGTTTGGAGCTACGGAGGCCTCTGAACCTCCAGAAGTCGGCCCGATCCCCTCCTGGAGTCTTTGGAAGAGTGTACTGGACACTCGATAGCTGCTCAGCCCTGCAGGACACAACACATCAGTCAAAACTTGAATGACAACACTTTGAACAAGCATGACTGAATGCCAGCTAATACAAATGGTTTCAGTACCTATTCTTGTTGGGGATGATGCCACGCTCCACCTCCTGGTGGTTCTTGCCGATGCGGATGGCGAGCCAGGAGCCCAATTTGCCATTGTAAAGGGTGTCAACCACTCTAAAGACCTCACCCTTGTTGAAGCTCAGGCCGTAGGGCGACTCCTTCTCATACTCAAAATGGGTCCTGATGTAGAACGAATCACCAACGTCAGACTCTACAATGCGCCGGTACACTAGGAAGCAAAGAAATTTATGTTGTTATTATTTAGCAGTCCTGCTAAAAAACTTGAACCGTTTAAGGTGGTTTTGCTGGCCAGTCTAACAAGTGCCCAAAATTCCTTTAAAAAAACAACAAAAAAAAACATCAAGAACCAGAGTAGCCTGAACAGTGAAAACCAGCTTTCTTGACTCCATCCCTCCGCAGAATCTTTTTGCCCTTGGACATTATATTACCAAAACCAAAATAGTCAAATTAAACTTTTACTTTACTTTGTGGTGTCAGATAACTTTTGGTTAACAAGCTAACAACCTAGCTTAGAATAGTGTTAACTGATTTAAAAACAAAGTTGTTTTGATTAGTTAGATTCTGACCATCCATTGAGATATGCAAGGTAACAACTTGGCTTACTAGCTAAGCATTTTATTTTCACACATTTACTGCAGAGCCAAACAACATCCAGCTCCACCTCTCTGGACGATTAAAATTACATTAAAAAATGGCATTCAGAGAAGGGTTCTTCTCCCATGGCTCTGCAGTGAGCAGCATCTCAACATTTAGGCAATTAGGCCATAAAGAATTAATTGGATGTAATCAAACCACGGTTATGATATTATTGGTTCAATTATTTTGCAAATGAAAATACATTAACATGCTCGTCCTCTATTGCTACTTTCATTTTCTGCTGATGTTACAATCAAAAAGCTATTTAGGCATTGTTGTAACAAACTCAAAAAAGTCTTTGTCCATTCTGGAACTTTTGATCTAATCGATTCCTGATGGATAAAATCAAGCGTGTCCTAAATCAAGTCACGTATACCAAGACCTGACACAGGGTTTCTGCAGGTTTCAGTAAGTCAAATTTAAGACCTTTTTAAGACATTTTAAGACCATTAAGATTGAAATTTAAGACCTACACGACGCATTATCCAAGTTAGATAGATAGTTAACTCGGGATCATTAGAGTATCTATCTATCTATCTATCTATCTATCTATCTATCTATCTATCTATCTATCTATCTATCTATCTATCTATCTATCTATCTATCTATCTATCTATCTATCTACCTATCTATCTACCTATCTATCTATCTATCTATCGTGTGTGTGTGTGTGAGAGAGAGAGAAGGAGAGGTAGATATTTTTTTAATAGAAATTGTACTTTTGCATATTATACTGTAAAAACACAATTTTTGTTGATTTTAGTTGATCATAGTTGATCATAACTAGAGAGGAAATGATGAGATGATTAAAGTGACCAAAATTATCACCGTTATCACAGAATCCTGTTCAAAAAGTACTAATACTACAGTCAATTCAACAAGTTTTATGTCGAAAAACAGCAAATAACAAATTGATTAGCATCAATATGCACTTTTTGTTTACATAAACATTAAAATACCATTAAAAATGATGGCTAGATTTTAAAAGAGTGTCTTGCAACATGTAATCTACTAACATGTACAAGTTCAAATAAAGTTTTGACAAAAAAGGTTTTATACAAAGTTAAACCTCATATTTCAGCCTTTAAATATTTTTTTTTTTATAAAAAGAATGAGTCAAAAAAAATTACTGACATTTACACATTAGCTTATATTTATTAGTAGTGTTTGGGTGAGCCACCCATCCTTCATGTTGACGGAGCTTTCAATGTTGTTATGCAAAGGGGTGATTGGTTGGTTCCTGTCACATGACCTGCGGTGCGTGCATTTGCGGCATTCTGAAAAGTTTAGATTTTTTCCATCTCGTTGCGCCTGGTAAAAAAATTAACGCGTCGCTTCAATTATGAGCACGCTTGCCGCGCGCCTACATTTGAACAAACTGTATACATTTTGAGTGCGGAAAAGACGCGATATGTGAACGGCCTCTGGCGAGCTAGCTCATGTCAAGCCACGAGCTACTGGAGCACGCTAGCGACGTGTTGGAGACCCCCGCTCTAGAGCTCCGCTTTGTAGGCTACAACTCGATACTTTTTTGCTACTTTGTAATAACTTTCTGCGGCAAGCGTTTCTGGAAATGAACGAGGGTAAACACTTTTTTAGACCTGACTAAATGAAATTTAAGACCTAGGATGAAAATCTGGCCGTTTTTAAGACTTTTTAAGGCCTTAAATTTAAAGTCTAGAATTTTAGACTTTTTAAGACTTTTTAAGACCCCGCGGAAACCCTGTGACAGATTGCATCCTCACCATCTTTCTTTTTCTGGGCTAAGATGGTGACCTCCTCTCCTTTGGGCAGGTCCAGCAGAAAGAGCACTGCCTCCTCACGGATGATGTTCGCGAAATCCACGTTGTTTACCTGGAAAGGGTTTGAAGAAAAGCTAATTAGAACAAAAAAACTCCTATCTAAAAGGGACTAATGAATGGGCAGAAAGTTTCAAGAGGCAGGTTTGTGAAAAAGTGTGATTGTGTGGTGAGGTTTGCGAGAAAAGGGAAAGTGACAAATGTTCTAAATAAAGAATAAGCATGTTGGAAAAACCCAGCGAGGAAAAAGAAAGAGGCTGCGTTTGGCAGCGAGGTGAAGGAAACCAACGTCACCGGGGAAACCATCCTGAGAGAAGGCAAGCATCTTCACACACTGAGGTTTAATGCCATCTATACAGCACAAGAGGGACATTTTGGAAGGGGGAACCGCCATAAAACTAAGACTGCCATTAAAGAGCCCGTAAACAGAAGGTTATAAAAGCCGGGACACCAAATCTCCCTTCACCCACAGGCCTTTAAGAGTCCCACTCCGGTTATTCATCACAAGAGCTAAACGCCACCACAAACAACAGGCTGAACGGCTAAAAAACTGTAAGAGATGCAATAGCTTGAGCACAAACCAAGCAGGTATAAAAATCAGATGCACATTCACACACACACGTGTTTTCATGTTTTATAGGGACTTTCCATGAAATTTTATACTGTACAAATTGTAAATATTCTATCCCTTACACTAACCCTACCCATTACACAAAATCTTTCTGCATTTTTACATTTGCAAAAAACACTTGACGTATGATTTATAAACTGTTTTCCTCAAGGGGACCAAAACATGTCCCCACAAGGACAAGTATTTCGGGTATTGCCATCTTTGTGGGGACATTTTTTTCCCCATAATGTAGGGTTTACAATGCCACACACACACGTCAGATCCAAATAATGGGCAGCAAATTATGCTTGCAGCATCACATGTATTTTTTTGCAGATGATCAAGATGGTAGAGGATGATGGAGTCAAAAGGATTATATATTATAAACAAAATGTATACAATATTGAATTGTATCATAAGGAAACGGTTGTTCTAATCGGCTTATAAATAACTATTTGACCTATTTTTATTACAAAAATGCATATTATATTATAAAAATGGCTCGAGAAGTATTTTTCCCATTCATTTTTATAAGCCTTTAATATACACTTACTTTAGGAGGGAATCATCTACATGACGCACAAGTAATCAAATGTTTAATATTCATATACACTTCATTTCAAAAGTTTGGGGTCAGTAAGATTTTATCATCAAATTTCATCAAGGGCGCATTAAGGCCCGGCCGGGTATACTTCATTTTCTGCGTTCTGCTTCGTCTTGCGCACAGTTCATAAGTATAATCCTTTGGCTGTGAGCATGGAAAGACACGTTCGGTGCATGCGCACTATCAAGTTGATAATAATAATGTTTCTTAAAGCAGAAAATCATAATATTATAATGTGACACTGAACTGAAGACTGGAGTAATGATGCTGAAAATTCAGCTTTGATCACAGGAATAAATTACATTTTAAAATATATTCAAATAGAAAACAGTTAAGTGTAATATTTCACAATATTACTGTATTTTTCATAAAATAGATGCAGCCTTAGTGTCAATGTCAGACTTCTTTCAAAATATTACAGAACCCAACATTTTGAACAGTAGTGCATTTATAAATATACTTTGTACACATTTGAGATGAGAGAGTGAAAAGAGACCAACTTTTTTACATCATTCGCAATGCTTAATGGGAGTGGGCAGTTACTGTCGAGTTCTTTAGCCATAGTTCTTGCTTCCACAGTAACGGTGACGTTCTGATTGTTGGATCACTAGCAACCAAAAGTACAGTCTCCTGATGACCTTTAGCAGTAGCTGCCTATGTAGACAGCTTTGATAAACTGAAGTTTTTGCAGTAATTAATCAGTTACTCACCCTGAGAATCTGGTCTCCCTCCTCCAGGCCCTCTTTAGCAGCCGGACTGTCCTCCAGAACTCCTGCCACAAATATCCCGACATCATTCCCACCAGCGAGTCTCAATCCAACACTCTCGCCCTTCTTAAACTTCACCAGCTTCATGCTCGGCCTGAGGGTGGACACACAAACATGCATCTATGGACGTTTTATTCTCAACGTCTCGAAAACAGTTTCGGGTTTGGGCGAGTTGGTGAGACGCACCGTAAAATGCTGTCATCATTTGTGACGCTGGGCACGGGGGCGTCTGCCGGACTAACGGGCAGGTCCACGTCAGGCTGGCCGGGTTGAGCGTACACAGGTTTGGGCTCTGAGGAGATCAAAGCACATTGAATAGCTGAGTAAAATACACACACACACACAGAATTGTCACCACATGAGCTTGTCGCACACTGGGAGGTCAAAGACGCCCAGCGGGACGAAGCAGGTGGGAAGACACTGTCACCACTGACAAACTCCTGCTGCGCACAAACACAAGCTCACGTGCACAGGCAGAGAATGTTCGATCACAGTGTAACCATGTGTAATGACCTCTGACCTGGCAGAGGGGGGAGCTGTTTCTCTTCTCTGGCTGCGCTCTGCTCTTTCGGCATCTCCTCCACCATCTTAGCAGGTAGAGGAAGCGGCCCAGCCTTGGAGATCCTGTCTTCATCACGGCTCCTGTTACTGGGGGTGTAAAGAAGAAAAGCTGTTAGAATCCCACACAGGAAATTATTTCATACATTAGTCTTTAATGAGAGTAAATGTAGTAAATCTGTGGACGAATCATTCTTTTAAGTTGTTTCTTTTTAATGATTTGGTCAGAATGATAAGATAAGCAATTTAAATCAGTGGATTATGTGTGACATTACTTCAAAACAAACTTAAGTGGAGTGATATGTTTGAACCATAAGCAGTGCAAAATTCTCAATTCTCAGAACGAATCTTCTTCAACTTAGCCTTAAAAATGGGTTTATCTGGAATACAATTAGGATCTCAACTAGAGTGATATCAAACTCCAATATCTACATTTACATGATGTACAACTAAAAAAAAACACTGATTTGTAAAATTTATCGATAATAATATTGACTTTTGCCAGTTTTGAATGATGATTAGTGAATCAATTTCTGAATTCATTAAAATAATCTAAATGAACCAAATCTCTAACATGAAACAGACTTCCCAAATTGATTTCACTGACTGTTATTTATTGTACAAAACTGAAAATATGACTATTTACCACTATTATTGATTCACTAAATACTTATTTTCTTACAAAAAGGTACATGCAAATAGCCAAACTACAGGAAATATGTTTGAACAATGACAAACGAAAGAGTTTTATTTTTTCTCTTCAAACTAACCAAATCACTCAAATTAATCAGACCTCCCAAAATCAACTTTACTGACTGGTATCCATATACAAATATCAATATCTGATAGAAGGATATTAAGATCTGAAATATGGACTTCTTAAAGAACACATAAAATGCCTAATGTCTGGAAACACTTTACTTAACTAACACTTTAAAGTTTAAACTAATCAGTTTTTTTATTTATTCATTGAAACTAAATAAAATGTGCTCAAATGAATCAGACATATCAAATTCACTTTTAAAAGCTAAAATCTTTTCTCCAAAGGCCACAAACATTCTCGACACAAGTACCCAAACGCAGATTTGAAAGTTTGTCAAACCAAATCGATATCGGTATATCAATGAAGAACTTTAACACGCAATCTTATGTTGTGGCGGTAACCGACCTCAGTAATCTAGGCGGCGATAGAGTTACCTCCATATACCAGTGCTATTAAAGTCAGAGGTCAAGCACTGAACTTACTTTAACAAACTTCCTTGACAAGATTCTTAAATTGTTGCTCCACTACGACAGTATTTGACCTGAAAAAACTGACACTTTACACAAATGTCCACTATAGCGCCCCTTGTGGCAACGCCGAGAATGCAAAGTGTTTGCGTTCATGTACTTGGTAGAGTATGTTTCAGGCCGTAAGTGAACGTACATCAACAACACACCTGTAAACCAAGACACTGAAATATACAGTACAGTGTGGAATGAGATGAGCTTTGTGCGGTTCGGTTAAAGCTTTTGATGATTAATGCATGCTCTGCTCTCAGCAGGACAACCAAAAAACAACGCCGCTTTTTCCACACTATCGAGCCTAAGCACACAACCCATAAAACACTGTTTACACTGAAAGACAAATGGCAGATGAGAGCGAGGTAGATGGGGAGAGAGGGAGGACGATGTGTGGCTAGGGCAGCTAGGTAGTCTTGAAGGTCACAGCTGTGTTTTGCAGCTCCTTTGTTGGACTATATTTAGCGCAGACCATCTGATCTGGAGTAATGGAGGAGAGAGAGAGAGAGAGAGAGAGAGAGAGAGAGAGAGAGAGAGAGAGAGAGAGAGAGAGAGAGAGAGAGAGAGAGAGAGAGAGAGAGAGAGAGAGAGAGAGAGAGAGAGAGAGAGAGAGGAGAGAGAGAGAGAGAGAGAGAGAGAGACAAAGAGAAAGGACTCCAGGTGCACCACCGCCATTGAGGCACTCCAAAAATCGGCACATGGCCAAAGATGACGGGTCCTGTCCGTGACCTTTATTGTCACGGTAAACAACAGCGGGCGACATCCACGGATTGCAGAAACTGTCCATCTCTGCAGGGCCGGGCCGCCACATGTGGTCCTGTTTTATTCATGACAATGACGAATATCTTTCCCAGCAACGGTGTGGCTCAATAAAAAGCCTTGGCTGATTGAGGATAAGTGTATGGCATAATGCACTATAACTTAAAGCATTAAAGACGCCATTGTGCACTCGAGGCTCTTTCCAGTTATTATCATTAAAATTAACTACAAGAGAAAAAATGCTCAGTGTTGTTGGGATGGCACTTTCATTGCATGTTGTGCTTTGTTTTCGAAGAAATATGGCATTCTGATACGGGGATGGATGAGTTTTTATTCTCAACAGGAAATTAGATGTGTAACTCTCAGTACGTCCTTAACTGGGACCTACATTTTACATCGGACATTAAATGCCGACCCAACCCTTTTTTATAGTACTAAATGAACAAAAATGTCCTTAAATTAAACATCAAAATGTATAAACACTACTAGTTTTGAGAATGAGAGCATGCCCATGTTGGCATCTGGCTAGCGTCCATCAAGTGCCCAACGACTTCAAATATCGTAGAGTCTGACTGAATGTTGTCGAGACTTTGACATCAACATACCATTCAACTTTTTTCCTATTATAGTTTTGTGATGCACCAAACACTGGTTTTAATTCTCTAATCTTTAATTGAAAGAGAAAATGGAGAGAAGAACTCGGCAGGGGATCTTAAAACACTTTCTTTCCTCTGTTACCAGGCTGGTAAAATCAACTAAGCAGGAGAAAAAATATTTTTGGATCTTGTTCGTACACAAGATTCAAACCAATGTCTATGATACTTCTCAATGCCAGTTGTTCAGCAAATGCCATGTGACTAATCACTCTGAAACATCATGATTAGTCTGACCCAAAGAAAGATATTTT
This sequence comes from Chrosomus eos, assembly GCA_036326025.1. Lineage (NCBI taxonomy): Eukaryota > Metazoa > Chordata > Actinopteri > Cypriniformes > Leuciscidae > Chrosomus > Chrosomus eos. The sequence goes on from CM070842.1 coordinate 12,753,121, forward strand.
GAAGAATGTCAGTAACCAGACATTTAATGGACCCCATTGACTTCCATAGTATTTTTTCTTTTCTTACTACGTAAGTCAATGGAGTCCATCAACTCTCTGGTCACTGACATTCTTCAAAATATCTTCCATTGTGTTGAGCAGAAATTCATACAGGTTTGAAACAACTTGAGGGCGAGTAAATTATGACAATTTTCATTTTGAAGTGAACTATTCCTTTAATATTCCAATCACTGAGAAAAAACTTTTTTCAGAGAACTGATTACTGTTCAGAGAACATTCAGAATAATATTTTAATAACTTAAGGGGAACTTCATAAAACATTTATAGAACATATTTTATTAGTTGAGAAACCTTTTCGCCAACATCGTGCCTTGCGATTCTGGCACCATTCCACATTTCCACCCCCAAAAAAAGGTGGTTCTCAGATAAAACAAAAATTGACTCCTCAGCGGTTCCATCCATTAAACTTGTTGGTTCTCAAACCAGGAATTCAGTGATGTTCTTATCAGAAAAAGTTCACAAAGCAACAACAACTAAGCTTTCAGCACGGTGCCTCTGTCTTCACCGATTCCAGATTTTTGTGTCTACGCACATGGTGCAGGTGGTGCTTAAATCCTATTGGACGACTTTCAAGGATGGTTGGCAGAGCAGATGTGCCTGTAATACCAAGAACTCTCTAAGGCAGAGAATTACTACTACAAATGGTGTTAAAAGCAGCACGTTTTAGCCTACACTGCGAAACTGACAGCAGAAGTCCTTTGGAGCACGTGTGTATTTGTACGTTACTGACAGACACCCCTAAACTTGTCTTTGCTCAGCAGGAAAGGGGTAACAGCTGAGACCAGTTCTCTAAAATTGAATAAATGAGAATGAATGGAGGGATGTGTTTGATGTCAGAGATGCATGCTGGGATTAGGCACACAAACCAATGAATTCCCTGTACACAAGTTGGTTTGTTGGGCTTCATTCCTTTAGCCAGGGTTGTGACGTTGAAAGGATGAAATGAACATGTCAAGTAGTTCTCGTAAATGTTCAGCATACCACACACACGTTGGGTTACATCACTTTGTGAAGCGGCCCTGTCACATGCTTTAGTGCAAAGCTCACAAAAGCGTTAGTTTGGTTAGCTATGTTCAGGACGCTTGCGTTAACCGGACCCATAAACTTACACTGGCCGGGTTCTCTGAGTCGTCGGCCCTGCGGCCCTGATTCAAAACAAGAATCAGAAGAAACTTCATGAACACCTACAAACCTGAAGGTCTGTAAACACGTGTGTGGTCAATTCTGGCTTGTGTGAAGTGTGTCATTTCTTCTTTTGAAACAAAAAGCCAGCCAACCAGTTGGAGCCTTTTCAAAAACACAAACACAGCATACTTTCAGCGTGCCAGAAAGTTTCCTCTCTTCCTAAGTCAACCTACAAATGACCTACTGATACTTTCAAGTATTTGAAAGCATTTTACCATCAAAAAAATAACACACTTCACCTTTAAATTTAAGGTTTCATTTAGGAGGATGGCACATTTGCAGGGAGATGAAATTCCTCTCATCCTCTACCGCTGTCACACCCTGGTTTATCTATCTAGGACACATCCAATTTACAGGAGCGTTTTGTCAAGAGCTGCGGTACCGTCTGACAGAACCTTTTCTCATATCAGCGGTGAGCAGGCCTGAAACTTCAGCTCTTAAAGTTCAATCTGTTGAATCTTCTACAAACAGGAAGGCTTTAATAATGAGAAGCAAGGGGGAGCAAAAGAGACTATTTGGAGATGATTCGGCTCCAAAGCGTAGAACATTTACGCCTGCTGAATCAGGCCGCTGATTTCATTTGTACCAACATCTTGTGTGAAAAGTAATAAAACAGAAAAGGTTTCGGACCTGCCATTGCTGATCTGCGGTGGAGAGTGTCTGGAGTGGTCCGAGGGCTCTGAGCGGCGGTCCGGGGATCGAGATCGGCTGCTTCTCTTCCGCTCATGGGATCGGTTGGAATGATCAGAGGCCACGGAGTGGATGTCTGAAATATCTAACACAAAGATCACATGATTTCACACCATTACACGTGTTTGTGTAAGTCTAAAGTATTGCTATTGGGATATTCTATTTTTCCCTAAAAAATCCTAATGAAATCAAATAAGAATCAGCTAAAAAAAAAAAAATCAAAAATAATTTTTCAATATCAGTATACATAATATATATATAAAGCACATATATATTTTAGATTTATATTTACTTGTTTTTTGTTTGTTTTCATTTTAGTAACTTAAACTTGTTTTCTTTTAGTTAGTTGCCAAGTGAACATTTCTAATTTCTGTTTAAATTTAAGTTTTTCATCCAATACTTAACTAATTATTTTAGTTTAGCTTTATTCTTAAAGGGTACCTATCATGGAATTTTGAAAATTACCTTTCATGTAGTGTGTAACAGATCTAAGTGAACAAAAACATCCTGCAAAGTTTTAAATATGAAAGTTCACCGTATACAAAGTTATTGTCTCTCAAAAGTAAGAGTCGACTCTGAGTCGCTGATATGAATCGATAGACAAATGATGCTTTCTCTCTAGCTTTCGTACGTCACTTGTACAAGTTATTTGAATTCGACACGCCCACTCAGTGCGCGCGCCGAGCAGACAGAGAAACCTGACAACATCATGTCGACGAGACTCTGTTCTAAAGTGCGAATCAAAAGCAAACTTTTTTTTTCACTGCCCAGGGACAAGCATGTGAAGACTCAGTGGCTAGAGTTTATATTTACAACTATACCACACAAGTATAGCCACCTTGAGCTGTGTTCGCGTTATTTCAATGATGATCGCTTCACAAACACAAATGCTTTCAAGTGTGGATTCGCGAGTCGGCTGATATAGGAAGGTTCAATACCAAGTTTATTTAGATCAGCTTCCTCCTCCGAGTCACAACCTGTAAGTACTATTAATAATTGTTGCTTTTATATATGTGTCTGTGTGTGTGTGTGTGTGTGTGTGTGTGTGTGTGTGTGTGTGTGTGTGTGTGTGTGTTGTGTGTGTGTGTGTGTGTGTGTGTGTGTGAGAGAGTGAGAGTTACGCTCAGCAGCTTCTAGGTCTCCAATGTCATTTTTTTTGTTTTTTGAAATGTGTGAAATTATGTGAAGCGTATTGTAGTACTGCAGTGCTTTATCAATATGTTTAAGCTTTGGGCTAACGCAAAATATAACTGACTGCGTCATCTGACCAATCACCGCAGATTAGCGTCACGCAAAGGAGGGGTTTGAAAAATGAGTCGTCAAACGAATCATTAGGGAGTCGGTGAGCAAATCAGGTAAAAATAAATGCATATTATAAGACAACAAAAGTGTTTTTTGTCATTGCATGCATGTAAAACTGTTGTTGGGGACTCCCAGAACATTATTAGGAACATTTTAAATGTCATAATAGGTACCCTTTAATTCTAAAACTTCAAGTTTTAGTTAACAGTAACAACACTGCTTAAAACAAGAAAAACAATAACATATTTGAAAAATGTACTAAAAATGTTAAATTAAATTAAAAACTGAAAGTATAAAACTAAACTCAATTTTAATAAATACTATAATGGTATTATAAATAATATTAAAATAAGTATCAAAAAACTGTTTAAGTAAAAATTGTTTTATCTAACAAACGTTAGTGAGGTTTATGCTTAAACAGATATATTCACTAAAAGAATAATGTCACGCAATTAGCTTGCTTTGTTTAGATGTTTTTACTGTAAAACAAACAGTACTGTTAACAATTTCAATAAACTGATATGCATTTATTTAGCAGGATCTCTTTGTGAATTAAAGTTACAGCTTTCTAGCTATATATAAGCAGGTAGAATTGAAAAGAATAAATCAAATCCACGTTGACTGGTAGGTGTGTGTGCTGTACAGACACTCTCTCACCATCTCTGTCAGAGGCATTAGCTGAAGGTATGCTGTCATCCATGTCGGGGATATTGAGCAGGGTCGCCCTCTCGTCTCTCTGCACCACCATCTTCAGCTTGCCCTTTGACCTCTCGATCAGTTTCTTAGCATCGATCAGGGACAGATTCTCAGTCACAGTGCCATTAATCTAGTTGCAGAGTAAATGATAATAAAAAAGATGTGAACACTGTCATTTATCTCCATTAGCAAAAGTCTGCATTCTTTCATAATTCCTCACATCACTAAATGCATCACTTCAGTCACGCTCATCACTTAATACACTCCCTTCTCTCTCTCCATCTGTTTCCCCTCCCCTACAGGTGGTCATTTATCTTACCTTGAGCACCACGTCTCCCTCCTGTATGTTTCCGTCTCGGGCTGCCAGGCTCTCGGGGGAAATGTCCTTTACGAAGATGTGGCTGGCCAGGCGAAGCCCGTATTCTGCTTACAGAGTAAACCGCAGAAACACATACAGCATGTTAGCATATGTTAGCTATAAAGTTGCTTTTTTTCCCCCTGATGGAAACCTGCACACACAACCCTTTTTCCTGTAAAAAATGACTAACTTTGTTTTTCATCCTTTAAGGCCAGGCAACCACTGCCGGCTGGTTCCATCAGTAGTGGGCGGGAATCTAAAAAGAGAAAACTAAAAAATGACTAGCCGTTGGCAATTCTATTGCCACGGTGTGCGTAGAGGGTTGACATAGCAAAAATGTCATTGGGACCAAACATTAAACTTCAAATATGTTCTGACTGGATGAGATTATGTTGTTTTGTGTAGCATTTTCAATTGAATGGGGACAGACCACCTGGAAACTTGTTGTGCTATGTAAGGGCAAAAGTGATTGGACGACACCGGTTGGCAGGCTCGAAGCGGCCATGTTCACCTTCATTTTTGCGGGACTTGATGAGGGTGACCTTGGCTGGGCGAGGGGGAAGGTTGGAGGACACAGAGTGGCGGTCCGAGCGTGGGGACAGACTCCTCTCTCTGGAGCCGCTGCGCTCTCTGTCCCGGTCCCTCCTCCCGCCCAGCCGCTCGCCCCTGCCGCTCCTCCGACCCGTGGCTCCGCCCCCGCTGTAGGCACTCCGGCCGCTCCGTGCCTCATAAATCTCCTCTTCGTAACTGTCATCGTCCTCGTCGTGCTCTGACATGGTCTCGCGTTCACCCGTGCGCCCCATAGGGATCTGCACCTTCCTCTTTCTCCTGATGGTCTGGACAGGAGGAGAACACAAGACATGATTTTTACATTTTTGGGCACATTTTTTATCTCCAATACATCTATAAAACATTCTCTTATGGATTTTACTGCAAAATAAATGAATAAAAGTGGGTCCAAAAGTGTGAGGCTACTTTAATAAACATACTTCAAATGCTAGACTACTTTTAATTAGCATTTTGAAAATTGTATACAAACTAAACTGAAGTAGAGAGAGAGAGAGAGAGAGAGAGAGAGAGAGAGAGAGAGAGAGAGAGAGAGAGAGAGAGAGAGAGAGAGAGAGAGAGAGAGAGAGAAAATAAACAAAGTTAAAGAATAAACAAAAAGTGGGATACATACTATTTTTGCATTCTTCCCACTTTTCCGAAGTTGCTGCACTGCATATGCATGATCCACGTTGTCCATGGAGACGGCGTTGACCATCACCACTCTGTCATTCTCCCTGCCGGGGGCAAAAAGTGCAAAAAGCGGTATTAAGCAAAAGTGCCACTCCAACTGATCTCAGTGCAAAGCTTGATCAGCAGTCCTGTGCCTCATGCGTTTACACACTAAGAAACTCCATGAGGCTGAAGAGCAGATTTTAATTTTATATATACATAAAATCAACTGATTACTTTGAGTTATCAGAGCATTCTGGCAAAGAAAATCTTTCACTATGGTCTATAAAATGTATAAATTTAAAATACATATATTTGATAATACACAACATGTACAGTGGGTCCAACTGTACTCTCCGAGAACTAGTGAAAATGCTTTTAAATGTGCTATTTTCTAATTTAAAACAAATGTTTTCAATACAATTTAGAATAAGTAATAAGTCATAAGTAAGAGTAATTAGATTAAGAGTATAAGAATATACCAGTTATGGAGAATTTATTATCTATTAAATATTAATTTCTTTAGGTGGCATCCCAAACTTTATTAATATCAACTGGTTCTGGAAATAGTGCATAACGTGTTTATGAGTAATTCATAAAACATACAGCAGTGGCCAAAAGTGATTTCCGGTGGGGATATTTGTTTTTAATGACCCTATAAGTTCGACTAAACCATTCAAATATAAGGGAAGTATAAAGTATTTAATATTTTTTAAATATGAGAAGAAAAAAAGAGAAAACCTACAGCAACAGATTTATTTAAAGCATAGAAAAACAAAAAGCTGAAAAGCAAAATCATCAGTTATAAATATTTAGTTGGTTCACTCTTATTTTTGCATGTTCATAATTTATATAACATAACAGCCTTGCCAAAAAAATGATGTCCGCACAATTTGGCATGTTTCACTGCGTTATTACAACAAAAACAATTGACTCGAGCACAACTACAATAATAAATCTGTAACAACTTTTGAATAATATTTGAATAAAGGGTGAAGATGTCCATTTTTTCCAAGGCCAGACATGACTTTTGGCCACTACTGTATATTGTCTATTTAAAAACACGAAACGTTTAAAAGGTCACATTATTGACATTTCATTCTATTTGATCAAATTCAAATCCAATTGAGGAATTAAAGTGGACCTGAATTGGCATTCTCAATAAAGAAGGTAAGAGACGAGTCTTACTGCAGCAAGCCCTCGGCTGGGCCTCCCTTCAGCACATCAGATATGACTATGGACGTCTCCCCGCTCTGAAAGTGAGGGTTATCCCTTCCGCCCGAGATAGCGATCCCGAAGCCGAACCCTGGTGCCTGTGAGACACACATCTACATGTTACCCAACAGGTGGGAGGGACACCAAAACATTCACACCACAGTGGAAGAGCTGGAGAGGGACGGAATAGGACGGAGAGGATGAAAAGATAAGATCTGAGGCATGGAAAGGAAGATAAATGAGGGGGTGTGATGGTCAGAGAGATACAGAGAAAGGGCAGAGAAGGGCGGAGAGATAGAAAGACTGTGTCAGAAATAAAGAGGAGAGAAACAATACGATAAAACTCAAGCCATGTTGGACCTGAATTCCACAAAAGTTCGTAAATTGTCGACTTGAACAGTTTTAGCTGTAACAGAGTGTAACAAAGTTACGTGCTGCTTTATAAATTGACAACTTTAACGCACATAAGTGATATATACTAGCAACATGTTCATAGCTAGCTAGCATAACTGCAATGTGTTGACCAAGCATGAGCATCTACATACCTTCATAGAAGTTTTTGGCCTTATGTAGTGCATGTGACACCAAGTGTTCAATGAGGGCGCAATGAGCAAAATATTAATGCACTGCATTAAACTGTTTATTCAAAACACGATTGTCTGTTCAAAAAAGTGCATAGCGTTTAAACTAACGATTATTAATCAAATATAATTTCATAAACAATTAACACAATAGCATCATATATTTATGCAGTTTTAAATATCATCATGGCATCTTGTTTGCCACTGCTAAAATTCGAATAAACCGTTTTTGCATTTGAATGTGGACTTTTATTTTAAATTCGACAGATATTCGAAATTCAAATTTTCATTTGACAGCCATAGAGCTCGTCGTATTTAAGTGCTTTCTTGTTGTAGAGAACAGAAATAAATGACTAAATGTTTTGAAGACTTGAGAGGGCGTTCATGTCCAATTTCCGACAAAGAAATGTGACTTGACTTTTCTTAAAATCTATTTTGCACTTCTATTAGTGAGTAACCCAATAATATAACATTATTTAATGTATAACACAAAAACAGTTTGCTTGGTTTTCCCTTAAAGAAATAAATAGTAATATATATATATATATATATATATATATATATATATATATATATATATATATATATATATATATATATATATATATATATATATATATATATATATATATATATATATATATATATATACATACCGTAAAACTTCAAATAATAGCCCGGGCTTTTATTTTCCCAAATCGCCGAACTGCACCCTGCACCGGCTTGTATTTGAGACAGGCGTCTATATGAGACAGGCCTTTATAATTTAGTGTTGAGAAGTTGTTAGTCTCTAATCTCTAAAAATCTCCAAATGCTCCACGTGAAACTGCGGTCTTCCAACCTTTTACTATCGTGCCAATTGATTTTGATCAATATGCGCAAGGGAGAGAGAGCAACAGCACTCATGTTGTTCTCTCTCTATCTCTCTCTTCGTTATGCGCCCTGTCAAGCGCAGCAGTCATTTGGCAGGATACAAATTTGCTTTGGCGGCCGCCAAAAAGCGGACGATCTGACGGGTTTTAGAAGATTAAATACAACCCGAAACTAAAAAACAGACCCGGCCTCTATTTGAGACCGGCCTTTATTTACCCAAACCTGTCGCCACACCAGGCGTGTAAAAGAGACAGGCGTCTATTTGGGACTCGGCTATTATTTGAAGTTTTACAGTATATATATATATATAAATGATAGGAAGTCTGGGCAGGACAATAGATTATAGTTTACATTATAGCTACAACCATGATCAGGCTAGTCAGAGGTTTGATTTCGTGGGGTCTTTAAAACTAGTACAAAAAAAAAATCTGTCAGCTGAAAATCTTGTAGTAGAAATGTATTTTTAAAACTAAACAAATGCAATTCTACTAACATTTCCTAAGAGCTTTTATTGTATTACACAGATCACACAAACGAAACAACATGATTTGATAAGTATCCATACTTGGATTCCAGACACAAATCAAAAAAGAGAAACTGATTCTCACCCTGTGTAGAGTTACAGTGTGCTGTTCCCATATTACAGTCTCCTCCATTGCTGCACTCTATATTGAGAGAAACAACAAAACAAAACAGAAAGAAAGAGATTAATAGAGAAACACACAAATCGTTAGATTAACATCAACAACTTTAATTGGTTACATTCCCACACGGCCTCAAGGATGCAGATGCATTCATTAAAATCAAGCGGGTTACACACACATTCGGAAATGTCTTTGAAAGCGTTTCGGTGCTACACATCCGTAAATACCTTTAGAAATCCTCCAAAGACTCTAAATGATCTTCCTACACGTTATGTAGCAGACTTGGAAATTATGTAACAACAGACACAGAAACAACAAAGGTAGTGAAACCCTAACGCTAGGCTTGAGGAGGAGAAAGGACTGCTGACACACAGCAAAGCCACCTGAGGTGCTCAAACATTGATTTATTCACGTATTTCTCCATGGCTTCTGCAATGCAGTCACCTCGAACAGCAGCTTCACACAGTTACTGCAACAACGCCAGTGGTGCACAATTGTGATCCTATAGATCATCAGATCCAAAGCAGCGCATACTTGGGAAAAACAGACTCACGTTTAGAGAATGATTTTATGTAGTCGTGTGTGGTGATAATGTACTGCAAGATAAACACCAACAGGGTGATGCGGAGGGTTAAAATGTGAGTCAGGGTTTAAACTGAGCGAGAAGGATCGTGGGTTGTAGCTCTAGAAATGTTCCATGAGGGCAACTGTGCCTCCCACTCAATCACATTCGTGGCAAGACCTCAAGTGAGGAAATCCATGAAGGATGAGGGATGTCAGCAGTGTCAGGACCAGAGGCATAGCACCTGACAGGATATCCACAACACACACACACAATAGCAATTCTTCACTCTCTCCTCAAATGTGTTTGACATTCCCTCTTTACTGAAATGAAGAAACTTGTTACTCACATTAACACGACCATGTATAAGATACCTGAACAAATGCTAAAACTTTAAACTAAGGGTACGTTTACACAACAAAGATATGCACACACACACACACACATATATATATATATATATATATATATATATATATATATATATATATATTATATATATATATATATATATATATATATATATATATATATATATATATATATATATATATATTGCGATGTTAACTCTTTCTATTCCCCAGTTTTCACTGTTATACAGTAGGGGGCGTTATTACGCATCTTCTGAAAGAGTACAGAATCTCCGGATCAAAACACAGGCAAAAAAAGCAGCAGAAACAAATCAATAAAATTTTCATATCAGCAGATATCAGCGCCACACGCGAGTCCCGCGGATATAAAATAATAAAAGGGCATTTCATTCTACCGAACTACCCACAAGTGCTGAATTAACTTTCACAGGTCAGTTTATTAGACAAATGAAACTTGTGAGGTAACGCAGCGCTGTTTCACTTGCTCTACATTATCAAACTAAACTGCATTTGAGTGTGTTGAAAGTTATAATGTTATTCTATGTGTTAGTTTGTCTGTACGAGACCAGCAGTAAGCTAGATCAACATTAGAATAATAGATACTGATCATATTCTAACATTTCATCATGTTGAGCTATATGAGCTAACTAGGGATGCACCGAATGTTCGGCAACCGAAATTATTCGGCCGAAAATAGCAAAAAAAGCACTTTCGGTGTTCGGCCGAACAAGTAAAAAGGCCGAATAAATTTGACCGAACAATGACGTTTTTGATGACGCGATCAAATAGTAACCAGCGTAGAGTGAGAGGCACGCGCTTTATAAATGCAGCCAACATGCCCCCTTTGAGGAGAAGACAAAAGAGAAGCTCATCTGATGCGTCTGTGGCAGACGTTGTTACTTGCAGCACTAAAGCGTCTTTTAACCCTCTAGTTGACAAACGCGCCGCCGCGTTTTGCTGGATTTTTTTCACATAGCAGCAAAATAGACTTAAATACTCCGTCATTTATGGTCACTTAAATGCAGACTTAAGAAATATGAAAACATAAACTGTTAAATGACTACTTGTGTCCACTTACAATCGAAACAAAACTGTGCTTTTGTAAAATAAAGAAAATAAACAGGGTGTCCTTTCTGCCTCTGTCTCCGTTAACTTTTTTTTCTGGAGCACGTCTCTAAAAAACTCAGCCAATACAATACTAGTCACACAGGCAAAGGCATATCTTTATAATCATTTAATTGTCTACTTTTAAACGATCTAATTCAAAACGAAAACAAATATTCTGTTTATGTAATCTGTATGAAAAGAGAGAGATGAAAAGAGTCGTTCTCATGGCAACTCCTTATCTGCTAATCGCCACGGAGAGCGCGCGCTACAGGGTGGGAAATTAGCACCGGCCACCAGCCAATGGCTGGTACTTTTTCAAAGTGGCGGGTGACTTTGCCTTGTATACCAGCCACAGTGGCGGCATAATTTTATTGGTTACTACTTAAAACATTCCTTGTAACGGATTGGACAGCTTTTGTCAAAGAATGGTGTTGCTAAGTAACAATAATGCACTTTTGTCGAGTAACTACTGTAATTTGATTGGTTTTCAGCGGACCGTGACACATATAGCTGAGCTGAGGTACAGACAAAAGGAAAAACTAAAAAATGTGGCGACATATACCCAGTGTTAAGAGGTCCGCCGTGGAGTCAGCAGTGAATGTAAACTGAAACTGTTGAGAGCGAAGTAAATAAAAAGAGAAGGTACTTTTCGAACAAGTGGCGCATTAATGACGAAGGGAAAACGAGGGAAAGCCTACCTTCCCGTCGAACAGTCCATGCACTGTACTTACTGTGTATAATAATACTTTATAAATTTGAATTCTGGGAAAAGTGGCTGGTAAAAAATATAAGTGGCTGGTAAAATTGGGCATCCACCAGCCACTGTGGCTGGTGGGCAAAAAAGTTAATTTCCCACCCTGGCGCGCTATATTGAAACCCAAGTGATCCAGGCAATCCATGCAAACCTGTCAACGCCCACGATAAAGTTTATGTAAACCGCAAAAGTAGGCTTATGTCTAGGACAGTTATTCATTTGTTGTGGGTTCATCCACATTTTTTTGCACTTTTCAATGCACTTTTTTAGTTATATTCTTTCAGCAGTCAGTTATAGGCCTAACATAGGCTATTTAAGAAGGGGGGGCTTCAAAGATGGCCAAATAAAAATATAGTTTTTATTTTACTAATTTATTTATTTTAAGTTATATTGTGCTTTGTTTAAATAATATCTGCTGGAATGTTAAAAAAATTCAGTGTTAAACAAATTGTATTTTTGCAATTTGATGTTTTTCTCAAGAAAAAATAGTAAAAAAGCATATTTTTACTATATTAAATGCAATGGTGAAAAAATTGGCAAAATAAATGGAAAAAATGTGAAATACCGCATTCGGTATTCGGTATTCGGCCTTCGGCCAAGCGTTTCATTATTATTCGGCTTCGGCCAAGAATTTTCATTTCGGTGCATCCCTAGAGCTAACACGTCTGTCGCCATGGCTCAGGGATAACACGGATATTACGTCATTGACAGACGACAAGTGAACATGGACGAGCCATTAATTAAAACTGGAATTTCTATTAATTTAAAAAACTTTTGGGATATTGTAAGTACACAACTGAAGGAAATATATCACACTGTGCAAGAGTGGATATTTTATTACAAAAATCTTACATATTGTGGCTTTAATTTATTTTTATTTCAGTTTTAGTAATTTCAGGCAACATTTCTAACTTCCAAGTAGATTTCATCTAATACTTTTATTTTAGCTTTATTTCAGTAACCAAAAACGATTTGTAATATTATCAATTAATGGTAACACAAATGTATCAAATATACAGTAATATATACATAAAATATATAATATTTAAAATACATTTTTCTTGTGATCAATAAATTGCCTAGAAAGTCTGACACATCAGATGGGAGACAAAAAACATGAACCAAAAAAAAGGTTAAATATTTTAATTAATAAAAAAAAAAAACTTCAGACTATAATTCAGGCTTTTCAGGGTTAAAATTATCTAAGATTCCAACTGGACATTCCACAACAGGAATCTTCTACATGCAACAGAAAGCGCATGTTTGCAAATCCGTATAGTACGTTTCGGATGCTTAAATAGAGAAGGTTTCTGTAACAAATGGAAACCGTGAAGAAAGGGCTGATAGCCTTATGTGTGAAGCACAAGCGATTGCCTCCTGACCTCACGGTGATAAAGGAAGGATGAATGACGTCCCTGTGTCACATCTTCACGAGCTGAGAGATCAAGTCTCAGTCCATCCGTCCAATTCCTTTGACCTCGCAGATAATAAATCAGGTCTCGTTCGCTTCACAGCTCTGACTTCCCGTTACGTTGGGCCCGTCTCAAACCGCACACTACATCTTGTTAGCGTGCAGCTAGTTAAATAGATCTACTACAATCTGACAGCAAGAGTTAGGGTTATCGGTCTCTTGCCAAGGCTAAGAAACGCCTGCGGTCTGATCCCTGTAATCTCAACTGCGTTTTATAAAGAGCCTAAGAATTGTGAAGAACAAGCAGTTTTGGTTCGACTAGCATGCTAATCTGACCAAATGAAGTCCGTTGATGAGAGGGACTCAGTCCAAATGTTGCTGTCTTTTCGTGGTGTCTACAGAGAGTCAAGCGATATACTATTTTTCAAAATCTTGACATCTAGCAACCGAAAGCTTGTGGAGGCTTGTGATGACGCAAAAGTCAAATGAAAATTTCACTTTTTCAGGATAAATAACAAGCTGGCAAATATCAGAGACGTTTATGCTTCATTAATCGAGAAAAGCAAAATTCGTGATCACAATTAAAGAAGACCTATAATGCTTTTGTTCAACTTCCTTTAGTGTGTAATGTTGCTGTTTGAGCATGAAAAAGGTCTGCAAAGTTACAAAGCACAGTCATTCCAAAGTGAAGCGCCGTTTCTGAACTCGTTCCCAGAATTCTCACCCAAGGAATCCGCAAAGGGGGGATGGTGTGTGTGTAGGCAAGGCCCGGTTAAAGCTTCGTTGGTAGTGTGTTGAAACTTGCGGTTATGGTAATGGGTGTGACACTTCTGAAACACACTCGAAGCTGTTGACCAATCACAACACACTGATATATCGCTCTTATAACAACAGCCAAACAACCTCCGTTTTACGAGAACAGCGTAATGAAACATGACTGACGACTATGAATTTAAATAAAACCCAAAGGTGGTGACGAGAAAGAAATAAGAGGGAGGGAGGAGAGAGAATACAAGGGCAGTGTGTTGTGGGAAATGTGCTGACCTAGGGGACAATTACTGCAAGCTCAACCCTTCACCTGTGCCCTGCATGGCAATGAGGAGATGCTTGGATCGATACAGTGCCATTAACATATCCTGCATCTCTGCGAGGCTTGTTAAAGCCACAGCTAATCCCAGTGGGATACTCATGCTGGCCTTTCCATGGCATATTGTACAAAAATGTAAGCTAGACAAGGCTATACTTAAAAAAATAATTTAAAAAAAGGCACCAATTGACCTTAGTTGATAAGATTCAATGTTATTTTTTGTGATGCAAATAAAAATGAGGCCATTCAACTCAGATTTAAATGCAGTGCTCAAATGGAGATGTATTTGAAGCTGCAACTTTGCTAAGGAGGGCTTTAGCATGCATAATAAATGCTAAATAAGATACTCTTAAAAACGTCACTTATGTTCTTGTTTTGCTCAGTCCAACTGTGTTTTGCATGCTTGATCAATGAAACTGGATGGTCAGTTAGTCAAGTTTGATTAGGGCTGTGCGATATATAAAAATTGTATCACGATATAATGTTTCATATCATTCGTTATTAATATTTATTTACATTTTTAAAAACTTTTTTTTTAAAGACAAGTAGAAAAGCTTCAATTTAAACCACTATTTGTTTGTTTTTTTAAACAAATTATTAGTTTCAGCAGTCAAAAACAAAAAATAAAATGTAGCTAAACAAAAATAGCTTCTTTGTGTCTTATATTAAGATAAAAAAAGTAAGTGTTAAAGAAACTCTTGAACTTAAAGCGTTACAAAATGTGTGCAATGTAAAAGTGTAAACGTAGAACAATCAAGGCAAACTTTGAGGTAGATCAACATCTGTAATAAGTAGGGGTGTAACGGTTCACAACATTCACGGTCGGTTTCGATATGTGACAGTGGTGTCACGGTTCGGTACGTTTTCGATACATCAAAAAGAAAGAAATGCCAGAGAAATTTCCTTGATTTAAAAATAGGAAATAACAGAGAAATTTAAATGTTTCTCACTAGATCTCGCAGCGATGTTATTACTTCATTGGCGAATTCAAATGCTTTGTTTACTGAATCTCTTAGCGCTGTGAAGAAACAGTGTCGTCGCTTGATCAAGATCGGCTCGAGCTGGACTGACATTGGTCCAAACTGATAAACGGTCCGTGAAGCACAAAATAATAAGTAACAGTTTCGTTCCGCTTTCATTGCTTTAGTCATTTGATGTTGGGCGATGCACACACTCATTTTAATGAAAATATCGAACGCTATATCGAACATTTTTTATATTGTTACCGACAAAGGTGTACTGTCGATAAATATCGATACCGTTTTATTGCCCAGTCCTAAGTTTGATATCATGATATTGATATTTTGCTATCTCTAGTAGTTGGTACTAGGGCTGTCACTTTTGAGAAAAACCAAATTCGAATGGTTATCAAATATCAAGCAATGTATTCGAATATATTCTAATTTCTACGAGCCCCCCCCCAGACCAAAAACAAAACAAACAAAAAACACCATAACGGAGATTCAATCATAAATTTATTAACAGTCTGACAGTCAGAAACAGGCCTGTCTGAAAAAAAAAAATCTTTGACTTAATGTTTTAAACAGCAGATTATGAACTTAAAGGAGTAGTTCACTTTTAAAAAAACTTTTGCTGATAATTTACTCACCCCCATGTCATCCAAGATGTCCACGTGTTTCTTTCTTCAGTCGAAAAGAAATTAAGGTTTTTGATGAAAACATTCCAGGATTTTCTCCATATAATGGACTTCATTGGGAGCCAAACGGTTCAAGGTCCAAATGACAGTTTCAGTGCAGCTTCAAATGGCTTTAAACGATATCAGACGATGAATAAGGGTCTTATCTAGCGAAACCATCGCTCATTTAAAAAATGAATAACAAAGTTTAAGTTTTTTAAGCACAAATGCTCGCCTTGCTCTGTTCTGTGATGAGCGTTCGTGACTGTCCTGTTCGAACTCGTTCATCAAAATTAACAAATCTTTTTTCGAGTCATGACTCGAAGGGTCCTAGATAAGACCGTTATTCATCGTCTGGTATCGTTTAAAGCCCTTTGAAGCTGCACTGAAACTGTCTTTTGGACCTTGAACCGTTTGGCTCCCAATGAAGTCCATTATATGGGAAAATCCTGGAATGTTTTCATCAAAAACCTTAATTTCTTTTCGACTGAAGAAAGAAAGACGTGGACATCTTGGATGACATGGGGGTGAGTAAATTATCAGCAAAAGTTTTTTTAAAAGTGAACTAATCCTTTAATCTATATGAAGTGCCACTATGCATAGCCAATCACAAAATTAGGCTACATGGGAAAAAAACTGAATCGGAACAGCACGGTACGGCACAAACAATATAACTTGACAGCAAAACAAGCGCTAAACATGGCACTTTGAAAACCGGATAGTTTATTTATAGTTCGAATACGGATATTTCACGTCATGTTCCAATGCATATTCGAATATCGAATAAAAAGTGACAGCCCTTGTTGGTAGTGGTACTGTTGTATTTCTTGTTGTTGATCATTCAGATTACTAAATGACCATCCAGTTTCATTGATAAAGTCAAACCAGACTGCTCCAAAATGATTCAAGTTTACCTTTTCAAATTACTATTATATTTATTAGTGCCTTCAATTATAGAAGTTGAGGAAAGATGACAGAGAAAATACAGATCAGGACATGATGCAAGCTGAAATCGAACCCGTGTCCTTGTGAGGACAGCAGCTCTTTTCTCTTCGTCATTCCCACTGCCCACTGGGAATCACTCAGCCTACTCAGATTTAGTCAGTGACTCCAAATCACTGCGTTCATTCCCTCCGCAGCTAACAAGCTCATTGCATCACGTGGAAGGAAGTGGATTAGAAATTCCATCTGCCTCTTGTACAATCTAGTCCTCTCTCCCTTGTTGAATGTTAAAAAGGAAATGCATGAGAAGTGGTGAAAACCTTCAGTGCATCCAACAAAGATGGCCAATTCCTAGTGTTCTGTAACTAATGCTACTTGCTTTGAACGAGCAGCACACTTCTGATCTGACAGATAAGCCGTCCGGGGCATTAGACATTCACTCTCTGGAACAACAGGCTGAATCATAGAAATCTTTCCAACAAGAAACCAGAGAGCACAGGAAGACCGTAATCCAGCAAGTTGAAGCCTCAAGAGCTGCTGTACAAGAGAACATCCTTGAAAGATGATTCACATGAACTGTTTATTTGTCTTCTGTAGAGATTTAAAGATTTTTGTCTTTAAAGAGATAGTTCACCCAACATTTACTCAAGTTGTTCTGCGCAACACAAAAGAAGTATTTTAGAAAAAATGTATAAGGGGTTTTTCTGTCCATGCAATGAAAGGGTGACCTATCTCTTCAAGGCATATAAATTGCACTCCTGGTATTCAATTGTATTAACCTCCTAAAACACCTTGTTGGAAACTTGGCCAAATCTGGCAACATCACATACATTCTTCATGGAGAATGCAATTCCAGAAAGCAATGCGAAAAGAGAGAAAAAAGAAAAAAAAAGAAAAAAAATTAGATACTTTTAAGGATAATTCCGTTATTTAGCACTTTGAGTCTATTTTCTAGTTTGTTTTCGATGAACAAGAGTGGTGGACTTAAAAAATTGACACTTTTTGACTCTTTTAGAATCGCCTCTGACGCTTCAGAGTTGCTGTCTATGGGCATGCACAAACATGTCCTAAAAACAACCCTTAACGTTCGTTTTCAAAACTCTGCAACTCACCGAGTGGTTAGTGGTGTTCGTTGATGATTAAAAACAAATATATCGGCACAATGTATGCTTTCAATCCGTGTTATTTACTATAGTGGAACTATATTTTCAGATACCTCACAACCGCGTATAAACTTCCACTCGATGTATCCGGTAGCACAGTAATATCAACGAGCCCTTCAACAGACATCAATGGAATTTTAAAAAATGGCAAATAAAACACGACAGAAACTGTTTATCGCTACGCTACTTGTTTTTAATCATCAACGAACACCACTAACCACTCGGTGAGTTGCACAGTTTTGAAAACGAACGTTAAGGGTTGTTTTAAGGATATGTTTGTGCATGCCCATAGACAGCCACTCTGAAGCGGTCAGAGACGATTCTAAAATAGTCAAAAAGTCGAGACAGGATCCATCATCAAAATTTCTGTGTCCACCACTATAGTTCATTAAAAAACAAACTAGAAAATAGACTCAAAGTGCTAAATACCGGAATTATCCTTTAACTTAGAAGCATAATGTCCCACTCTACTGAAATTAAAGGAACACTCCAGGTATGAACATCACATTTTTTATTTTAATAATGCTACCTCAAAAAATACCTAGGTTCAGACAAATTTTAGCACGTTCGTTGCAGTCAATCAATCTTAGAATGCATTGCAATGAGTTCAGTGGAAAAAAAAATACAGAATATTTTTTCATGCTAACTGGGCATTTAGCTTAGCATCATGCTAATATCCAACTCAAATCAACTGCGAGACACGTTTCAATTGACGTTGCAGCACTCCAAATTGGTCACTTGTAAGGTTCTGCGGCGGTTAGGATGACACCTTAGAAGGTAGCTAACTATGTGGGCAGTAGACAGTTAGGACGCTCACTAGGCTTTGGAACAGAGCTTTGGATTAATCCTGTTAAACACAACATTACTCATCCTTCAGTTTCTCCTGACAGTCTAGGCAAGCTGCCAGCCGGCTCCAGAGTTGGAGGGTACAGAAGGAAACTTGCCCAGGAATTACACAGCACCAAGAGCGGGTGCAAACACTTTGTTGTCTTAACCTAGTTGGCTTTAAAAAAAAATGCTGCAAAGAAACTACAAAGGAATATGGATACATTAGACATGTGCCAGTATTCAGTAATACAATATCATATATCAACGATAATGAACATGCACAATATTGTTATTGTGGGCACATATTTTTGTATTCGCTAAACGCTATGGTGTTCATCACAGCACCAAATACAGTACAACTTAAAGATTTAAGGATATTTATTTTCAAACGTATTTTTTTTTAAAATTTTAATCTGGACTACAACATGCTCTAGATATTGATTGAATACGTTCTGATTCTTTATTGTTCAGTGACACTTTACAATAAGCCTCCATTATTTAACATCAGTTAAAATAAACTAACTAAGATTAATAAATGCTTTAGAAGTATTTTTCATTGTCAATTTAATTTCAACATTTAATAACACTTTATTAAAAAAATCTAAGCTAACATGAACAAACAGTTGTATTTTTTTAACTAGCCTGACTTTGCCCATTTTTAATGTGTTAATGCATTAACTAACGTTAACTAATGAGACCTTATTATAAGTGTTTTTAATCTGTTTGAAACATAATTACTTTATACACTGTGTATTGATTTATTGTATTTTAATGTCAAGTTCTTTTAGTTACAAGAAAAAGTTATTAAACATGTTATAGTATGACAACACTTTTTCGTGATAGTACCGTGATAAAAGCTTCAGCAATTATCGCAACATATACATAAGGATTTTTTGCGCACATAACATCAGCAACTAACAAGCAAAAATCCAAATTGAGGGGAAACACAATATGGTACTTTGATACTTAAATACTCATGAACAGAAGTGCACAAAACACAGGGGAACTGAAGCCCGGCTGGGAAAAGTTTGCACTCTGGAGAGCAAAAGAAGGGTTGGGAGGATTTATGCCCATCTTAAGGCTGATCGGCGGCGTAAAAACGCTGATGCAACATACCCTGCACCATTTTGCCAGAATTTATGGGTGGTTTTCAATGGCCAGTTGAGAAGCTAACAAAGGGGCCACTTGATTCCTGTTGACAGTAAATCGTCTCTGGTTACTTACGTAACCTATGTTCTCTGAATAGGGAACGAGACGCTGCGGAAAGCGCAGTGGGATATTCTCTGAATGTGCCGATTGTCTGAAGCCTTATAGAATCACGCCAATTCATTGGCTGATGGCGTCCGCGCAATATGGCTCCGCCCCGACGCTCTTACGTCGCATCATACGTATTCGCGCGCGCGCCCCATCTGCTCCTCAGATTTCTCTGCCGAAAAGAAACTGTCAGCAGCGCGAGGAGCTTGGCCGCTAACGCAGCGTCTCGTTCCCTATTCAGAGAACATAGGTTACGTAAGTAACCAGAGACGTTCTCTTTCATAGGTTCTCTCAACGCTGCGGAAAGCGCAGTGGGAACGGACTACCAAACTCGCCAAGCTAGAGCGCTTTTATGACTGGTAGATAAAAGAGACAACGACCGAAACGAGTTCAAACAGAAAGAACCTGGGAACCCGGGGTCACGTCAAGATCCAAGCTATAGAACCTTACAAAAGTATGCGGAGAGGACCAGCCTGCCGCAACACAAATATCCTCCAAAAGTGCTCCTCTGAAAAGAGCTTGAGAAGATGCTACACTTCTGGTGGAATGTGCTCTAATGTTAAGAGGTGAAGGCAAGCCACGCACCCCATAAGCCAACGAGATAGCCTCTGTGACCCAGTGAGAAATCCTCTGCTTCGATGCAGCAAGCCCACGGCGGCTAGCACCGAAGCAAACCAGAAGCTGGTTAGATTTCCTCCAACCGCCTGAGCGGTCTACATATATCTTAAGAGAACGAACTGGGCAGAGCAAGTTAAGCTCCCTATCTTCCTCAGATGAAAATGGAGGAGGGTGGAAAGCATTAAGGTTAACTACCTGAGAGCGGAAACTTGAGGAAAGAACCTTGGGGACATACCCTGGTCTCGGCCTCAAGGAAACTTTGACCAGGCCAGGGGCAAAGTCCAAGCAGGACTCGCTAACAGAAAGAGCTTGTAAGTCTCCCACCCGCTTTAATGAGGACAAAGCTAACAAAAGAGAAACCTTAAGAGTCAGAATCCTATCCGGAGCTGACTCCAAGGGCTCAAAGGGGGCTTTCGTCAAACCCTCTAGGACAACAGAAAGATCCCATGAGGGGACTCTAGGGGAGCGAGCCGGTTTCAGGCACTTCACCCCACGCATAAAGGCAGAAACTAACCTTAATTTGCCTAGGGGAATCTCATCCGATTCCCTATGCGCTGCAATAGCCGCGACATAAACTCTGAGAGTGGTAGCGGCTGCTCCAGCCGCAAACTTCTCCTGCAGGAATTCCAGTACTGAACCAGCAGGGCAGTTAACTGGGCTCCTATCATGTGCTAAACACCAAGTCTCAAAAACCTTCCATTTGGAAGAATATAATCTCCTTGTAGAAGGAGCTCTAGCACTCGCAATAGTCTCCTGAACGTCAGTTGGGAGACCAGAGCTTAATGCTAACGGCCTCTGATCGGCCAAACATACAGCTTCCACATGTCTGGGCGAGGATGCCATATCCTGCCCTGTAGCTGGGACAGCAGATCTTCCCTGACCGGGATCCTCCAGGGGGGAGACTCCAGTAGAGGAACTAGCTCCGAAAACCATGGCTGAGATGGCCAGAACGGAGCTACCAGGAGGAGGCGGACTCCGCTCTCTCTCACTCTGGCCAAGACCGCCGGGATCAGTTTGATGGGCGGGAAGGCATAGAGTTTCTGCGTTGGCCAAGGGTAAGCGAACGCATCTATCCCCAATGGGGCCGGGGGACTCAGGGAGAACCAAAGAGGGCATTGGGATGACTCTTGAGATGCAAAGAGGTCCACCTCCGCCTCTCCAAAAACCTTCCAGATTAGAGCCATCGTCTGGCGGTTCAACATCCATTCTCCCGATCGGAGTTTCTGCCTCGACAGAAAATCTGCTGCGAGGTTCAGAACCCCTGGGACATGAACCGCTCTTAGAGATAGGAATCTGCTCTGAGACCACAGGAGAAGGTGACGCGCATGCCTGTCTAGGGTGCGCGACCGAGAACCTCCCTGCCGGTTCACATGAGACACCACTGCCATATTGTCCGTTCTGACAATGACATGGTGACCCTCCAGAAGAGGGAGGAAATGAAGCAGAGCCAGAAAAACGGCCCTTAACTCCAGGCAGTTTATGTGCCAGGAGAGAGCCTCTCCGGTCCAGACCCCACACGCTGGTCTGCCCTCGAAAACCGCTTCCCAGCCGGTGAGAGAGGCATCCGTCGTAATCATCTGGCGACGAGATACCGCACCCATGCTGACCCCTTTCCGAAGAAAAAGAGGGTCCCGCCAAACTGACAGGGCTCGAAAGCAACTGCGCGATACCTTCAGTAGGCGAAGGGTTGACCCGGAGGGTCGAACCCCTGAGAGTTTCACCCACCACATGAAGGGTCTCATGTGGAGTAGGCCCAGCGGTAGCACGGAGGAGGCCGCAGCCATAAGGCCCAGCATCCTGCGGCAGGTGCCCACAGACACATGATGGCCTAGTGAAAAACGAGCCAAGCATGTCGTCAAGCTGGAAATCCGTGCAGGGGCCAAACGGGCCTGCATGAGAACGGAATCCATGTTCACACCCCAAGAAAACGGTGCTTTGAGCCGGAGCAAGAACACTCTTCTCCGAGTTCAACCTCAAACCGAGAGACTGGATATGACTCAGAACGACGTCTCTGTGGTGGGCCACTAGCTCCCTGGATTGGGCTAAAATGAGCCAATCGTCCAGGTAATTTAGAACACGGATGCCCTGGAGCCGCAATGGGGCCAGAGCTGCATCCATGCACTTTGTGAATGTCCTTGGAGCTAGAGATAGGCCGAAGGCGAAGGACCCTGTACTGGAACGCCCTTTCTCCAACGGCGAACCTGAGGAATTGCCTGTGTCGCTGTACAACCTGGATGTGAAAATAAGCATCCTTTAGGTCTATCGTCACGAACCAATCCCCTGGCCGAATCTGAGATATGATAGCTTTCAGCGTCAACATCTTGAATTTCCCTTTGTAAAGGGCGAAGTTCAGCCGGCGGAGGTCCAGTATGGGACGCAAACCGCCGCCCTTCTTCGGGACCAGGAAGTAACGGCTGTAAAAGCCCCGCTCGGTTTCCCCTGGAGTAATCTCCTCTATTGCTCCTTTGAGAAGGAGGGAAGAAATTTCCTGCTGCAGTACAGAAGCCTGAGCGGCGCTGTCTACTACAGTAGGAAACACCCTGTTGAAACAGGGGGGATTGCGGCAAAACTGAAGAGTGTAGCCGAACCGAATTGTGCGAAGAACCCAGGACGATACCCCTGGTAAGCGTTCCCACTCTGGAAGGAAATGTGACAGAGGAGGAGGGATGTTGTAATGCAGACGACATACCTGAGTAAGGGTGCCGTGTTGACGCTCCTGGGGTAAAGAGGTTGACTGTGCAGGAGGGCCATCGGCGTCCTGGCACGTGATGGGAGGCATCGAGATTGGGGTCATGGTGACCAGGTCCGCCTGCTTCGGAGGAAAACGGAAAGTGCCTCCGAGGATGCGGCCGGTAGTTATAGAGAGCGTGGGGGGTGAGGGGAGAAAGCCGAAAGCGTCTCCTTCCTCCCGCACCAGACTGAGTAGAGAAGGTGAAATATGGCCTGCACTTCGAGACACTCTGAGTGGCGAAGGTGACAGGGCAAGGAAAGGAGAGCTGGGAGGTGGGCAGAAACGCTTGCGCGGTCTGACCCAACCCTGAGGAACCAGAGGAGCTCTCCTTTTTCTGACCGGAGGGTCAGGAACGGCTCTGCGCCGCCGGAGCAGTCGGTTTGTCGGACCGCTTCAACTGGAGGCGCTTGTGAGGCCGTTGACGGGGAAACGGGCGACCGCGGGCTCCCCAAACCGTGGCAGGTGGGGGATGCCCTGGTTCGCTTCTTCTGGAAGAGAACTCCGGTCTATGAGAGGGACGTTCTCTGGGTCGCACCGGGGGGGGAGCAGAAGGTTCCCTAGCCCTCCTGGGCATGAACTGTCTGAACGCGGCCGATTGGGATTTGGAGGAGCGGAATTTCTCAACCACTGTGTTGACCGCCTCACCAAACAACCCTGTTTGAGAAATGGGGGCGTCCAAGAGGAAAACCTTCTCTTTATCACGGATCTCCGTGAGATTAAGCCACAAGTGGCGCTCCACCGCAACAGAACCAGCCATAGAGCGACCTATAGCACGTGCGGTATGCTTGGTGGCTCTTAAGGCTAAATCCGTAGCCTTACGAAGCTCCTTGACCGCTTCAGGGGTCACACCGTCACCCTCGTCCATTTCCTTCAGGACGTCCGCCTGGTAGGCCTGAAGAATGGCCATAGTGTGCAGGGTCATGCCTGCCTGCCCAGCCGCCATGTAGGATTTCCCAATGAGAGAGGAAGTAGTCCTACATGCTTTAGAAGGGAGAAGGGGGCGCGACTTCCAGGACGGCGCAGACGACGGAGCAAGATGGTCGGCTAAAGTTTCCTCAATCGCCGGAATGGCGGAATAGCCCTGTTCCACAGAACCTACCAGGTTGGTGAAATCAGCAGCAGCCGCATTAGTGAGGCGCGAAGAGAAAGGCTGCTTCCAGGATCTGGAGATCTCATGATGCAGATCACTGAAAAATGGCAGCTTCCTCCGTTGAGGCCTAGAATTAGGGCCACTGAGAAGCCTTTCGTCGAGTTTCGACGACTGAGACTCACGTGGCTCGTCGGGCCAATCAATAGTGAGCTTCTCCGTAGCGCGCGAAAGCACGTCAACGAGCTCCGCGTAGGCCGCGCTTCCTGGCCGCTCGGCGGAATAACCTCGTCGGCGAGAGTAGGCCCGAAATCCTCGGAGTCGGAAGCCTCGGTAAAAAGTATATCCTCCAGCCCGAAAGAAACCGCGTCGCGTGCTCCCGGGCTGGGGCGCAAATAATCGTGTGAAAATTCGACTGGCATGTCTCGCGCGTGCCGAGGGGAGGGAGGGAGAGAAAGAGCGGGGCTCGTCTGCTCGAACTCCGCATCCTCAAGCTCTACATCCGTACCCCAGGTCGCGGATCCTCGAGAGGCCTCGGGAGCGCGACAGGGGGAGACGAATGATTCCCTCTCAAAGACCGCGAGCCGCAATTTGAGGGTTTTGAGCAACAAATTTTCACAGAATTTGCATTTAGACGATCCTATAACTGCCTCACGCGCATGTGAAAAACCCAAACATTTAACGCACTTACTGTGTGGGTCGTCGTTAGCGATGTAACGAGCACATGGCGGAGTACAGCGTCTGTAATCCATGGCAGCTTCACCGTAAGGAGAAACAGAGTTCCGCTTGAACAGTCGCAGAAGCGCCGAGAATAATCCTAGATGTAATTGTAGCTCAGAAAAATCACGAGCGAAGGGCAAACGTGACCGCTTCGTTCTGAAGGCAGAGAAATCTGAGGAGCAGATGGCGCGCGCGCGAATACGTATGATGCGACGTAAGAGCGTCGGGGCGGAGCCATATTGCGCGGACGCCATCAGCCAATGAATTGGCGTGATTCTATAAGGCTTCAGACAATCGGCACATTCAGAGAATATCCCACTGCGCTTTCCGCAGCGTTGAGAGAACCTATGAAAGAGAACTCAGTTCACAGTTTCTTCTGAAGTTTTGTTAAGTTTACACGCAGTGAAAGAGCTCTTTAGAGAGCTAACGTTCATCTTTTAATGCGTTACAAAGCCAGAACATGACTGGGCTATAACGTTCCTGACTTTTACCAACCCGTTCAAAATTTACCCGAAGGCACAGAAAAGCTGCATGTTTATGACTTCTGCTGACTTTTGGTTCTCTAGCTGCTGAAAATCAAAGAAACACACACACACACACACACACACACACACTCTGATTCTGTATGTTCAAGCTCCATGACTAAGTATGACAACACTGCTTTTTGCTGGCAAAGGCGGCCCATTTTACTTAGGCTAACAGCAAAAAAGAAGACAAAAACATTTATTTTTTTCTGATGAGGCAGCATTCTGAGGTTGTGTTCGTAAACGTAAAGATTTGTAGCACTGTAGCTATTTGCACTAATTGGTCTTGAGAGCAGCAAGGATGGAGCGATACGGTAAGAGAGAAAGGGAAGGTTCTCTCATTTTCTAATTGACTGGTGTGTCTCCCACCAATCATTTGTAAATCAATCTTCCAGTAACTTCAAGGCAAAATGAATTGTGAAAAAGAGATGTGTGATGAAAGTTAATAATTAATGATTTTCACATTTTCTACCCATCATGTTAACATTCAACTATTAAAATGAACTGCACGGCAAGTCTCCTGTACAGAGCAGTGAGTGCTAGCCAAAACGTTGGTTGCTAAGATGTTCGGAGTGTTCTGGGAAGTTGTTAGGTGGTTATTTACTGGCTCACCCCCAAAGACTCTATGATATAATTTTTTTTTGTTTAAGCTAATTAAAGTGCTTTTAGCTTAGCAACACAATAATGTGAAAGTCTACTTAAATTATCGAATGTCGAGTCAAGCCATTGGCACATGGTTGTTAAGTAGCGATGTGATGATGAGGAAATTTTCCCACCGGTTAATCGACACATGACAACACCTGTAATACCGGTATCACCAGGGGACGGAGGCATTTGAGTTCTTCCCTCTTTTGCGCCTCGCTTTTAAAACGCTAATTCAAAAGGCAAAAGTAAAATGCATAACGGTGCGGAGCAGAGCGAGCATTTCAATTAAATCCTATGGAAGTTGAGCACGAACACACACACACACACAAAAAGCGACGGTGGGGGTGGTGCCGCGGTGGGCAAGTGTTGTAACCGGTGTTGCGGCTGAACACCGGTAACACCGACTATCGAAGCAAGCCTATTGCTAGGGTGTTCTAAGTGTTTTTAAGCCCATGGCTACAGTTGCTAGATAGTGCCCCAAGTCAAGTCAAGTGCTCACATCAAATTTTATATTTAAATTAATTGCAATTCGAGTCCCTTACATAAATTAATTAAAGTCCCTTACATAAATTAAATTAATTGCAATTCCAGTCCCTTACAAAGTTACTAAGATCACAATTCAGCTTCAGTATGGTCTAGGTGCAATTAACATGTGAACCAAGTTGTCCTAGCACTTAGTGTAACACTGAATAAAGCAAAAACATGATGCATCCAAACAGACTTCTGCTTTTAAAGTTCCACTCTGTTTCTCCAAAATAACTTGCAAGTACACAATGAACATAGCCGACATCACCTTCACTCCCTATTACTCCCAACCATTTGATTGCAGCCTGTGGGCATCCTGGAATTCGTGGCACGCTTTATTTTTTTTACATCAAATGGGTCATAAAAATATTCCTGTGTGATGGGAATCACTGTAACTATCATCCTGATGCTGCCATAAACGTACGAGATCCCAGAGTGCTCCAGATTCATTGTGACAGATTTCCTCAATCAAGAGATTCCCACGCTAGAGATAAAACTTCATTGCGTCAATTCATCAACCTGCTCAAGTAGCGAATTGCTCGTCTGAGGAAAGTCATGACGGCAAGGTTATGAAACGAGTCATTTGTTGAAGACACAGCTTTGAACGGATTTTGAGATGTTAAACATTATACTTATGTAACCAAAACGGTTATCTAGCTTACCTAAAGTTTGGAGGACAAGTCCTTTAATACTTAAAGGGTTTTTGTTTGAAGTAGTAAACTGTCAAATATAAATATCAGGGTTGAGCAAAACTCAATTTCAATTAATAAGATGGAATTTGAGATGAGGAATTTCTGATCAGGACATCTAGTAAGGGAAAGGTTTCCCGAGAATCTCGAGATCATGAGCTTCCCTGGTTGCTCTAAAGACACTATGGATGTAATGTGTAAGACATACTGTATAAATGCATCCACTGTTTGCACACATTATTATGCTAAATACTAGTGGTGTCAACAATAATCGATTCGGCAATGCATCGCAATGCGGGAAATGCACAATTCAGCATCGATGCGGCAAAGTGGCATAATCGATTATTTCACTGTTTATTTTCTGGCCTTGGACAATAAAGTTTTGAAGTTTCAATTACTTCCGGGGGCATAATAACAACAATAAAGATGGCTGAGGTGGAGGGAGATGACGTTTGAAAATGCCATATTTAATACCCTGTACCAATCAATTTTATTTAATTTAATGACATTGATGTCAAAGATACAGGAGTTATAATAGCAGCCAATAAAATCTGTTGTTTAATATGCTTGTATTGCCTCATGACTGATGAAAAATGTGCCTTGTTGTGTGCAGTAGAATTTTGATGCATCGCAATGCATCGTAGAATCGAATTGAATCGAATCGTTACCTGGTGAATCGTAATCGAATCGAATTGTGAGGGCAGTGCCAATGCACACCCCTACTAAATACTGCGTTCCCAGATGGACCGGGTGCACATTCACCTACGCCTCGGTCAATCATATCTTCACATTGCAGGAAGAATTCTGGCTTGACTGGCAGCCAATGCTCTATACTGTCAGAGGTCTGGAAGCATGGGCAGTTACGGACCCACTCACAGATGGATCGGACAGCTGAACACAGCCGTAACGAGTGATCGGGGCCAAACTATTCTGACAGGAAGCTACCCAAGTAATTTTTAATTAATGATACAAGACCTGTTTTGAGGGGGTGGAAGGGGTTATCAAAAAAGTCATTTATAGGAAGATGCACAGATGGTGTGCGTATCTGTGGTTTTTACGCAACGACAACTGGATGGGGGCAATCTGACAGGGAAGATGATAAAACTTGGGTCTAGGATAATTGGCTTGCAAGCGGCATACAAACAATCCATGAAACTCTTGCGGAAGTTCACACTTGGCCTTCTAATAGTCAGACTCTAGAGACGCTTTCAGAGATAACGCCTAGACCTGAGATACCCCATTAAAGCTGAAAAAGCTATCTGCATCATTAGGGTGGAAAAGTGACGGAGTTGTGCGAGTGATTTTCTGCTTACCACCAAGTCGCCTCTTTGTAATGCGTGACTGAGGCATTGCGAATAGTAAGTGTCAAGCTCGTCTTAACTGCTAACAGTCATTACTATGCTAGTGTGAACTGAGAGGCAGGGATTCAGTGTCTTTTTAAATCTGGATATGCAGCACATTATCCCTCACCACAGGAGAGTGAAATCGAGAGAGCGAAACGGAGGGAGCAAGAGGGAGGAACTAAAAATAGCTCTCTCCTTGTTGCCGTTGGGTTCAGATGCAGGAAACTAGTGGGGCTGTGATGCGGACGACATGAAGATGACGTTCAGGGGAGACCGAAGCGGTGGCATGCTGATACGAGACGCACAGCTGGATGTAGCTAATTCATAGTGTCGACAAGTGCTATTACACCATTTTTATGAAGTTGTGCGAGTGTGTGTCCAGGTTTGAGATGATACTGAGCTAATCTACAAATTAATGCAGAGGTGCCACACTGTAACCAAATTAGATACTATGTTGGACACTGAAAAACAGTTTGATTCATATTTTCTCTCTATGCTACAAGAAGAAATCAGTGTTCATGATATAAGAAATGTAAGCATGCACAATACTTATGAACATCTGTATCAGAGCTGATATTAAAATTTTTTAACCTTGTCTATGCATCTTCATTTCCATCTATTTTTTTGAGGATTTTGCATTACTTTTTGCCATCATTAACAGTAGCACTATCTAGGGGTGGCTCTAGATTCCTGGTTCTTGCAGAAACTCAAAGGTGTTTGAGAGACAAACAAGAAAAAACCTCATTGGCTCCTCCAGAAACTCAAAGGTGTTGCAGAAACTCAAAAGGTGTTTGTGTGAAACGCGAGAACAAAACTCATTGGTTCTTGCAGACACTCAAAACGTAAAGGTGTTTGTGCGACACGAGAGCAAAACCCATTGGTTCTTGTGGGAAACTAACTAGGGATGGACTCTATATTAATGGACAAGATCTAAAAAAATTTGGGCAAAAAAAAAAAAAAAAACATCAGTAGTTTGACAATGTTTTCTTTTTTCTTTTTAAGGATGACCTGAAGCAGTTATGAAGAATATAGAATCATGTACTGCAACCAACAGGCAGATACATGGGGCAGAAAAAAAAAAGAAACCGGAAATGATATAGAGAACCCCAGCAGACCCTCATGATTGTGTGTCAAGGTCAATAAGTCTCCTAAAATAGATAGGCAGATAGAGAAACGTAGAGATAGATAAGATAGTATTTTATGAATTAAAGTGTATGTAAAAATAATTTTTACACTGAAAACTATATTTAAAAAAAGTCTGAATTAGTAACTGGTTACATCCTTTACCACAATACTATAGAAAATTGAATAATCAGACAGGGGTTAAGTGTTAACAGAGCAAGAAGCTGCATTGGACAGTGCAAACAAATGCTCCCAGAGAACATTGCGTATGTTGACTGGAAGCCAAAAGAAGATGAGGAGGGTGGATGTTCGTCTTAAACACACACACACCACCTTTGGATCTGGCATAAGACTGCAACCAGTAGGAGCTGATGACTGATGACTTCAGAAATGGAGAAAGATGTGTCTCAAAGTGCTGACGATAGCTAAAAGCCCCAATCTAGGAGCATGTGATCCCGCTATTCAAACGGAGGAGCAGGAAAGCTCACAGCAAGGGGAGGTGGTCCCCAGAGGACGAAGTGATATCCTGCACATATACACACCACAGCAACGTCACCACCGCTGCAGATTTACAGTGCTAAAGGCACACCGATCACTGCAGCTAAACGAAAACTAATCGCTAACGTCAATTTGCGCAACTGTTGGAGCACTTGTTGTACTCCGCCAAAGTATTAAGAAACTAAGACGCACCACTGCCAAAGGTCTAATGTGCTCAGCATTTCAGACCCAAATCTGGTTTAACTTGAATGCAAGTTACTTGCTTATGATAGAAATCCACCGCTAGCACAAAAACAACAAGAACCGGAACCAATGAGCGTAAACATTACTTACAGCAGTTAGATCACCTCAGAAGAACCAGAAACATAGCTTTCTTCAGTCATTTGTGTTCTCCAAAACCAGGGTCCCGCAGACCCGTGTGCATGCCGGCAAAGCTCCAGCCCTCATACTGATCCTGCCTGATCACACCAAGATCCCCGATTCAATCGGCACGAGGCGGGGGAGGGAGGAAGATAGTGCAGAGAGAGGGGGAAGGGAGGGAGAGAGAGAGGTACAAACAAAAAGAGAGAGTGCCAACCCTGCCCCAATGTAGCAGTGGCCAGTCGTGAACAGCAAGTTACTGTTCAATCACTTCGGAAAAGAGATGAGGCGCATCCACCGACCCGCATCGATTTTGGCTGAGCGAAAAAGTACTCCGAGCACTTCCAGTAAAGTTGCATCACTCCACTCGAATCGTCTTTTATTCTCGCCGAGCTCTTGCTTTGCTTCACACCGAACATGCGCTGCTGTAAATCCCCGTGGCTTGGCAACATTCAAGGGAGTAAGTGTGTGTAGTGAGCTGCAGCAGTGCTTCGCTGTAAACTGCTCTGCTCAGTAGGAGCACAGATCCATCTGCAGTAGAAAGTGCTGTATCGGTCTTAACCCTTTCAGTGCCACTGGCGGGACAACGCTCCACAACTAGTACGCCACCGGCTATGAAGCCTGCAGGTGAATGCCAATGCTGAAGCGGAGTACAGAAAAGCAACGCTGGAAGTCTTCATTATACAATCGGTTCCTAAGGCGTTAATACACTTTTGAGGTAGTTTTAAGAAACATGACATTAATTAGTCATTTGGTTATCCAAGGTTATCCAGTATATGTATATGGATTAACAGTATATGGATTAACTATTCCTTTAACAAATCAACAAGTTTGGCTCAACAAGACTCAAAACTGTAATACTTGATTAGATAATTTACATTTGAATGCCTTAGTGCCACCTAAGCTTCCTCCATTTAACTCGAAACCCACTGTGTAAATGCCAGACTCAATCCTCCCTAAAATGTTAGACATGCAGTCTGCATGTGTAGCTCCTTCGACAGGCTGTCAGGCTGAAATGCACAGGCCAAAAGTAACGGCAGATTCCACGCACGTTTTCCTCTCCTCACTCCTTCACTCTTTAGCACAGCTAAAACATGGGATTTCTTTGCCATCAATAAAGGCGGCAGAAAAATTGTGCACTGACCAGAATTCATAAATAAACGGTCGTCTAGACCTGTCAATGCTACATACCAAACATATTTACATCTCTTTAAATTCAGTATGAGGTGTTGATAGAGGTGACCAGTTAATAAACGCTGAATAAGTGCCAAAGCCCAACCAACTAGTTTTGCTCTTGTAGGATACAGGTTGTGTCAGCATTTCACAAAACATAAGCATTGTTATGTCCTAAAGGTTTGTGCAACTTATTAGAAATATTTGCACATTTGATTAAATTTGCATTTGATTCCACAGTGATGTTTGAGAGCCATACTGCGGTCAGGGAAGAAATACCATCTTCCTCAGTTCAGTAACAGGACGAGACAGCCTGGCGAACATAACATACTGCCAGCTCACTGCATCTCGTTTCAAAAACCATTCGGCAGCATTGTGACATATGTCTACACTAGGATAGCAGATATGCTGAACAATGACTACACTACCAAATTACACTGTTCTCAGAAGATGCTTTTAAATAACTGCAGATAGCGGAGCATAAACAGAAAGACTTGCTAATGTCTGGCATTTTTCGGTTAATTTTCATGGCTGAAATGCAGTCATTTTAATATGAATCCACACAATTGGAAATTTAGCGTAAAGGAAATATTTACGATTTTGGCACTGACCAGCAGAACGCTTCTTGGTTTGAAAGTGACCAGTGTTGGGGAAAGCTTTCTTTTAAAAGTAATGCATTACAATAAGTTACTTTTTATGGAAAGTAGTGTTAGATTACTTTTAGTGTTACTTTTTCTCATCTGGGCTGGGTTTCCTTGTTTGTTTTTTAATAACAAAACAAAGCTCTATTTTTGGCAAGTGTTAAGGGCTTTTCGCACCAAAAGTGAAATTAATTAGCCTCAGGCTGAAGGAAATGCAAATTCTGGGCCGCAGCTCAAACAAACCTTTCAGCTGTGTTGCCATTCTGGATCGCAGAAGAATAGGACGCAGGAGAAGAAACTTTCTCAGCAATAAAAAAAATAATAAAGACAAATGTGGTATGAAAAAAATGTGGTATGAAATGAATCTTACAAGCATAGATCAATATAACAGAACAGTCTTACAGTTTTCGTGTACAGAAATGTAATAATCAAATGTAAAATAACACTATATAGTCTTTGCTGTATCAATTAAATATGCTTCTTGGTTAAAGCAAAAGTGATTTTCTCTTTGTATTCTGTTGTTTGATTAACATTGACACAGACAGCAGCAGATTTATTAGGCTGCCGTCACTTTGAAACCGAATGCGGATCCGATATACTGATGCGCATCTGTTTTCTTTCACAATTGGTTTACATTCCCGCAAGCCATACGCAAAGATGTTTACAAGGATATTCACCACAATGGCCATTTTGATAATTTTTGCATGAATGCGTTTGTTCAACCGCAAACAGAGCAAGAGAATGGAATACAGTGTTTTGCACGCTGTCTTGTCGTCTTGCGCTCGAATGGTTTAAAATTGCATGAATATTTAAACTGACAGGACCTAAAACACATGCAAATTATGAACTTTGATTGCAAACTTTTAATCAAAGTCACGTGTTTCGAACTAGGGGGGCCTACGATCCCTATACTTGACATCACATACCCTGCGATGTGAGTCGCAGATGCGCACATCGAAATATAGATGCTAAAACAATATATTGTGCAGCCCTACTCTGTGTGATTGGCATTAAAAAGTAACAGAAATTAGGCTTTCTGTACTATATTCGTAAAAGCTGACTTTTAATTTAGAGATAAACATCGCTAAATTTAAGCAACACGAAAAATTTTGGAAACTACATAGCTGGATGAACAGCAAAAGGGTCAGTGCAAGCTAACAGCGTAGCTTACTAGCTTAAAGAAATGCTCTTTTAATTAGGTAGAATAAGATAAATCACAATGACATCTATGCTTATGATCAGGCATTATCGACGGCCATCTTGGTAACGTCCCAAAGCAGCCGTTTTCTCAAGAGAGGAACGAATCCAAGCCATCTAAATTCTGACAATCTGGAAACTGTTACTTTGGTATACACTGATCCAAAAGCAACATGTATGGCCACATTTTCTACATCCATTGAAAGACTTCTTTGGGGACGAAAAAAAAGTGGAAAAACGTGACAGCAATGAAGCGACTCCACTGTATCTAAAAGGCTATAAATAGCTCAAGGCTGCTGACTCTACAGTATTATAAAGAGCCCATAGGTAATGATTAGGGCTCCGATTTCAGCGGGAGCGAGGGGACACGTATGGATGGATGGATGGATGCTGTAGTTATTTCCATTCAATGACCTCCTCCTGTGACATTCACATAGGTTAGAGAAAACGTGCATGTGTGTGGATTTCTATATTCGATACGCATGTAAAAATTATGTACTCAACGTATTATTCAAACCAAGGCCAAATTATTCAAACCAAGCCCAAAAATGACTAACAAAAAGAAAGCTGTGAGAAGCATGCAAGGACAAAAGGAACAATGTTTAAATGATGGTAAAGGATGTTGCTATAGTAGCCGTGATTTCTCAAGGACATAATTTACAAGCTGTGTACACTAGGGGAAAAATGCATGGAAAGACATTCATATGTGTTTGGAACAAAATGAGGGCGAGTAAATGACAGAATTGGCATTTTTGTGTGAACTCTCCCTTTAAGACTGATGCACCTGAAGTGTGCCGGATCTCATGTAGGGGACGTTATCTGCAGGCATGTTATTTTAGGTTCTCAGCTGGTGTCAGAGGGGAGGACGGGGAATCTTTGATGATGGCCAGACCACCGACAACGTCACACTTGTGCCTGAAGGATCACGTCAGGGATCACTCACTTCCTGTCATTCCTGTGACACGGCTAACTTTAGACCACTCTCTTAATGGAATCATATGCTTTGACTTCAGCGCAAGACAGCAGCAGTATTCACAAACTGTTAAACAACAAAGATGCCACAGGCTATATATATATTTTATATCCTATATATTTTTTTCATTGGCCATTTATATTATGAGGGTTAATATTTTCCAATTAAACATTACTGAACAGTATTTTATTCCACGGAATGCATTAATATTGAAATTCTAGTCAATACCAATACCAAAGTTTAATAAATTTCGCACAACCGATAAATGGACGATAAATTAACTTAAAAAAAAGAAAAGAAAAAAAGCAAACTAAACTAAACGGTTTGTATGTTAAATTTAAAATGGGTAGAAATAAATTAAACTTTAAGCGGAAAATAAGTATGAACATCTGCCAAAACCAATAGGCCTACATATATAAATGTATATAATATACAAAAAATAAATATAGGCTAAAATAAACAGACAATATTGGTATGAAAATGATATACTTTCCTAATATATTCAACTCTCTTTTGGTTTCAAAAGATATTCAGTTATTGGTAAATAACTAGATATTAGAAAATGAAATGAAATTACAAAAAGACATTAAGAGACTTTCCCCCCAATCCAACAGTATTCCATTCAGTTCTCTTTCAATACCAGGTACTAAAAAGCTACCGATCATATAGAAATGACTGAAATATTAACTCTGTCCCTGCCATTGACGGAATTTTCCGGCTTTCCGTGTTTTCACTGTTAAACGGTAGGTGGCGCTATTACGCATCTTCTGAAAGAATACTCAATCTCCGGATCAAACAAGCAAAAAAGCATTGCTTATGTTTTTTTATGTAGCTTACATACATTGATAAAAAAGAAAAGAAAACAAAGCTAGAATAAAAGCGTTTAAAATCAGAGGGTCTGTTCTTTTCTTTTGAGATATATATATATATATATATATATATATATATATATATATATAGGCCTATTATGTTCAGATATCCATACAACAAAATATTCTGGTGGCCATGAAAGTTGTGTGAAAATAATACATTGCTGACACTGGCTGGCAACTTTTTTTATTCATTTTTTTACCGCTGGCAGGAAAAGAGTTACGATTTACAGTATTCATTGCATCGGTTATCAGTAATAATGTGGAAATTGTTGTAAAGTAAAAATATCCAGCATCAGTGCAGCCCATTAAAATGTATCAGCGGACACTCAGAAGGAAACAAATCCTTTCACCGTATCAATGATCAGAGCTTTTAGATGAGACTGTGACTCTAAATCCAGCCTACTACACCAGAGTGCATGCTGGGAGTTATCAGAGACCTCCACGGAGCCCAGAGAGGGCCGGGAATGCTCTGATAACAGTTGTCCCGGACACTGGATCCCCCCCCCCCCACAAACACACACCTTCTCCCATGGTGAACAAAAGCAGGAGGGTCGGCTCCAGTGAGATATGGATATCAGGCCCTCATCTCATGAAATCAATGCAGAAGACTAACAAGGACACTCGGCTGATCACAGTTGTGCTTTGAACCGACAGACCGACTCAAGCAAACAGCCTGTAATGAAAAGCATGCAATTAAAACATGTCATACATGCACATCTTTTGGACCGTTTACAGCTGAAATGCTATTTTAATGAATCCCGAAGAGTAAAAAAAATGGCCTCATTTAGGGAAGCAGAATAATTGTGAGCTTCTACGAGAGTCGTATAAATAGGAGCATCTCGGGACGCTGCATCTAAAAATTGACAGAGCCGAAATTAAAGTGGCCAAACGAAAATGAGCCTGTTCATCTGTAAGCAGCCAAGTCTGTATTCAGTCCATAGACTGTAAAAAAAGATGGACGACGCCCCTTCGCTCTTTTCCATTGGAGGGAACTGAAGCCGCCAGAGTCCCGATATGGCGCTGACATATTGGAACTTGAGTCTGCGCAGTAGCGTTTTCGGGACCAGTCATGCGCAGTCGTGAGCAGGAAGTAAAGCCGCGAAATCAAGGCCCCGCCCCCACTCGCGTTGAATCAGTCGCAAGCACACGCCCTGCACTTTTCTTAAGTGGCCTTGTCTGCTCCGTTTCTCTCTAATGATGTCTGCTGATTGCAATACCTCGTTAAAATAAGATAAATACAACTACTAACCACATAGTAAACATTATGAAAAAAAGTCTGTTGGTGCTTCAGTGACTACTTCACACAGAGAACCTGTCAATCACAGCTGTCAATCATGATGTCACAGCACCGTTGTTATAGCATCAAATAACTAACTAAAAACGAACTTATTTTAAAAACAAACATGAGAAATTACATCAACGTGATAAACACTACAGTAAATGACCGAAACTATCTTTAGAAAAAAGATATGTGAAGTGTAATTTAATTATTTAGTTGGTCTCACGTCCTGTTGAATAACATGGGGAGGCGGGGCTTATTACCTATACTAGGACCGGTCACCGGGGGGCGATCGAGACGTTTTGGCTTCACTTTTGAGGGCTTGTGCGGCACGCTTGATTCAGTCAATGAACATAAGCTTTCCAGAGACTAAGAAGTGTCTGAACGCTTTCCGTCAATTCTTTCCAATACTGGTCAGCAGATAATTACTTTAATGTAATGGCTGACAACCTATACATGTCTGAAAATAAAAGTCTATACTAATGGGTCAAAATAAAACTAAATAAAACCAGTACAAAGTGAAATCAATCATTTTAAATGCTACAAGTCAATTTGGGCATTACGACATTATAATGTAGGCTACTGTATGAAAAATCAATATTCATTTTGAGATAACATTCAACAGCTTATTACATTTTTAAAGATGAGTGTAAACTTTATGAGTAACTTTAAGTGAGTGCATTTTTTTTTATAAATAGACAAATCAATAATTAAAAAATCTTGGTAAATTTGTATTAGGCATCACTAACTAAGAACAAACTAATTATTTTTCAAGAATTTATTAATCTAGGTTCATGTTAATTTATAAATATACTACTAGTTCATTGTTAGTTAATTTTGTACATAATACATCCATGTTAATTTACATTCATGTGAATTTGTAAAAAAAAAATTACACCTGTAAGATTCTCTTTTGCTCACCAAGGCTGCATTTTTTAAAATCAAAAACACTGTAAAAAAAAAAAACAGTAATATGTTAAATAATATTACAACTTAAAATAACTGTTTTCTTTATCTTAAAATGTAATCAGCATCATTACTCCAGTCTTCAGTGTCACATGATCCTTCAGAAATCATTGATGATGATTTGTTGTTCAGGAAACATTTCTAATTATTATCATCAATGTTGAAAACATATTGAACTTTATTGTAAAGTTATTACCAAAAATCTCTTAAAACATGCAGTTTTTTATGAAAACGTTGAGAGATTATTGAAAGAAAATAATGTGAATTTTTTTTTTTTACAGATAAACACTAAATAACTATTAAACATTTCTCAGTCAACACTAATTAAGAGTGAATGTTTGAGCGAAAGAAATCCCAAAAAAATTAACACTTTAGTTTAGGGTCCAATTCTAACTATTAACTAGTTGATTATTATAATGCTTATTGTTACTAAGATATTGGCTGATATTAGAACATATTAATGCCTTATTCTTCAAGACCATATTTTACATCCCTTAATCCTGACCCAATACCTAAACTTAATTACCTTACTAACTATTAATAAGCAGTAATTAGGAGTTTCTTGAGGCTAAAGTCATAGTTAAGTGCGAAGTGTGACCCTAAAAAGAAACCAGATGGCCTCGGCCCGTATCACTCCATCCACACAACTTGTTTTGCCGAAACCAGTCCGACAGCTCTAGAACGAAACAATGCTACGATCAGGTATGTCAGGTATCCTTGCACTCTGTGTGTGTTTCACTGTTTGCATTACAGCATCTGGCTCATGTCCAGGTGATACCGTGGTGAGAAATACTACACCAGACAGCAGGAAAACAAGACCTCATTAACCCTGGTGTCACGGCTGACCTTTGAACCCTCGCCCCGCCACTATAAAAGAGAGGATGCCACAGTTATACAAACACACAAATTACTACAGAACACACCCTTATGTAATCCGACTGCACTAAATGATGCATTGTGCTGG
The DNA here is from genome assembly GCA_036326025.1 of Chrosomus eos. Taxonomy (NCBI): domain Eukaryota; kingdom Metazoa; phylum Chordata; class Actinopteri; order Cypriniformes; family Leuciscidae; genus Chrosomus; species Chrosomus eos. The sequence continues at coordinate 12,791,985 of CM070842.1, forward strand.
GGCAAAATGACATGCGTCAACTTTCCTTTTGTTACGCAACTTAGTTTCAGAATGAGAGGGATGAGAGTGAAACAACAGACTGTCGCCTCTCGGCATACAGGAGGAATTTCAAATCCCGCCTTTGATGTTTGGGATCATTTTTGCTTCAGGACTCTACACTTTTATTATTTTTCATAGGAACACTTATGCCTCCAAGTTAAAATTTATAAGGCAAAGCTGATAAAAAAATATAATTATTTATACTAATAAAGACATTTTAGTGACTTATCTTTTGAATCTATTCACCAAAATTATTTGTTCAGATTCAATTCGCAGACAAGTAGCCTAAGTTGTTCAGTTAGTTCACAAAGAATGCCTAATTCTTTCAGTTTGCATATACGAACAAGACGCTTCATTCGTTCAGTTTCATTTTTGAATTCACCAATAATATATAAGTTGATTTAGTTGTTTACGCTTTGTTCGATCGATTCGTTCACAAGCTATATGCTTTTTCGTTTGTTGAGTTCATTCATGAATGAGTTATCCCAGTCTGTTCAGTTGTTTCATAGTCTTTGCTCGCTCAGTTTGTCCAAGAACGAGACGCCTCGTTTCATTTATTTAAGAACAAGATGTATTGATTCGTTCAGTTCATTCAAGAATGAGATGCCTCATTTGCTTAGTTTGTTCACAAACAAGCTGCTACATTTGTTTAGTTTGTCCAAGAACAAGATCATTTGTTCGTTCTCCTCATTCGTGAGCAAGATGTGCTGATTTATTCAGTTAGTTCACAAACAAAATGCTTAATTAATGGTTGTTTCACAAGTGAAATAATTCGTTAATTTAATTAATTAGATGTGTCAGTTCATTCAAGAAAGAGACGCCTCGTTCGTTTAGTTCATTTACAAACAAGCTGCTTCAATTGTTCAGTTTGTCTAAGAACAATATGCTTCGTTTGTTCAGTCCATTCATAAACAATATGTACCAATTCATTTAGTTAGTTTGTTCACAAACAAAATTAGTTGATTCTGTCGTTTCACAAATGAGATGCTTTGTTATTTGCTCACAAACAAGACGTCCCGGTTTACTCAAGAATCATTGTTCAGTTTGTCAATGAACAAGATGTGTTCATTCATGAACAATATGACTAATTTGCTTTGTTCAATTCAAGATGCTTTTATTCACAAACATCAGGAATGAGATGCGAGTAAAAATCCTCAAACTTTACAGTCCCACACAGACCGAGTTTCATTGAATCAAGACGACTGGATCTAGATAAAAGGCTTCGGCACTTCAAGCTCACGGCCAAACAGCTGAAGGCAGAAAGATCAGTCGACTGAGACTGCAGCCAGAATCATCAAGCACAGGCACAGAAATGACAACATTCACCCTCACTACTGTTAACATGCTTTCAAAAGCACACCGCACAGCTTCACGTTTAACGCTAGACAAAACAACAGTGATTTGGATAGTTCGGGTAACATCAGAGACTGAAGCGATGCCAAGTGCTCCACGCAGTCACGCATGAGTCGCTTCTTTCAAATACACTCAGTCGCAATATAAACTCAGTTTAGCAAAATCAGTTGAAGTCTCTACGTTCTGACAGCGTTATTTTAAATGTGGTGTCTCAGCACATCTTTTTCTGGCTGGAGTGAAAATGTTATGATATTGTGCAGCTCGAGAGAGAGAGGAGAGGAGAGAGAGAGAGAGAGGGGAGAGAGGAGAGAGAGAGAGAGAGAGAGAGAGAGAGAGAGAGAGAGAGAGAGAGAGAGAGAGAGAGAGAGAGAGAGAGGAGAGAGAGAGAGAGAGAGAGAGAGAGAGAGAGAGAGAGAGAGAGGGGAGAGAGAGAGAGAGAGAGAGAGAGAGGAGGAGAGAGAGAGAGAGAGAGAGAGAGAAAGTGCCGTGTTTTATTCTCTACGTCTACGCTCGGCAATATCCACCGTCATGTACAGCGAGGATGCACTGATTTCTCAGTCTTCTGAAACTAAAAACACTCAATGGAAACAGTGAACAACGTCTTCATTGGTAAATTCTAATGGTGGCAACAGATTTTAAAGACTTGCATCTTGTATTACTTAAAGGATTAGTTCACTTTTAAAAAAAACTGTTGCTGATAATTTACTCACCCCCATGTTATCCAAGATGTCCATGTCTGTCTTTCTTCAGTCGAAAAGAAATTAAGGTTTTTGATGAAAACATTCCAGGATTTTCTCCATATAATGGACTTCATTGGGACCCAAACGGTTCAAGGTCCAAATGACAGTTTCAGTGCAGCTTCAAAGGGCTTTAAACGATACCAGACGATGAATAAGGGTCTTATCTAGCGAAACGATCGGTCATTTAAAAAATAAATACAAAAGTTTAAGTTTTATAAGCACGAATGCTCGCCTTGCTCTGTTCTGTGACGTTCGTTCGTGACCTTTTCAACGTAATTGCGTATCACGTGACGTCACATGATGACATGGGGGTGAGTGAACTAAAATCCTTTTAAAAGTGAACTAATCCTTTAAGACACGATATCAACATACAATCAAGTTATTTTATTTTAAACAAGTGGATTATTTATTTTAATGGCGTCCCAGGATGATATGTTTGTTTCGTAAAGGAGGCACAGTGTAGTGGAGAGATCGCAAAGAAACTTCTGTTGAAAGATGTAGTCAACTTTATTGGATGTGACAGCAGAAGCTTCACAAACCGTAAGAAAGATGATTTCATAATGCTTTGTCAGCAAATGACGGTTTTATATGGATAATATTTTGAAAACACTTGTTGATTCTGTTTCCTATGCAATGACGTTAGCCAATCATAACAGTAGCTAGCTGTGTAATGACAAGCCTTAAAGGAGCCGCCAATTAAAAATGGATTCTGAGGGTTGAAAATAAGGTTGAAAATAAATAATTGAGTCATCATTTGCTCACCCTCAAGTTGTTTCAAATTCAAACCTGTATGAATTTCTTTCTTCTGTTGACTTTCGTAGTATTTTTTCTTTTTCTTACTACAGAAGTCAATGAGGTCCATCAACTGTCAGGTTACTGACATTCTTCATAAATAATCTTTTGTGTTTAACAGAAGAAAGAAATTCATACAGGTTTGAAACAACTTGAGGGCGAGTAAATGATGACAGATTTTTCATTTTAACCCGATGCACTGCATAACAAAAGGAGAAGTAGTTTTAATTCTTAAGTCTTAAGTGGAAAGCTCATGCTGCGAGATGCTAAATATTCGTTATTAAGTGCAGAAGGAAAGCAAGAATGCATCCCACGGTAGCATTTTCATCTTAACATCTCTATTCTGCCTAAAAGACTTATTATTTATTCATCAAACACTGTTTTCAACTCACATTTACAACTAGCATTGTAATACTAAACGGCAATGCAGTGCTAGTGATATACTTGCTCATGACCGTTACATGTTCACTGTGATAAAAAACTGCCGTATGTCTCACGTGGACGGACCACATTCTTACACGCAGAAGTACTGGGTCAGTGTCTAACTCACAAGCACAAAATAATCCCTTGATCCACAAGAGAGAATACAGGGCCAAGCTTCACAGAATAGCAGGTCACCTGACACAGAAGAGACCCAACGAAAGAGAGAGAAAGAGAGAGAGAGAGATAGAGCGAGCCCTGGCCTGTATCTTTGTCCTTGATCCCCTCAATCTCATGTATCAAATGCATCATTATACAGTACAACGAGGACACACACTCGAGCTAAACCCCACAAACACACCAGAAACACTCAACAACCTAATGAACACACATTTTCTCAATGAAAGGAATTTTTTTTTAAGAGATCACGATTCTCTCCTAGTCTGAATAAACAACTAAACAAAAATAATCTGTAGGTTCTGACTAAATGATTATTGCTGCAGTCTTATATTCATATAAAAATATTTAATTCATTTGAATTATTTTAATTGAACGAATGATTCAATGACTCACTTATAAATACATCACTTGTTTCATTACTGGACTTTTCAGCATTTTTAAACGAATCTCTTGAATGAATGATTCAATGACAAATACATTTTTAAAGTCACTTGTCGCCACCTACTGGTGTAAACGATGTAATTCATTCGATCTTTATTTAAAGCGTCAAGTTTAGGGCTGGGATAAACGATTATTTTTTTAACGATTAATCTAGCGGTTATTTTTCCGATGCATCGATTAATCTAACGATTAATTTTCCCCGGTCCGATTCGATTTCGATTCCATTCGGTCATCGATTATCTCCCCATTAATTGACTAATAGCAATTTATACATGTTGATTTACATATCTGAATGAAAAAACACGAATTCCTTAACATTGCAATATATGTTTATTGCTCTTAAAATTCCAAAATAAAAGACTATACAAGTGCAAAGTAATGCATTCTTAGTCAGAAGTAGCATTCAATAAAACTTTACAGCTTTGAAAACACATAGGCCTAGCTTACTGAAAAAAGTGCATCTTGTAATTCTTCTTTTAGATGAAAATAATAACTTGATGTCTAGTACCAGACATGCAAATTATGTGCATTTTCGGCACTTTTTGGGTGAAATCATATTTATTTTGTCCATCAAAAGTGTGGTTTTACTTAATTGAGCGTGAGCAGCAGCAAAGACTCTGCACTGAAACCCGCGCTTCACTGTTGCTCACGTGACGCTCCTGCTCCCGGTGTGAATGCACTCACTGATTAACATGCACGCCGGGGGAAAAAAAACGCACTCAGACATCCCAAGTCTCCCGGAAGCCTCCCGCATATTGATAGCGTCTCCCTGATGCCCGCAAATTAGTTCAAATCTCCCAGAATGAGCGCGCATGCGAAACAGAACATACTGCACGCATAACATACAGTGGCAGAGAGGGAGAGAGCGAGAGACCTTGCGAGAGACCGTGTGCGCGCCTTCTCTGTTTTGGGTCTGACGAATCGACGCACATATTTTGCGTCGACGTATTTTTTGCGTCGACTTCATCGATGACGTCGACGCGTTGTCCCAGCCCTAGAAGTTCCTTTCAAAAGATGATTTTCTCTATTTTGATCGCTACCGTAGACATCAGCGTTTATATCCGAACTATAAACTTTTATCCCAGTACTTCTGTGATAATATGAATTATTGTAAGACAGAAATAACAATACTGTGGTTAAAAAGATCAGTGGCAGCGCCAACGCAGATCTGAATGTTTGCTGTGATCGTTGTCGAAGGTTTAATAGACATCGCTGAATCGCTGTCAGATTGTGTGTGTGTTTGAATCAAAGTTGCAATATTTTAATGACTCATTGAGCTCTAGTTTCTGATTGGCCGATTAACAGAAGGAAGCTCTATAGTAAATTCAAAGTGAATATTGTGTGTGTTCATTTAAATTCAGAAATCGTGTGTATGACTTATTTGCTATTGGAAAGTGTGTAATTTATGTCTCAGCCAATGGCATGAGTTTGGGGCGGGACTATATGTTTGTTGACCAATGGTAGACGGGGAGTGTTCGGGAAACTTTGTTAGGGAGTCATTTTTTGTCTGTATCCTCGGCTAAGTCCTGGATTTGCCCACCGCCGCTGTGAAGGACGGGCGGCTCTCACATTCTTTTACAAGATTAAACAAACGACTGAAGGGAGCTGGGGGGGAGAAATCACCATGACAACTCCCGAAACTCACACTATAGCTAAAGCACTTACGATAAAAACACTAACAAACAAAAACAGCTTAAACAGGAGTTATAAGTTCTGGAGACATTTCATCTTTCTCTTTTCCACAGTATGAGCTTTCGAAAACCTTCCCAAAAATCAAAAAACAAAAAAGCAGTTACTAAAATGTACCATGGCATTACCATGTGTTTTGGACATGGAACAATGGTAAAATCTTTTGAAGAAAATAATCATTTAAATTTTTTTTTTTTTAAAACTATATACCAATCAAGCGGTTTTCAAACTTTCATGTTGATATTACAGTACTAAAGCCAAAAAAAAAAAATTTAACAATATGGAAAAAATACATTATTATTACTATAAATATATAAATATGTTTTAACCTAATATAAATGTATAGGCCTATGTGCCAAAAAAAAATTAACATGGAAAAAAAGCAATGCTATTATTAAAAATAAATAAATATTTTTATTCAAAATTAATTAATAATAGATAGAAATATAACAAAATAAATTAAAATAATTATTATAGAAATATACTATTGTAGTTAATTAAATATTGGTCAAAGGTAGTACACATTTTTCACACTTTTTTTCTCTGAAATATATTTTTTTTTTCTCTGAAAATGTATGCGATTTTTATTAAATAAAACACAACAAAACCCAAAATTTCAACAAAGTAAAACTACAGGTAAGATGGCACTGGGAAAATGACCGGCAAAAGAAATGTATACACTAAACAAAGATTAAATTGGCTTTAATTATTATAATGACGGAAGGGAGTGGATTTATTTTCCTCAAAACAGATTATTATCGAAGACAGAAATCAGGGCCAGGTAAAGTTGTCTAGTGTTCAGCTGAGCTACCTTGAGCGAGTCAGTGTCCAGACTTCTGCCTGCCAAACTGCATTACCCTAACAAGTCTACATCTAAAGCTTCATTTCAGCTGTAATGTAGGACCAGTGTTTTTACCAAGAAAGGGCATAGAGCGAGACACAAACAAAATCCTCCATTCAGGCTAGACGGGAAATCATGTTGTGGTTCTGCCTTTGATCTCATGAAGAGATTAGACCAACAGGATTACAGGGTAGACTTGACCAGTGAAACTACCGGGGAGGGTTGCCAGGTCCGCACAACTAAATCAGCCGAATTGCTCATTTAAAAAAAAAAAAATGTTTCCAGCAAGAGGTTAGGAGGGATAAAAATCACGTTGGGGGGGGGGGGGGGGGGGGGGGGGGGGGGGTCGCTTAAACCCACGAACTAAACAAATAACCCGCAGCAACAGTATAAAAGTTGCACAGAGTTGGCAACACTTCAACCGGCCCAAAGTCACAGACCATGAGAGGGATAAGTATTACTAAATATTATGCAAACTAAATCCCTTTGCCCCGCATCTGTTTTGTCCACAAATAAGTCCTGTTATTAACCAACAAAACAAGTCTTACAACCACAGTCAAAAATTAACACTCGCCATGAACCAATATGCATAAACATCGCCTTTGGCAAGGGAATAATGGACAAGTAACTTTATTTCGGTACAGCAATTTAAGTCAATTCCATTCAAACACAAGAACAATAGTCTGATTCTCGCTTAAAGGAATAATTCCCTTAAAAATTTAAATTCTGTCATCATTTACTCACCCTCAAGTTGACCCTGACGGGACGGTCAAGCTAGCCTGGGTTTTCTTTCACTATACCACCTATAATGGAGCTAAAATGACTTTAAAGTCTGTGGGAAATTCATGATTTTTAGTTAATTACAGATTTTTAGTTAAGAAAATAGCTACATTTTCAATATAAGTTCAGACATCAAAAATGTAATCATGCAAAATACCGTTTTAGGAAAAGTATGACACATTTAAGGCCTGAGAGTAAATGAATATGAAGATGAATCTGGACCAATAGTATTACAAAGGTGTTTAGCAGCTGTATCGAACTTTTCCGGAAAGTTCACTTTTAGCAAGCCGTTTCAAACTCCCCAAACTAACTCCAAAAGAACCTAGTTTTGGCCTGATTTTGTTCGAAATGACGTCACATCAGTTCGGTCTTTGGTTTTGTTTGAAGTTTATCAGGACCTGGTAGTGCCAACTTGATTTTGGAAGGTATTGAGAGATCGATATATCGCACAGGTCATTAATATGCTAATATTTGGCTATTCTGAGATGAACATAATCAACTGTCCTGATAGGCCGTTTAAATGGCAATCCACCAAGTGACAATTCCAAAATCTATGGGCAGTCCATAGATAACACAGACCCTTTTGATCAGATTAAAGGTTGACTCACAAAACTGTGTATATGTGTGTGTGTATTATATATAATATATATACACACACACACACACACACACACACTGTATCCACCTATTTGAATATATCATGTAAAATACAATATAGCCTATTATAAAATTGTATGCATCTCTAATTCATATCAATATTGGTATAATGGTGGACCAGTATTGGCAAATTTGGCATGTGTGTAAAAAACTATTTTTTGTCCTGCTTACTGCCATCTACACTGTGGTAATACTTACCATTAATAAATGATGAACAAGAAAGCAATGTCAAATCATAACTCGAACAACATCATAAAAGCAGCTGAAGTAAATCATGCTCCGTCGGCTGATCCGGTCAAACAGGTTAAATGTTCCTCGGCTTACCCAAACATCCCTTGACAGCAAAGCGAGCCGTGACTCATGACAGCGAGAAAAGAGGAAAGTCACATTCCTGAGATGTTCCACCTGTTTCATGAAGCTCACCTGTTGTGGGCGGGGCTTCGACAGGTGTCAACCGAAAGACACGCCCAACAGAAACGGTATCGTGTGACAGCAGATCTCATTTACATTTCACGTCCTAAAGTTTCCATGGGCTTTAAATTAATTGAGAAGAGTTAACTTGAAGTTCACACTCAAGCAAAATCATCCTTCCAACAACCGCAGCTGAGGAGTTTCATCATTCCTGTCATCAGTGTGCAAAACCCATCTGTGAATGCCAGCTCTCACACACATTAACAGCTATGAAATACAGTGAAACATTTAAATCCTGAAATACAGAGAAATTTTACATAACACATTTTTATAACAGCTTAAAGAGATTTCACATAAGCACTTCCCATTCTCTGTCATATTTTTTAGATCACTTGTGACAGTCAATACAATGCTTGTCAACCAGTTTGTTTAAAATCCGAGATGACAGACAAAATTTGCATTATATTATAACATTAAAAAAAACGTTTAAATGCAACATTTAAAAGCTTCATGAAACCGACAGACTTTGAAACCACTTCAGCTAAGCACTTAACCGTACATGTCTCACAATCACACAAACAAATGCGACACAAACGTTAAATAACAATGAGTATTGATATTAAACATCAAAAGGTGTGTACAGCAACTTTTGAGCATTTCTGGCAATCTCGAGCATCGTTTTGGCACTTCTCATTAAAATGTCATACATTCTACTGATAATTTAATCGGTCGTGGCGTGTCTCATGTGCTGTACACCAACATTGCCAGCAGATCTCAAAAGTTGCCTGTGTATATCACCTAAGGTATACACAAACGGAAGCACCATGTGTTAAATTAAATCTGTAAAACTACCGCACATATCAGCTAGCGTTAGCGTGTTAGCATAAGTTGAGGAATCTCCGTTAGCTGAGGCTAAACGCGCGCCCACATTTATGACCTCAGGCATCGATAACACACACATTTTAAGCTCTGCTTCTATTATATTTCAACTCTTAACAACTGCTGACATGGTATCAGAAACGTTAAATGTTAACAAACCTTATTAGAGGAAGCCCGGGCAGACATTTTGTTCCTTTAGCTGCTCGCGCTGAAGCAAGTTGAGGCTAAATGTTGTCGCCTCAAAGAAATAAATAAAAAACAGGTTATGAGGGCTTGATCAGCCTGGGAGAGATAAAATCCGTGTTTTTCTTCCCCTCTGGCCCGTGTGTCGGGCTAAAGTGTGTTGTGGTCTCTTATAAGGATGAGCAGCAACATGTCAGATGAGCCCAAAGTTCGCCATGTACCGCCAGTGATCTCCTCTTATTGCTGATGAAGCGAATACATTTCACAAAATCTCTGAATGTGACACGTCTATCCCGCAAGAATCGGGTGTATTCATTGCATTCCTGATGTGTAATATCCGTTCGGAGGTGTGTTGGTCCACCTGCGGGGAGGCAGAGGGCGGGATGTCGTGGTTTAGCCCGTGTGTGTGTGGTGTGTGTGTGTGTGTGTGTGTGTGTGTGTGTGTGCAGCAGAGAGAGAGAGAGAGGAGACTCACTGCAATGGCAGCAGGAGGAGATGAGATGAGCTCTACTCTGCTCCCTTTTTCCCACAGCACAGCAGTGACATGTCTGTCTGACTGCTGGACATTTCCATCGCATTTCTCCAGGGGTGGGAACATGAGAGAGAGAGAGCAGCATCATCTGGGATGTTCCATTAAAAGGTATTGAGGTAAAGTGGGTTTATAAACGGAGTATTGTGAATGAAGAGGGATTTTTAAGGCACTACATTTTATGCAAACTCGGCAAAACCGAACAGTCCCAAAAAGTGACTTTTTTACTGTTCAGATTTAAGATAGATAGATAGATAGATAGATAGATAGATAGATAGATAGATAGATAGATAGATAGATAGATAGATAGATAGATAGATAGATAATCTTTTGATTTAATACTTATACATTGTAAAAGATGTACTTTAATTGTATATCTGACTCTGACCACATGACTCCCACAGGAAAACCTCACTCTGCCTGCATTACATTGACAACTTCCTCTGATTCTTTCAGCTCTCAGAGTGCAGTCCTCTACTTTAGATAGCATCCGCAATAGAGGCAGAAAACCAAGCAAACAGACATACAGATAGGAGGACTGCAAATAGACATATTTTTCACCCTTTACTATCCTAAATAGTTAATATACAGTACAGTATAGGTTTATTCTCCCATACTTCCCCTTCAGGTTCTGTTTGTTTTCCTTTATTCCATTCAGTCAGTCAGAATATACTGTTAAACCAGGCAACGAAGCCCTTCATTCGGGATGTTTAAGTTATGTCCTCACCCCCATAACAAAGCCCAAGCTGAAGATTTTCCTATGACCCTCCAGTGTGGTCAGTTGTGGACAGTGCCCCCTTCAGCTCCCCAGTGTTCACTGCTATTCTGCATCTGCAGTTTTAGACAAACCTCACACATATTCACACTGGACTCCAAATGCCAGCGATGCCAGTCAGCCTCGGCAAAAACAATGCAAGGAAGCAAGATAAATTGCCCTTGACACCTGTGCCTCTGTGTGACACCACAGTCAGCTCTCAAAAAATGCAGAATTCAGCTGCTGTATGTATCCTTCACAGAGAGTGTAATGGATTTACAGCATCATAAAATAACAAATATGGAAAATAAAACATGATTGGTAAATAGTATTGTGCTTCTGATTAAATAAAAACACAATTTGCAGAGTATTTAAATCAATGCAGGGTGGCTGGGATATAGTTGACGTCATTATCATTAGCTGCATACACAAGAAAAAGTGACGTAGCCTGTAATCACGAACGTCCTCCATAGTGCGAGCCCTCAGCAGAAACAGCGTGTGAGAGAGAGAGAGAGAGAGAGAGAGAGAGAGAGAGAGAGAGAAGAGAGAGAGACCGCAGAACAGGAGGAACATAGAGAACAACTGTGAAGGACACTCGGTTAATCAAGAGAATGAGAAGAGCGCTTATTACCTAACCTGCCATCCCGTGACATGTGCTAGTCAAACAGAGATATCTAAAATAGTACAGCTAAAAGTTCTGCGAAAACAACAAACCAACCAGCCGGCGGCAATTAAAGTAATGGATCGGTGAAGGAGACAACGTTGGGCCATTTTCATTACACATAAAATAATAATAATAAAAAAAAATATATATTATTATTATTATTACTAACGGACATGTCCATCTTGTTTACACTGTTATACAGTAGAGGGCACTATTACACTTCTTCTGAAAGTGTACTCAATCTCCGGATCAAACACAGGCGAAGAAGAAGCAGAAACAAGCGATATCATACAATAACGCGATCAGCAACATTAAAGGTCCCCTGACATGGGGTTATTTTATCACTTTATAATGTTTCCTGGGTTGCCCTTATAATGTTAGTATGTTTTTTAGATCAAAAATAGTCATAATTTAGAAATAAAAGGCATTTTTCCTAGCCTGATTTCAGCCTCTGATTTGATCGCTCTGTTTTAAGGGGCGTGTCTGCTGTGGGATTCAGTGTAACCGGCCACTGCTGTGATTGGCTGACATGCTTGCATATGAAATAGCTGCGTATTACATGTGAAACTCTCTCGAATACTTTTACTACAGCTATTATACGTTTTTAATGCAGCTATCGAGGTTAAGTTTTTAAAGTATTTAGATCTATTCCCATCACGTAAAATGTTGCCGAGATGAGCATTGAGCAGATGACAGTCTGTTGATCGCGAGACTGAAGATCTTATCATTGCAACGCAGTTTCTGCACTCTCTCTAATGCTTTCACCAATGCAAACACGATGATGTACATACAGTAAGAGCTTCGTTGTGCAGAGTAACGTGCGTCATTGATTTCATAACGAGTTGTCCAGATAAACTCGCGCTGTGTGGAAAGATTGTTCTATGATCTCTTTCTGTATAATTTGTTCACAATTTAAATAAGATTATTTTCATCCTACTAAAAGAAACGATGTGAAGGTGATATTTTAGTCACAGGCTTGGCTTACTGATGCATAAACAGTATTGAACGATTTTGAGAGAAAGATTACCTGTCTAAACTTGAACTTGAATTGTTGCTTGGTAGCTCGATGATTTATTTTCAGACGTTCATCGAGGCCAGCTCTGTATTGGCCCAAGTTGAGGAAACAGTCGTCGGTGAAATGTTTGGACCATACAAAACTTTGGGAAGTTGTGTCGGCCCATTTCCAGAGAAAATAAAATAATTAACCCATTGTTTCTTCAGAGGCTCGGATGAAGGAACTAAAAAATACTTTTGTGTTCATTTGTAGGCCTACATCCAACACTGATCAACTGCCATGCTTCGCTCGTCATATATCTCTCAAATTGCACTCGCGCGTTCGTACTTCCTAGCTCATTTTCTCATGGGCGAGCCAAATTCTCTGGGCGGGAAAAGCAGAGAAAGGGGAGGTAACCTTTCCTCCTTATGACATCATAAGGAGGAGATTCAAGATCAGCCCGTCTGAGCTCTCATTTTCTCACAGGCAGAGAAAGATAGCCAAAGCTCGGTTTACACCGATTGAAAATTCTAGACACGAGGGGACCAAATACAGGCTAGGGGAACTAATATTAATGTTAAAAAACCTCAGAAAGTGAAAATTTCATGTCAGGGGACCTTTAAACAGCATACAAATGAAAACTGCTTAATGTTACTGAATGAAATGTAGACCCAGGACGAGTTATAGGCTGTGAAGCATTAGGGGTGTTGATGGACTCGATCTACTTCATCTATGTTTTGATCATGCATGAAGACTTTTTGTTTCAAAGCAGAGACTCTAATATATAATTGCATGTTCAGATATTTATACAACAAAATAGTCTGGGGGCCATACATTTTTTGTGAAAATTATCAATTGGCTGGCAACAAAAAAAAAAAGAAAAGAAAAAAACGCTGGGGAAAGAGTTAAATATAAAATAATAATAGTAAATATTGTAGCCTGTTCTAATATATAATAATTTAGGCCTATTACAATTCAATGTAATTAATTAAATTGCTATAATGGATGCAGAATCTCGAAATGCATTTTACGAATTGCCAGACCAGTTCTGTGGAACTAATAATGTAAATGACATATTTTAGGTTTAAAACGATGAATACTTTGCAGCACTATAAATGAGTTATAGTGGCCAAATGTTCATAAATGCAATCTTGCATTCAACCTTCGTTAATGTAAGCATTTTCAGCAAATCCCTGATGGCCTGCAGTGTCACCTCTTATCTCGACCCCTAATGAACCTCATTCTCCAGGGGTCCTGAGAGTAGGAGACCTCATGCCGTTTACACCAGAGGACAGAGAGTTCGAGCGAGGGAGGGCTGGGCTTGACTTTTATAAGGGTGGGACAAGGTCACACGGACACAATGAACATCTATAGCGCTTTGATACACTGTAATTAAACAATTAAACCGTGTGAGCAGAAATTGTTCTCTTGTGGCATGACTTATCTCCTATTCTCATGTGAAGCTAATATCTAAGTCCCCAGGCATTATAGCACAGTTTGTACACCATATACCCAGGCTGTATATGCCGGAAAATGTGCGATGTCTGCTATACGACCCGTTTGAAGTTAAGTGTCTAGATGATGATATTGTTCAGTGAAGCTTGAGAGCAGTAAAGCACAAAGTGGCTGTCACAATCTTTTCTGCAGGGTAGCATTAAAGACAGCATTTATGTTGTTATTTAATTTAATTCAATGCCCATGGCATTTTATTAAAGGGTTTTGTGATAGCTAAAAGCTAAAAGTAGGGAAAGATATTGTATGATATCAGGCTCAAATATGTGGATATGTCAGTGCTATATAACCACAAAAGCAAAATGTCCTTCAATACGTTAACGAAATTGAAAAGAACACATTTAAGAGGCACTGAGTCAATAACATGATGGAAAGTGAGTCACGTTTGAGGCGCGCTCCTCGAGTCTATTACAGCACTCGGCCCTGAGGTGCTCTGAATCACCAAACAGAACCGCAAAACAGTCTAGTAAGCAAAAACCTCTGAGAGAGTGTTTGGGAAAGGAATCCAGAATTTGTAAAACCCAGCCTTGCCATGCGTGAACCTAAAGGCAGATGACAAATATCACTGAAAAAATCAGGTTATTCCAGGAGAACATCGACTCTCATTATGTCTATAACGTTCGTTGAATGATATTTAAGGTCAGACAGCTAGTTAACCCTTTAACGCATTCCTCGGGTCTTTAGTGACCCGGGTCGTCATTCACTACCCTCCTCCTAAGTATTTTTTTCCTGCACAACAATAATTGAATCTTTGATGACTGAATAAGTGCAATTTATATTTATTCAACAAGGTGGCATTGTCTGATACACAATGATGAAGTGACGTTTCACTCATAGTCACCGCAGGCAGAAAACAAAAGAATAGGAAATATCATCAGCAAAACTTGAAATAGCTCAGTGATTTACAGCAAAGCAAGTACTGAACGCAGTCAAATATTAGAGTCACTGACACTTGATCTGGTTAAGAAGATGCCAGCGATCAAATTCTTGATTTTGTAGATGTTGAAAAAGATAGTTTTAAAAATATGTTGAGTATGAGATGGCGAATATGAGCCAGATGCTGAATGGGAAATGAGCTCTGACGAGGACAGTGATGATGGTGTAAAACATCTGCTCCAAAAGATAATAAAATATGCTTTAGCCTATTTTATTCTTCTGTAATTGTTCTCTAATATCAGGAGAGTTTTATATTATCATAACAGGTAGAGATCCATCTGTGTTAGATATAGATCAGGTTTGGATGTAATAATGATTGGCTAAACATTCATGCATTTAAGGGTTAAACTGATAACTAGTTTAAACATGTTTGTGACTGAATCAACATCCCAGTACACATTTCTCTTGTTTTCCAGTAAAAATAACTTTCTTAAATCAAATATTTACTAAAGAAATAAACTTGTTTTCAAAGAATATATTCTAAATTATGAATTTATTATGAAGTTGATTTTTTATCCCATTTGTAAATGTTTTTTCTTCTTGTTTTAAGCACTAAATAGTTTGAAACAAATAAAAGAATTTGCTAATAGGATTGGAAAAATAACTCAATAATAAACTCACAATTCAATATTCTCTAACAACAAGGGTTTGTGGCTAGGACGCATGTGCATTAGCTTTGAAGCTATATGCTAATGTCCACCTTAAAGTCCAGTGATTCAAAATGAACATACACTTTCCAAATTTACAGTCAAGGCTATAACCAAGTTATTATGTCTGTTCCAAAACCTAAAACTGCCTTTCTGTCTAGTGTCTACATGTGAAACACATAGATCACACATTTAGAAATGAAGCTGCGGCCAAATACGGTGGTTTTGCAAGCAAAAAGTTTCTTCGTTGGTTTCAAGTTGGTCACGAAAGTTTCAAAATTTCTTGGTTTGAAAGTGCTACACCACTGGTTTTCACAAATTTTCACAGACGTTGACACGACTTACAGTACCTTCCAACAAGTTAGCATGTTGCTAAGCTAATGATGCTACAAGCACATAAATACATTATGGGAAGCGCACTAGATTCAAACTTTGACGGCTGAATACCCAAGTTCGGTTTGAACACAAAAAACGTACCAAGCACAATGTTCTCTCACTTTTCCCCATTTCTAACACACACTCACAACATTCTGTCAGAGCAGAAACGAAAGCTGCTGCTCTCCGTGTGTTTTTCTGTTGCCTCCCTGTGCGTTCATATGTACATTAAGCTTATTTTTGTCCATTAGATCGAAAGATCTGAAAAAGCCCATTCATTTACCAGCCCATAGATCATCCACTCGAAGAAATCAGAAGTGGTTAAAAGAGGACAAAAGAGACGGATTAAAACACTAGGTGTAAACAAACAGGGCCTAAGATGAATACATGCAATGCTGCTTTAAAATTAGGCTGAAACGAGACATCCTAAAAGGAAGTATTTACATCAGAAGCACACTTATGATGCCTAAAAATTGGTAACACTTTACAATAAGGTCTCATTTGTTAACATTAGTTTATGTATTAACTGACTTGCACTTAACAATGAGCAATACATTTGTAAAAGTAATGCATTTGAGTTAATAAAAAAACGACAACTGTTCACTGTTTGTTCATGTTACATTAACTATAATGTTAACAAATTCAACTTTTGGTTTTTATAATGTATTAGTAAATGTAGAAATTAACATTAACTAAGGTTAATAAATGCTGATAAAGTATTGTTCATTCTTAGTTCAACAAATGTTAACAAATTAAGCCTAAGTGTTACCGAAAATTCTCTTTGCGTTCTTATCTTATTCACTCATTTTAATCCATTCATTAAGACGCCTCATAGAAACGTCGATATTTTAGAAACATCTAGTCAAAGTAGAGGGTAACTAATGAAGTTTATGCACTTGATATCTTGCCCCTTTTCGATTTTTGTTTTCACTATTAGGACAAGCAGGTCTTACTAGACAGAATTTTGTCCCGTCAGCTCTTATACGGCAGCTACTCTGTAAAGCAATTAAGCAATTGATCTGGAGAAGACTCATTTTGTGCTTACTGGCCTGTCGATAGCTCAAAGGGGAATGATTTAGTCATTATTATTATTTTTAGCCCCAGTTCTTCTTTCCAACAGCTTGTTTCCGGGTCTATCTTACACACACGATCTACAGGAAATAAACGCTGGACGATTCTGCTGTTTATTGATTGTTTTGATGACGCAGGATGTTCTAAATTAGGACCAAGTCCAATCAAAACCAGTCTAACCGGTCAAAAAAAGGCTAAAGTGATGTTGTCGTAGAAGTAGGTTAAAGAAGATGCATTGGTCTTGTGAAGCAACAAGCTGCCATCGTGTTGTCATAATTTCATGATGTATGATGTATCCAGCTTTTAAAGCAGACATTTGCTTGTGTCCGAGAAGACGAATCTCTGCTTCAACATCCACTTCTTTCTGCCTTACTATCCATCATCAAAATCTGGACACCAAAACCTCCAGGGAGCAGCGTTTTGGAGGGCTATGCTGTCCGAAAGACTGAGAGGAGAGCAAACTTACTCTGACTTTGAAGAGGCCTGCATGGAAATCCAAATGACATGAATGTTGGGAGGTTGAACTGTATTGGTTTTAAAAGCTTACACACTACAGAAAGCTTTCATGGAGAGTTTGACGGATAGGAACACACAAGAGGCCGGGTCAGGTTGAAATCGAGTGGGAATATAGCAAATTGGATTTACAAACTGAAGGTATGTTTACACGAAAAGGAAAAGTTTTTCCTTTGCGATTTTCTCATATAGACGACAACATTATCAAAACAATCCACGAAAACGACTAAAAACGCTGGATTATTTATGGCAGGCCAGATGTCACTTCGTAATGAAACACTGCGAGCCTATAGACTGTAACATGCATGCATATAATGTATGTCACTGTTTTCGCAAATTCTCGAACAGTTTTGTTTTCACAAACGTACACGTTGAAAACCGGTTTTCAAAAGTTTCAGGCCCCCAAAACACTGTTGTCATGAAAAAAAAAAGAAAAAAAAAAACATTTTGCTCTTTTTGCTTTTTTCAAAAAATATAAATAAAACCACAATACATAATACTAATGTAGCCTAACACTTCTTCCAATCAGTAAAATATAAAATAAAAGGAATCGGTTACCTAACGTAACCTCGGTTCTCTCTAGATGAGGGAACGAGTATTGCGTAAGCTAGCTTACGCTATGGGAAAGATTCCATCTTTCTGAGAAATTGAAGCCAAAAAAATTATCCTATAATTTTGTATCCATTGTCAACGCAGTTCAGCTGCAGCAGACCATGAGAGGGCTAGCTAGCCGCTCATTGGTTCGCTCACGGAGAACTGCTTAAGCCTATGAGGGAGCGCGAGTGAACCCGCGACCAATGAGAGTCTGACTCGCTCTCATTACGTCACCGCCCGCCGAAACGGGTGTGGACGAGACTATAAATATCCCGAAATAGGCTGAATAATCTGTTTTTTTCATATACTGAAGCGAAAATCGCCAGTAGCACAAGCACGGCCAGAAACGCAATACTCGTTCCCTCATCTAGAGAGAACCGAGGTTACGTTAGGTAACCGATTCGTTCTCTTACGAGAGGTTCTCTCGTATTGCGTAAGCTAGCTTACGCTACGGGAACACCTGGTCAACGCCGTGCATGCTAAGCATCCACTATTAGTCCCGGGGGGGGGACCCCGGGGAACTCTGTAAGTGGGAATGAATATATGTACCTGTGACAAAAGGCCAGCGGAGCGGGCCGGTGATTGTGTAGTACATAAGCACATTATAGAGAGGGACAGAGCGAACTCGGTCTGTGTAATTAACCCCCTATAGTGCAGCTCAACCAGAAGAGCTGAAACATACTAGACTGCTAGTAGTTTAGCCTGCAAGGCGGGTACTTCTAGATTGTAAATTCTGACAAAGGTGGAGGGGGAAGCCCATCCCGCTGCCACGCAAATGTCGTGAATGGAAATTCCGCTGGACCATGCCCACGATGAGGCCATGCCTCTAGTGGAATGAGCCCTGATGCCCAGAGGGCATGGCAGGTCTTTTGATGCGTATGCTGCTGCAATGGCATCAACAATCCATCTGGATAGGGACTGTTTCGAGGTGGCCAACCCCTTGGTGCGCCCACCGAACGAAACAAAAAGCTGCTCGGATCGTCTGACCGGAGCAGTGCGAGTAACATATAATCGAGTCGAGATGACTTTTTGGCGTGAAACTGTCCCCATGGAAACGCCCCGCTGAAACCATTTTGCCACTGACCATGGCTGCAGAGCTATGATACAGGTCTGCGTTACCTTTATCAGCTGGTGGCCCATGGTCCACGCTCGGTGAGACACATGGCTCTTCAACCAGAGCTGAAGAGGGCGCATGCACAGTAACCCCAGCTGGAGTACCGCGGAGGCTGAGGCCATACAACCCAACGCTCTCTGAAATGTTTTCAAAGGCGTGAGTCTGTTCATCTGAAAAGATGCGGCGAGACGCTGCACACGGTGCGCGCGCTGCGTTGACAGACGCGCCGTCATCGTGACCGAGTCCAGCTCTATACCCAAGAAGGAGATAGTCTGACTGGGTTGTAATACGCTCTTTGTCCAGTTGACAGAGAGGCCCAAAGCTTTCAGATGGTCGAGGAGAACTGTACGATGAGACAGTAACTCTCTCTGAGATTGTGCCAAAATCAGCCAGTCGTCCAAGTAGTTCAGTATTCGCAGCCCCTGACTCCGCAGGGGGGCGAGCGCCGTATCCATGCACTTCGTGAACGTACGGGGTGCCAGGGATAGGCCGAACGGTAGGACGGTGTATTGATAAACCCGGCCTTCGAAGGCGAAACATAAGAATGGCCTGTGAAGGGGATTTATCTGGATCTGAAAGTATGCATCTTTCAGATCTAGTGATATGAACCAGTCCCCCTGGCGCACATGCGCGAGGAGTTTTCTGATAGTGAGCATTTTGAACGGTCTCTTTATGAGAACTTTGTTCAGAGATCTGAGGTCTAATATTGGTCTGAGACCGCCGTCTTTCTTGGGGACAAGAAAATAACGGCCGTAAAACCCTCATAGCCAGAGGCACCCTCTCTATAGCCTTCTTGCACAACAGACTTGCTATCTCTGAACGGAGCAGCGTCACTGCTTCTGGGTTCACAGTAGTTTCTAGCCGCGCTCGGAAGCGAGGAGGGCGGCGACGAAACTGTAAGCGATAGCCTAGCTTTATTGTGTTTAGCACCCACTGGGAGATTCCCGGAATAGCTTCCCACGCTTTGAAGCGTGACGCTAGGGGATGAATGGCTACATGGTCCCCATTGCTGCACTTCGCGGGCTGCGTGAGCGCGCTGATAGCGTTTATAACAGCGGGACTTACACTTGGAGAGGAGTTTAAGGGCCCTGTGACAGAGTGAACAGAGGTGAGACGCGCACACGGGCTTGTAGGCGCGCTTATGCACTCTGAGACTCGAGCGGGCTTGGCCCGCTTTATGAGAGTGGACTCTGTGTGAGACAGGGGAACTGAAGTGCTTTTGTGTATGAGTGAACACAGTGTTGTGGGCACATTTCGTACACAAGAGGCTTTTATGCTCTTTTTGAGATTTCTCTGGGTCGCCGTAAAAACGGCGTTTGTGCTCATGCAAGCGGGAAGGGAGACCGGCTTGGTTATGGCAGAAAACACTGCTGTAGTAGCCGCCTGGGCGGGGACTAACAGAGGGCGAAACTTTGACGGCGGTCCGGCCGCAGCGGGAGAGCGCCGTCTTTTTCTTCTCAGCTGTGCTAGGCAGACTTTGGTTGCTCGGGTTTCAGCGCGATTCTAGGCCGAGGCCCCCGAGGAGGCGGCGGCCTGTGACGGCTGTCAGAGCGGGAACGCGGGCGGCCGCCCTGGCGTTGCTGAACAGTCTGGTTGTGCTGAGCTGTGCGCTGGGGTGGGGCTCGTGCAGGAGGCTGATCACGTGGGCGGCCTGCAGAGGAGCTAGCGCGACGAGGCAGAGAGAGGTTCATGGCCTGAGAAGCTCTCTGTACTTCGGAGAAGCGGTCGACGATACCCGTGACGGCAGATCCGAAGAGGCCGGCTGGAGAGAGCGGGGCGTTGAGAAAAGCGGCGCGCTCAGAGTCTCCCATGTCGGCGAGAGTGAGCCATAGGTGTCTCTCAGACACACAGATGGCGGCCATGCATTTCCCCAGGGCTAGAGCAGCAGACTTTGTGGCGCGAAGGGCAAGGTCCGTGGCGCTCAAATCCGCAACAGAAAGGGGGTTCTTTCCGCTCTCATCCCACTCACGCAGCAAATCGCCTTGCAGAATTTGCAGCACGGACATAGAGTGGAGTGCAGACGCTGCCTGGCCGGCGGCTGAATATGCGCGGCCGTGAAAACTTGAAGTCGCTCT
This sequence comes from Chrosomus eos, assembly GCA_036326025.1. Lineage (NCBI taxonomy): Eukaryota > Metazoa > Chordata > Actinopteri > Cypriniformes > Leuciscidae > Chrosomus > Chrosomus eos. The sequence goes on from CM070842.1 coordinate 12,813,168, forward strand.
GCAGGCTTTTGAGGGAAGCACAGGTGATGAGCGCCATCTAGCAGAGGGCGGGCATAAGTGTGCGGCGACCAAGTCTTCAACAGGTGGAATGGAGAGGTAGCCCTTCTCTGCGGCTCCATCCACAACGCGGAGCGGGGTGGAAGAATCAGAGCTAGATCTGGCAGAGAGTGGGGCATTCCAGGACTTTGAGAGCTCAGCGTGTAGCTCGGGCAGGAAGGGCGCAGCCCGTTTGGCAGCGGGAGTCTAGCGCTGGCGGAAGTAGCTGCCGTCCATGCGGTTGATGGTCTGCTCGGGGGGAGGGGACCAATCGAGACCGAGGCGCTCGACGGCCTGTGTGAGGAGGCGCATTAGCTCTTCCTCAATACCAGCGCGAGTCCTGGAAGATTCACGGTTCGAGGAGACCTGAGAACCGGACCATTCCTCACTGTCGGAAGCGAGAAGCGAGCATGTGTCCTTGATGTCCGCGGCGTCATCGGAGGCAACAGAGCGGCCACTCGGCGGCAACTGTTCGCCCGGAAGCGGCGGAGAAGGAGAGCGGGAGGCTACAGGCTCCGGCGGATAGAACGCTTCTTGCTGGGGCTCCGGCGGCCTCTGAGCGCGGCGTTTCTTCTTCCGCGGCGCAGACAGAGGCGGCTTGGGAGCATTTCTAGCGGCCAACAGTCGAGCCCGCAGGGTCAACATAGGCATTGTATCGCAGAAGTCGCAGCCGCCATCGGTGAGGGCGACTTCGGCGTGCTCCGGTCCGAGGCAGAGGGCGCAGATGACGTGGCGGTCTCCAGCCTCGAGGGGAGCGCGGCAGGAGCCGCAGGAATTCCGAGACATCTTTAAAAAGACGCTCGCTCTTTTAGATACAAAAGGAAAAAACTCTGAGTAAAGGATATACTCCGTCGGATGGCGCTAGCTCACAGGACGGCTGAAGGTGGCGAAGACGGCCGGCTTCCTCAGTCTCCCAAATGCTCGCTAGAGATGCCTTCTCGACGACGGCGGCTTCTCTCTCAGGATCAGCAGATGCAGGTAGCGTCGCTGAAGGATGAAAAAATCAGATTATTCAGCCTATTTCGGGATATTTATAGTCTCGTCCACACCCGTTTCGGCGGGCGGTGACGTAATGAGAGCGAGTCAGACTCTCATTGGTCGCGGGTTCACTCGCGCTCCCTCATAGGCTTAAGCAGTTCTCCGTGAGCGAACCAATGAGCGGCTAGCTAGCCCTCTCATGGTCTGCTGCAGCTGAACTGCGTTGACAATGGATACAAAATTATAGGATAATTTTTTGGCTTCAATTTCTCAGAAAGATGGAATCTTTCCCGTAGCGTAAGCTAGCTTACGCAATACGAGAGAACCTCTCGTAAGAGAACATGGTGTTCAGAGTTAAACAGTGTTAGCTAGAGACTCAAAATCATCACCCTATAGAGTGTGAACGGTGGATTAATAAAGCTCTTTTAATTAGCCTCGTGAGCTTGGGGCCAAACCATTTGTTCAGATCATATCCTCCAACCAATAATAATCCTTCAGAGATACTGTTCACTTCACACAGGCTTCAAGGCAGCCTGGGATATCTGGGTAAACACAATAGCTATTCCTAAATGATAAGGAGATGAGAATAAATGGATGTTGGGGATAAAGTAACAGTGATATGGTGGTAAATATTGAATTTCCATGCTGCATGCTGGTTTTGAAGCAGAAAACTAAGCAGGTCAACCAGTTTGGACTTGCTGGTGAAGATGCTAGGTTGAAGCTGAAGGGGCGCCACATGAAAGGGCGCACTAAAATCATATTTTTGCATGCTGTAAAACCTGAATATAACCAGAAGAAACAATAATAACACAAAACTATATTTTTGAATGAGTTTGTATGCTCAACATACATAAATATCACCATCACATCCCAACTAGATTCCTGTTGCTTATTCTGCAACAAAGAGAAGGATCATTTAAATTCTTGCAGCTTTTCTGTTATGCAGACATTAAAGAAAGTGTGCCGACTTTAGTCCATCCATATGCAATAAGTACTGAATATTTAAAAAAACATAACACTGAATATACGAAAACGAAGCAGAATATACAATTGTGCTCAAGGGACTTGATGGCAAACTTTAAGACAGTACCCTCGCTATTTGCAGTTTTAGAAAAACTTTTTTTTTTAAACTATAAGACTAAGATACTAACTATAACACATGATTTCATGAACTTTCATGAATTTTTAAATCAGTGTATACACATACTGGACTACAAAAAAATCCAGCAGGAAGGCAATAATATAATATATTCAAACATTAGTTTCATGTCATATTGATTGATATTGTATTATTTATATATTTTATTTTGGATTATAATATTATTGATATTGTTTTTTACATTGCATTCGGACATGAACATATTACTGTGGGAACCATATACATTTTACTAATATATACCATATATACTAACATAAACCATACAAAAACATACATTTTATTCTATTATATTTAGTGCTGTCAAATCGATTACCGGTAATTGCATCCAACATAAAGGTGTGTGTGTGTGTGTGTGTGTGTGTGTGTGTGTGTGTGTGTGTGTGTGTGTGTGTGTGTGTGTGTGTGTGTGTGTGTGTGTGTGTGTGTGTGTGTGTGTGTGTGTTGCGCTTGTTTTTGTGATATAGGAGGACACATGTGTATAATGACATGGGTATTACACTGGTATTACAACTTACACGTGAAATATGAGGACATTGCATGCGTCCTCATATTTCAAACAGCTTAAAAATCATAAAGAACAATGTTTTTTTTAAAAATGTTAAAATCCAGCATGTCTCCTGTAAGGGGTAGGTTTAGGGACAGGGGCAGTGTAGGGGGATAGAATATATAGTTTGTCCAGTATAAAAACCATTACGCCTATGGAATGTCCTCATAAGTCACAAAAACAAACGTGTGTGTGTGTGTGTGTGTGTGTGTGTGTGTGTGTGTGTGTGTGTGTGTGTGTGTGTGTGTGTGTGTGTGTAATATTAGCAACATTTTATGTTAGATGATTTAACAGCACTAAATATATTATATTACATTATACATGTGTGTATGTGTGTGCAAATAAAAATATATAAATAATACTATAATACTTCATATTAATATGACATCAAACTAATATTAAACTAATGTATACATACACTGCCTTTCAAAAGTTTTGGATCGGTACGATTTTTAATGTTTTTAAAGAAGTCTTTTCTGCTCACCAAGGCTGCATTTATTTGATTAAAATAACTGGTTTCTATTTTAAAATATTTTATAATATTTATTCCTGTGATCAAAGCTGTATTTTCAGCATCATTACTTCAGTCTTCAGTGTCACATGATCCTTCAGAAATCAGTCTAATATGTGGATTTTTTTGTTGTTGTATTTTTAATCAAATAAATGCAGCCTTGGGAGCAGAAGAGACTTTAAAAACATAAAAAAAATCTTACCAATCCAAAACTTTTGACTGTGTGTGTGTGTGTGTGTGTGTGTGTGTGGGGTGTGTGTGTGTTAATTCTAATTTTATTATTATTTTAGACATTATATTTTGCACGTTTCTAATTTTTTCTTCTTCTTCATATTCAGTGTTTAAAGGCCACCTAAATAGCCAACTAGTTTGGGCTGATTGTGTCTCTATTGCGCTTGTGGGTGTTTTTGTTGTTGTTTTTATGGGGGTTAAAGTAGGTGTTTTCTACCCCCCAACAAATGGCCCCCTGCCAGCATCCAAAACACATCAAGCTGCTCTTTTCAACAGCAGCCTCTAAATCACTCAACACATTTATCCCCTAGACAAATGTCTCATGCTGTTAATAAAGTAAGGATGGATTTTACAATGTCTTGTTTGACGCAAACTTTCAGTGCCATTAAGAGGACTGCGATTAAGCGCTGAGGGAAGTCAATTATCAAATATGGCGGATTGAGGCGCTACTATTGGTCGACAGTGAGGGGGGCAGTTGGGCGTAAGAGCGCAGAGGTGAGGGAAGAGAAATCAGCTGGGAGCTAATCTACCGCACTGCGCAAAAATACACAATTCAATAAATCTCTTCCTCTTCGCGAATCAATTCCAAGGATCCCCACGTGTTTCCCGGGGAAGGATTATGTTTAAGAGAAGGTCGAGATGTTTCAGACTCCATCCAGATGAAGTAAGGAGAAAGTAGAGATGGCAATCCAAGCGATTGTGTGTGTTGTGTGTGTCCAAGTGGTTGGGTTACATTAGTCACCAGAGGTGAACACAAAGTGAGTCATTCCTCAAAGAGTGACAGGTGCATTAAATATGTCACTTCCTGTCCACATCCCATTCCAAGAAAAGGCCTCCTGTCATGTCCTTACTCACAAATTACATAATAAAGTGCTTAAAAACACTTCGTTCCATACATCATCTGGAATTTCAGGTTGGAAAATGAATTTCTAGGATCGAACCGACCTGAAGCAATTACATGGAACACGACGACAATCATTTTAAGTTGTTTTCTTCAGTCCCATAAACTTGAATGATGTTTTCCTGTAAGGCCATGAATGTGCTTCATATGAACATCCATCGGAGTGACAGTAAAGGACAACCTTGCCTTTTCTGGAATGACACACGTGGAAAACATAAAAAGGCCTGATGTCACATAAAAATATGTGATGAAGAAAATATCACTGACATTGAAGTTGTGTCTAGAGACCAGATCAGGACAGAGACTTTAGAGTGGGCTCTTTTAACTTGAGCCAATAAGAAATCACCTAGAGCTCCCACCCAAAACACTTAGCAACCAGCTAGAAACACCCTAGCAAGTAGTAACCACCCAGAACACTTTAAAAACTAACCAGAACACCCCAGCAACCACCCATAACTCCCAAGTAACCCACTAGCAACACCCTAGCAAGTAGCAACCATACAGAACACCTTAAAAATTAGCCAGAACACCCTAGCAACCACATAGCAACATCTTAGCAACCACCACCCATAACTCCCTAGTAACCAGCTAGCAACACCCTAGCAACCACCCAAAACACACTAACAACCAGCTAGAAACACCCTAGCAAGTAGTAACCACACAGAACACCTTAAAAACTAGCCAGAACACCCTAGCAACCACATAGCAACATCTTAGCAACCACCACCCATAACTCCCTAGCAGGGCCGTGCACAGGGGGTGGCCCGGTGGCTAGAGCCACTGCCCCTCTGCCCTCATCGACTGAAGTGCCCCTCTTCCCCCCATCCCCACCGCTCAGCTCAAAGCATTCCGCTGATTCCGCTAATCCACTCCGGTTTTCCCGCTCGCTCCGCTCATTTTAGATGTGCGTCGGGCGCAAGAGTCATTTATCCCGCCGGTATAATAGCAACAGCGCCCGAGACCCGCCCATAAAGTTACTTGCGTTTTGCGCTTGATACTTGCGTTTCAGATCGTTAAAATAGGGCGCTATATGTGTCTGCTGCGCTCTTTTGAAACTGAGAGTGAACACGACAGTTTACGAAAGCTGTCGCATTAATAACAGGCTATGCAAGACAGTGGCTAAATCTGCAAAATTATCATTTGGTATTTATTTATTTATGTCGGTAATGTTTTGCTCTTGGTCTTCTACTAGTGCTAACAACTTGTAGCTACAACATATCCACGTTCTTAGAATTAGCTCCGTGTGTAATCAAATCTGGCCATTGAAAAAGAAATCCCAATCATAAAAGATGAGGTTATTAAGATCTTTCAGGACATGGAACCAAATAGAAAGGTTTTGCTCTAAAATGAAAAGGTAAATATCAAAATGTAAAACCGTAAATAGTTTCTGTTATTATCACCAATGTGTAATTGTGAATCATAAAAGATGAGGTCATTAAGATCTTTCAGGACATGGTACCAAACAAAAAGGTGTTGCTGTAAATGGAACAGGTAAATATAAAAATGTAATACAGCAAATAGTTTATGTTATTATCAGCAATGTGTAATTGTGATGTTCTATTAAAACATCTTTAATGAAGTCTAAAATGTAGAGCGTGCGCTGTCATCTCTTTTAATTGTATATTTTGTAATAACTGGATAATTTGTGTTAACAAGCAACCACCCCCATTAATGCCCCTTTTTTTGGTTTAGGCCACTGCCCCTCAAAATTCTGTGCATGGCCCTGCTCCCTAGTAACCAGCTAGCAACACCCTAGCAACCACCCAGAACACACTAAGGCTACGTTCACACTGCAGGCTTAATGCTCAATTCCGATTTTTTGAAAAAATCCGATTTTTTGCAAGCCGTTCACATTTCCAATTAAATGCGACCTTTAGTGATCTCCTGTGTGAACGTGAAATGACCCAGAAGTGACCCGCATGCGCAGAAGAGTACTCAACGGTCAACGACGTCACTTGCTGTTTGCGGAAGTACCTAAACATGAAGAACATAAACAAGAAATCCTCAACAGTGGAGCTCGTTTAGCAATTATTAAAGTTATTTTCCCAACAGAGCCAGCACAATTACAATCTTTTCGTTTTAAGAAGAAAATTAAGAAGGAGGAGAGCGTTTGAGCGCCTTCGATTAACTCACGGGAAGAGACACGTCTGCGGCGGACCATAACAGTGCAACACGTTGGAGTGTATTGACAGGTGCGTGCTATCGTGCTATCGTACGATAGCTAACTTGTTTATCTTCTCATTCCTGCCTACTTCAACGCAGAATTATGACGTTTGTCGCATATCAACGGCGTGCGGGTCGGATACATGCGACCTGGCCGTTCAGATTGAGGTCGCATTTCAAAAGATCGGATACGTATCGGATTTGGACCACATACCCAAGTGGCCTGGGTCGCATTTGAAAAGATCGGATCTGTGTCGTTCAGACTGTCATGAAAAGATCGGATACAGGTCGCATAGGGGCAAAAAAATCGGAATTGGGTCGTTTCAGCCTGCAGTGTGAACGTAGCCTAACAACCAGCTAGAAACACCCTAGCAAGTAGTAACCACAAAGAACACATTAAAAACTAGCCAGAACACCCTAGCAACCACCACCCATAACTCCCTAGTAACCAGCTAGCAACACCCTAGCATCCACCCAGGAACACCCAAGCAAGCAACTAGAAACACCATAGCAAGTAGTAACTACCCAGAACACCTAAAAACCATCCAAAGCACCCTAGCAAGCATAGCAACATCTTAGCAACCAGCCACCCAGAACTCCCTAGTAACCAGCAAGTAACACCCTAGCAACCACCCAGAACATCATAACAACCAACCATAAACAACCCTAGCTAGTAGTAACTACCCAGAACACCTTTAAAAAACAACCAAAACACCATAGCAAGCATAGCAACATCTTAGCAACCAGCCACCCATAACTCCCTAGTAACCAGCCAGAAACACCCTAGCAACCACCCAGAACACCGTAACAACAACTATAAACACCCTAGCAAGTCGTAACCACCCAGAACACCATAAAAACCAGCAAGAACACCCTAGCAAACACATAACAACATCTTAGCAACCACCCATCTAGAACTCACTAGTAACCAGCTAGCAACACCCTAGCAACCACCCAGAACACCCTAACAACCAACTAGAAACACCCTAGCAAGTAGTAACCACCCAGAACACCCTAGCAACCACATAGCAACAATCAACCCAGAACTCCTAAGTTACCAGCTAGCAACACCCTAGCAACCACCCAGAACCCCCTAACAACCAACTCGAAACAACCTGGCAAGTAGTAACCATCCAGAAAACCTTAAAAACTAGCCAGAAAACTCTAGCAACCACATAGCATTATCTTAGCAACCACCCACACAGATTCACTATTAACCAGCTAGCAACACCCTGGCAACCTCCCCAGAACACTCTAACAACCAACTTAAAACAACCAAGCAAGTAGTAACCACCCTGAAAACTGTAAACAACTAGCCAGAAAACCCTAGCAACCACATAGCAACATCTTAGCAACCACCCACACAGACTCACTAGTAACCAGCTAGCAACACCCTAGCAGTCACCCAGAACTACCCTAAGTAGTAACCACCCAGAATACAGTAAAACCTAGCCAGGACACTGTAGAGATAATAGCAACTACCCAGAACACCCAAGAAATTGCAATATCACCCTAACAACCAGCAAGAAAACTGTATAGGAGCAATTACCCAGAACACCCTAGCAACCACATAGCAACATCTTAGCAACCACCCATCAAGAACTCCCAAGCAACCAGGTAGCAACACCTCAGAAATCAGAAGGCCCTACCAACCACCCAGAACACCCCTAGCAACTACCAAGATCCCCCTTGCAACCAGCCAGATCACTATAGAGGTCGGAGCAACACAAATCCTGATATTCTCCCTGTATGACAGCAGCGTGCAGTGCTCTTTCAAAGCGACTGCTTTATATGGCATGAAAGAAGAAGCTCTGTTATGCAACTAGCTTTAGGAAGGTGAGACTAATGCTTTTGTATAGGTCAGCATCCCTCAGAGAGCAGCTTGAGCAGTGAGGTCACCGTCGTCACACAGTAAAACTCTGCCCTCTACAGGACGACTCCATTCACACACACAAATCAACTTTAGAGGGTGCAGAAAGGTCATTCCCTGATCAAAGCATAAACACAGCTGTGCTTTTATTACGCTGTTGTAATTTATGACTAGATTTGTTATGTAGGTTATTACTGAATAAAATTAATAAAAAAATAAGCTTGAAACAAGACACTGTGAAGAGAAATGAGTTTTACCTTGAGACAAATGCTTCCGCACTATGTCCTTCAATAAGGCAAACTGCCTGGGAACGCACTGGGCAGGATCAAAAAAGGAGGGGAAAAATCAAATAGCGTTCAACATGAGCAGGAGTGTGTTTTTGAGTGTGCAGTCTGTAACCCACGGGTTTGCCTGGATGAGGAGACGTTGCATGGTCTCAGCAGCATATGGTGTCTCAGCGGGAGCTTCATGCAGATCTCACACACGAAACGCAACACAAACAAGCCCAGCCCGACACACACCCACACACAGACTAAAGTAAAGGCTAAAATGACAAAACATCAAATAAACAGAGAATAAGAATGTAGTGAATTAAATAAACGTGGCCATGGCAAAAAGCCAACAGATTTTTGGCCAAACAAACACACACAGACACACACACACACACACACACACACACACAACACACACACACACACACACACCCTCAGGCGTAATTATAGTGCACCAAATGATGAGTTCTGGGGTGATTTCAGTCCAAATGCTCATTTCTATGTTCATGCCAGTGCTCTTGTTAATGGCTGTTGACCAGTTTAGGTTTTAAAATGACCACTGACAATATCTATAGGCCGGGTGATATTGATATATCCACAATATCTATAATGCCAAGATACAGCTTAAAGCCCCACTAGGTAGGATTTCCGTTTTGGTCAAACAACGACCCCTAGAGTCGCTGTGGACTACTTGCATTTAACGTTACTGTCGTAAATACCACTCACGCAGAGCAGTCTCTTCACTCACGGCCTGATCCCCTCCACCCTGTATACCGGTCCCTGTTCAGTTGGGTGGAAGTTGTAACGAGTGGAAATAAGGTGTGTCCCCTTTAAGAGCTGCGTGCGCCCTGTTAATAACTGTCGGCAGTCTGTATTGTATGTGCGCCTCACACCCCGTAAGCGAGTTGTTTCTGTTTGATGCTCCTATTTTTGTCTATCAAGTAATGCTGTGGACGGTAGAACGTGTGACAGACAGTTACACGAGTTCGATTGGGGAATAAACACAACGCGGTACAAATCGTCGGACATCGAACAAGCACAGCTAGCCTCCGAAGATGTTTACTGAGGTAACTTGAGGCAAGTTGACTTGTTCATCAACAAGAACGCCAGGTGCTGTTTAGCTCACATCAACGAGTGAAAGCTTGTCCGAGTGATATAAAATATAAGCAATACTTACAAGTCCAACAGCATGTGAAGACGTGTTGGGGGAAGTGAGTTAGCCTATGCCGTAAAGTAGTCGAATTTTGTAGTTCTTTTTGTGCTCGGGTTACTACCCGAACCATGAAGTTTAAAAGTACGATTAAAAACGCTACAGACCCGGTTAGGCTATGGGAGACGTGTCATTCAACCTATTGTAAGTCGATGTACCATCACAAGAGAGTTGGAAATATATTATGAAGGTTGAAAAACTACCTAGTGTTACTTTAATGTTAGGTAACAATGTATATAAAATTGCTAAAATCAAATGCACATGTATTTACATTTTAATTGTACTTGAGTAATCAAACTTTTAATATATCATTTTTAAATTTACGTAAAATTCAAATACAAATATTTTAAATATTATGACATTAGTTTTTAATAAATAATATTTTAAATAATTTATTTTTATGCTTTGTCCCTTTACTTTATAATATAATTAGTATTATACAAATTATATATATATATATATATATATATATATATATATATATATATATATATATATATATACACACACAGATACAGATACATACACACACACACACACACACACACACACACACACAGTATATAACGCTTTAATATTATATTTAATAAATATATATATTAATATAGAACATTTCAATATTAAATTAATTTAGATTATTATTTTATATAATATAATACAACATTTACAACAAATATTGATACATTTAAATTAGTATTATTTATATATATAAAATGTATGCTGATTTATATAATACTAATTATATTATATTATAAAGATAATACAGCATATTTTCTATCATTTTGCAAGCACTATGAGAAGAATTAATTTCTCTGTAATTGTTCATAAAACCATGCTATGTATACATACAGTATGCATTGTCCGATTGAATTTAATATAAATTTGTAAAAAAATATATATATTTATGTACAATTTACTGAAAAATGATTTTGCTCATGTTTCATGAATATGGTCCAATGACATCAGGTGTGATCATTTACACAAAGACAACCATGTTTAATTAAAAAGAGAGAAAAGGAGGAAAGAGAAGCACACGTATATGGCGGGAAAGCATCGCTCAGTGTGAGCGTTTGTGTCTGAGATCTCTAGGGGGCTTTAATACCACTCAGCTGAGGAAGCAGAATCCCTTCCATTAGACCAAATTAACAACAACACGGGCTGGTGGGAGGTCAGCAGTAAACGTTTAACTGAACGCTCACCAAAATACTCATCAAATGAAACTGGTGTTACAGTGACGTACCTGGTACCTCACCCACTAGACACAGACTTTAAACAATATACCTGAGAAGTTCAAAAAGGAACGTCTAAGAGATTCATTTACGTTTGAATCTAATCTGTGCATGCTCAGTTCTGACTGCTCATCAATAACAGATCAATAGCATGAGTCATCTGACCACACGCCAGAGATTTCAGATTGATTAGTTGCACACGCTGTAGTAAAAATCAAGCCCACAAGCTTGATTTGATTTTTTTTTTTTTTGTGGACCAATCTACGCTTGCAAAGCGCACACACCTGAGCCACGGAGACGTGTTGATGACTGTAACCCATCTGATCTTCTGCCCTTAAACTGGGCCTGGATTCCACATTCCTTCAGCCATGAATCCAGCATGGATGCCAATATCATCACTGGGATTTACATCTGAGCTCTTATGTTTACAAGTTTATCACCGAGAGCAATGTGGGAAACTGACGAGGGCAGGCATTCATAAAAACAGTGTTATTTAGTATCAGTATAGTTTTTGTTAATATGTTGAATTAGATTTAATTTTTATATTTTCTGCTTTAGTAATTTGAATGTTTTATATGTAGGCTATGTATATATATAGTTCCCTATCAGTCGGTCACTCTCGACGTACGTAGTGACCGACGAATAGAAATCTCCAGAAGAGAAGAGGCCAATCTAGAGTGAAACTAAACGAGCAATGCACACTGGCGTGCAATCATTTGCATCAGCTGTACAGCCACACAGCACAGGTATATAATGAGCAGAAGGTGCGATTGCACTTCAGCTTTTTGCTTCGTAGCTGAGCACTTCGATGTGGTTTTCTCTAACAAGAGTGTTTCTTCAAACGAGTGCGAGCTTTCAACGGATCCTCTCTAGTCTGATCTGGGCGATACAGCACGGCAGCGTGGTATCTCTCTCTCTCTCGCTCTCTCTCTCTCTCTCCTCTCTCTCTCTCTCTCTTTTGAGCAAAACAAAAAAGCTTTTTTTCCAGGTCCCCGCCAAGAGGGGCGGCAAAGCGGCCCTAGGACGGGCAACCCGGAGATGGATGGCACTGCTCTCCAGGAGATGGTGACCGTACAGCTCCCTCCCCTGGAAGAGGGCCAGGTGGAAAATCTTTTGTTCCCTTCTAGTTGTGTCCTGCCGCTGGCCTTAAAACCAGCGGTACCTAAATTTTCTATAAAATAGCAGAGTTTCTTTCATTTCTGGGTCCGAAGAGGGCCCGGAGAGCAGTGGGAGAAGAGAATCCTCTCCACTCTCATCCGCCTCTTCTATCGCCAGCGGGGCAGCAGAGTGCAGTTCAAGAACGCATCCAAGCCGCCTCCTGCACCTCCTGCCCTGTGGAACCAGGTAAGTGTTGCACAGCACACTCAGACCCCGCTACGGGCCACCTCCCAGAGAGAGCCTCCCGAGCCGCGTCCCTGTGTTCCCCCTCGCTGCCCCACTGCGGGTATGCCTATGGTTGGTTTGGTCCCAGTTGTACGGTCTCTGCGAGCCTGGTTAGCGCTCCCCAGTCCATCTCGCTGGCTCATTCGGACCATCAAGCTCGGCTATGCGATTCAGTTCGCCCGGTGTCCCCCCAAGTTTCGGGCCATCCACTCCACTACAGTGAGAGCAGCCGATGCCCATGTCTTGCGGGCGAGATTAGATAGAGCCGGTCCCTCCAGCCGATATGGGTACTACAGGTCAGGTACTACAGTCCCTATTTCATTGTACCCAAAAAAGGCGGTCTACGACCGATCTTGGACCTGCGAGTTTTGAATCGGAGTCTCCACAAGCAGAACCGCATTTTCAAATGCATCCATCCCCAATATTGGTTTGCAGCGATCAACCTAAAGGTCTCATTCTCACCATGTCTCGATTCTTCTTTGACAGGCCATTTCTGCGCTTTGTGTTCGGGGGTCGAGCATATCAGTACAAGGTCCTGCCCTTCGGGCTTGTGGTGCACTGGCCTCTGTCAAGAGGGTAGGGGACCTGCAGGCATTTTCGGTCGACGAATCATGCCTAGAGTTCAGGCCGGCTGACAACCATGTTGTACTGAGACCCCGGCCTGGCTATGTGCCCAAGGTTCCTATCACTCCCTTCAGGGACCAGGTGGTGAACCTGCAAGCGGTGCCCCTGTGGTAGGCAGACCCAGCCCTGGCTTTGCTCTGTCCCGTTCGCACTCTGCATCTGTACGTGGACAGAACTCAAAGTCTCAGGACCTCAGAAAAAGCCAGCAGAAGGGAAAGGGCTTCTCCATGTAGAGGATGGCCCACTGGATAGTGGATGCCATCGCCTTGGCTTACTAAGCACAAGACATGCCCTGCCCGCTCAGGTTGCATGCTCACTCCACGAGAAGCGTTGCATCCTTCTGGGCGCTGGCGCGTGGCTCCTCGCTAACAGATATCTGTAGAGCTGCGGGCTGGGTGACACCTAACACGTTCGCTAGATATTATAGCCTACGTGTAAAACAGGTCTCCTCCCGTGTTCTCACCCTAAACGGATAGAAGCAGTGAAGGCTGTGAACCCTACTGTGCACCCTTATTGCTCCAGAGTGAAAAACCTGTTGAGTCCTCCAACACCCCTCGGCCCGGAAGTGATGGAGTGTCCGGCGCCAGGCCTTTATCCGTTGAATCCTTGAGGTCTGGGCTGGGTCCCATATATGTGTATATCACCACATAACTCATTCGGGGAAGAACGTGGGTTCCGCAGCGTTCTCCTTCCTAACAGAAAGGGCACGCTTTCCCAGTGTTATCCAATAATCTCACGGTATGGGTTATCCCGAAACAACAGATACACTCTGTGTAAGTCCTCTCCTTTGTCCTTCCAGACAAGAAGGGGCAAGAAGCTCGCACAGGGCGCTGGGTCAGCAGCTGTGGCGCTTTGGTAGGGATTCCTATTCGTCGGTCACGACATACATTAAGAGTGAACCGACTAATAGGGAACGTCTCGGTTACGTATGGTAACCCTCGTTCCCTGAAGGAGGAAACGGAGACGTACGTCCCGTCGCCACATCTGCTGCGACCCCCTTGGGCCTTTTAGTACTTTAAGAGTTATTTTAGTAATTTAAGTTCTCCAACTAGCTGAAATAAAATGTGTATGTTTTTTTTATATATTTATTTTATATATTTCAGTTAACATTTATTTTGTTTTAAGTAAATGTTTTAGTTAACAGCAATAACCCTGATTAAATACTCTTTATAACTTTAAATCAAAAATAGTTTGTATGATAAATCAGCTCTAAATAATCATTTGAGAAAATCAATTGCAGTGTATTTTTATGGAGGATAAAACCTGCATAAATCAAATAAATAAAAAATTACAGAAACGAACACAGAAACAGTAACGCATCAATTCACGTACATTCATAAATTAATGTAACAGAAAAACAAATATATATTTTTATTTTTCATTTACAAGTCCATGTATTATTTTCATTTATTATTAATATATCAGTCTCTGCTTTATTTTCCTTAGATGTGAAAGTGGGAATATCTTTTATGTTATTTTTATTTTATTGATACATTTTTTAGTTTTCATAAGGTTTGTTTCAAAACAAAGGTTTTGTCCTCCTCCACATGTATTGGTGCTTTTATGGTAGACAGATGACCTTCACACGTGCCATTCTAGAAAACCTGGAGGACAAGGACTGGATCTCTAGATTTTATCATCAGGAATCAATTCACTCCCTTTTTCCTGTTAACTGAAATTGATTGTAGACAACACAATGTTTTGTTTAAAAGGAATTTGAAGGCCTAAAATAAGACATTTAAGACTCAGAGGCACAGAGTAAGTAGAGGCAAAGAATGCCATTACAGAACACATGCTGATCTATTTGGCATGAAACAGTGGACAGTTTTCTTACTAGAATGATTCCTCAGTTATTAGATGGCTTCTACTGCAATGGCGGATTCTGTACCTCAGCTGCCACAAAGGGAGGTGTGTAGTTAATTGGTGTCAATAAGATCCTTGGGTATCAATAAAACCTAGTTAACTTTGTCCTTGAAATTTTGTTGACCTGTGAGCTGACTAATGTGTTTACTTTCTTAATGGCCATTTCTCGAAGGAATTGTTCTATTGAGTCAAACCCTTTAAATGATTCAGTCAAACCGATTCACAGATCGTTGGTAAATCACTCAGATGTTTGGGCAACAAATCAACAATTTTACTACAGTGACACATTTACTTTCAACTGGAATTACACTGACTTCCCAGCACTATTATCCGGTTTCATAGGTCTATTTTATTTGAAAATTGGCAGTATGAGATATAAAGGAAACAAATAATTTGACCTAAAACATTCTTAATAATGTATTAGGATGCTAAAACAGCAACTGAATCTAATTTTACATGACAATATGCTATGGTGCAGAAAATTCACTTAGTAGGAATTTCTTTGAAAACTTTTCAGAAGAACCGTGATCTTACATAATCTTAACAGTTGATGCAAAAATTGGCCAATATATACAGTATTGATGGTGACATAAATAAGGACTGGCAGTGGAGTCAGCAAGACCCTATTACAGAGCTGTCAGACTGCAGGCTATCATGCAATAAAAAGGAACTCTATCACCAGTAAACCTCTAGACTAGCTATGTTTCAATCCAAAGTTGTCAATTTAACTTATGCGCAGAATTGGTTTATTGCATTAAACATTTATGAATAAAGCATCATTTCCATCGCATGTGTTCAAGAAAATAAAATGTCCTAGGAAATTGGTGCAAAATGTCTGTAATATAAACAGAAGTTGCTGCAATCAAGGCACTGTGGACGTCATAAATGACTTGAGTCTCAGTCGAAAAGCAATAAACTCTGTCATCTTGTGTTTGGATGCTGGTGTTTAGGAACGAAAAAGACACCCAACCATTTTGAAGACAGACTTTGGCTCAGGCATTAACGACCAAACCAACATTTGAAATGCTGTGCGATACGATTGGTCCACTGGTTAGTCCAGTCATCCAATCACATCCACTGAGGCAAAGTCAAATAAGTAAATATGTTCCTATCGTAGTTCATGCACGTCTTCTTATCAGATGAAAAACCAGCAACCTCAATTAAGCAAATCTTGCCGTTTCCATCCAGCGTTTTTTAATACGATATCCCAAAATTTGCATAAAAAACAGGTGGATGAAAACAATATCACAATAAAAAAAATCATAGTTTTAGTGTCAGTGCTGTATTAAACTGCTATATATAAAGTTGAATATAATATATGATGATGTAATGGGGGAATATTTGTGGGTCCTGGTAATGCCAACTGTCTTTTATTTTACCAGTAAAAAGTGGCCTACATTATTTAAAATGTACAGTATCTAGTCAGTGACAGAGTGCAAGGCATATTATTATTACAATTATGTATTTTCTGTTTCAGAATCATGAATATTTTTATTCTGGTGTCACCATTGCCCTGTGCATTTGGTTATCAACACCAAGTCGAAGCCTATTCATTTACAACCACAATGTAATACCAAATTTAGCATTTTAATCAACAGTAAAAAAAAAAAAAGTGTTAATCTTTTATCAAATGTCTTTTCATAACTGCAATAGTAAGCACGTGTGGGCTTTTACTAGAAGTTTGTGTATTATCTGCAGACAGATTTCTTGAAGCGCTGCGCCATATGTTGAGGTTTGAGGGGACACACGTGGTCACATGGACCTCTTGATTCTCAGACTCTGACCCGACAGCTGGATCGCTCTCAGCAGGGCTCTGGTAAACCAACCATCCTAATGCACATGCATATACACACAACATTAACACACCACCACCAGAAACACATGAATTCAGTACTGCATGCTAACACTGAACATACGGACAACCAATATGCACATCCCAGAACACACACACACTGCACAGGCCTTTCTGTAAATGGGTTTTCACAGTAGGGAGGCCTGTTAAAAATGTCCTCTAACTAACATACAATTTCTGCACACATGCACGCTCTGGAAAGCACGTTCAGGGTCACTGTGACTGGTATTTACTCACTTATCAGAATACACACACATACACATCTGATGGGGGGAAATATTACATTAGCAATCGGGTGAATCTCTTGAAATGTTGAATTTTAAAGTAAACGTTTGTAAAATTTGACACAGTCCTTCAGATAATGTGCCACCCTGTTACTTTTTTGAGGCTTACTTAGATGACACAGCTCAATTTAAATTCATACATCTTAATATATGTTATTATATTATTATGTTCTTATAAAGGTAACAGGGTTGAAAGTTTTACCATTTAATTTGAGATTACATGGTGTGTTCCTAATGTCATGGAACTACTGTATAATGTGTTGGATAGAAAGAAAATGTAATGATGTTTCTGCAAATATTCACTTTTCAGTTATCGGATGTTTGCTATACAAATTCAAGGTAACAGGACTGGCATTTTAAAATTGCCTCGTACTGACGAACTTGAAAAAGTGCTAAAAAAAGAGGATGCTTGAACTTGAACTTGCACACTTCTGTAAATGGATTTTCACGGTTGGGAGGCAAATTTCCTCTAACATTTCTGCACACATGCACATCAGGGTCAAATGTTCAGGGTCATCATGTGTGGTATTTACTCACTTATCAGAATATACACACACACACAACCCCCCCCCCCCCCCCCACACACACACACACACCCACCCACACCCACCCACACACACACACACACCCACACACACACCACACACACACACACACACACACACGACAGGGTGGAAATATTACATTGGAAGTGGGCTAAATCTATATCAATCTATATAAAATGTATGCCATTTCCAGTTTTGATATGGTGATTTCCTAAAGTAAAGTCTTGTAAGATTTTACACAGCTGACCGTCAACTCTGTAACTTATGCTTATGTCTCAACATAGGCCTTAAAGGTGAACTAAGTAACTTTTTTACCTTAACCAAACAGCTTTGGAGTCATTGTAATGTTTATATTACTGATTTCGTGTTGAATGGTGGTCGTCTCTTATCAGAATATACACATAAATCTGATAGAAAAATGGATAGAAAGGGTAGAAAAATAAATGTGTCGTTTTCCATTTTTCAGATATTTAAAGTAACCCTTTGTGATATTTTACAGAATATCTTTCAGAAAATGTGTCAACTGTCTGTCAACCCTGATACTTTTCTGAGAACATAATTATCTCAACATAAATGAAAAGGAATTTACCAAGAGATGACACGGCTCAATACAAGTTTATACATTTTAATAAATGTTAGGATATAATTATTTCCTCAGAGGTAACAGGGTTGACATTTCAATAGTCAATCCCGTTCCCTTTCTAAGGGATATAATTGTCTCAACATAAATTCATACATTTTGATATAGGTTAGATCTAACTATGTTCTCAGAAAAGCTAACAGGGTTGACTGTTTAATTTGAGTTTACAAGTTTTGTTCACAATGTCACAAGGTCCTTATTAGAATTTAAATGCGATTATTTTTAAAAATCCACTTTTAAATCATCAATTGTTTTTGTTATACAAAATCAAGGTAACAGGGTTGACATTTTAAAACAAATTTTAAAAAAGTGATTAAAACCCAGGACACTTCAACATCCTTGAAAGGTTTAATTGAAATGATGATGCTTTTATGAAAACTGTTCTTTAATTTATGATACAGTGCATTACTTTAAAAAGGGGGAATATGATGATAACAGGGTTGACAACTTGGAGCAACAAAGGTTTATATATATTTACAGTATAAAATATTTCCATATATTGTGTTTTCATTAAAACAATCAGTATACATTTGCTAATATAGATTTAGTCGTTGAAAATACAGGGTGGAAACAGGCCAAGAAAAGGCTTCTTTGAGATGAAAAAATACGAAAACATAAAAAAACATATAGGCTAAGCCTAGTATATTGATTTTTTAATGTTAATAATTTTTTTTACACTAACGTCTATGAGGAACAAAAACAGCACCTATTTTACAGAATGACCCTTTGACACACAGTAAAAACGTGTCTCATCTTTCACTGATCATATGCACACACACACAGAGTACTGGTCTAATGCCGCACAGAACAAAATGTTCTACTCCCACTTTCTCTCTATCCCATCATGCTCTAGGGATCCTCACGCCATAGTGTTGAGCTTCCAGCGTCACTCAAGGTAACGTCACCCAGATCCGAAGAAAGAAAAAACACCTTCTCCTGTACTCATTTCTCTCCCGTTCACCTCCTCTGGCTGTCTCCATGACATATAGGTGAGATACACCTCCCTCCCTCCTGTTCCTCCTCCTCTTTGTGTCTTTTCAGCCCCTGCATCCACCCCCTCCTTACCGTACGCACCTCATTGGGTAGCCCCCCTCTCCTCACGTGTGGGGACACCTCTGTCCCCATTCCTATCTTACCTTTCTCACTCTCTCTGCCTCTCACATAGATCTCTGAATATGTAGATCGGTTAACTGCAGTCTCGTCTCCGCTGCAATTGCAGCTGCAGCACTTTGCCACATTGAGCAGGGCGCTAAGTGCTTACGCTGGTGTTTTTTGGCGAGGACAGCAAGCGCTTCTGTTCACATACTGCAGCCTAAATGTGTGCCACTGTGATTTTTGTTCTAAAAGGTCAGATTAGCATGCTAACAACAGATTGACATGTAACTGATCAAGATGTAATAAATTGCACTAGGTTAGGAACTATTTTGGAGTATTTAGCTAGATAATTTCTGTACTCAATAGCACTCTTTGGATTAGCTTTTAGGATTAGCATTAGCGTTGTTTGCCGACACCTCCATGTGGCTTTTGCAGCAAACTCTTTTTCAGACTGCAGAACAGCTGAGAGAGCCAGAAAAATGCTGCTTAAAAAATATATCGCGTACGTGTCCCTTTGTAATCATGTCCCTGAGATTATGACTGTAACTGGCAAGCAAAATTTAAAGGTACAGTTCAACAAAAAATATTCAATTGTGTCATCATACACTCACCTTCATGTTGTTCCAAATCCATATGATTTTCTTTCTTTGTAAGCAGCTTTTTTGAAAAATAAGCTGCTAAAAAACTTATGTTCAGAGAACACCTCTTTCCATATAATGAAAGTGAATGGGACTGTTATGCTTTTTTTTTTTTTAAAAAAGCCAATAAAAGTTTCATATGATTTGACTAAATTCCAAGTCATCTGAAGCCATACAATATCTTTGTATGATAGACAAGAATATTTTGACTTGATGACATACATAGAATTTTTTCCCAATCTGTCCAGTCCCCAAACACCCTGACGCAATACGAATGAAAGGATATACAAGAAACCTAAACACATAAACAAAAACACAATGAAACTAAACAGAAACCGGACACATTCTTGTGCATTAAACTCCATTTATGCTAAGAGGCTGTTTATACGACACCATTTTCAACTAAAAGCGGAAAAGTTTTATGCTTTTTCAACATGACATCATGACTTTTGCGTAAACATACACGCCACTTTCAAGTCAAGTGGCGTGTTATTTATACGCATTTTGAGCTATCCGCGTGTATGCGTGTATATCAACGCCGTTATGTCCGAGTGATTCCGCGTGTATGTACACGCCGTTAAAAATCCGAGCGAAATAAAGCCAAATTTTGATATACATCTGGGGGAGCGATAGTTTTCTTACTAGGATGGTAGGGAAAGACTTATAAATGGTATTAACCAGTGACGGGTAGGTTTAGGGACGGGGTTGGGGTAGGTCATATATTTATATATACAGTAATGTAACGTTAAGTCAACGGCGTTCATAAACACGCTGAAAAGCGATTTTGCGTGTTGATAGGACGCCAAAAATGGAAATACGAATTGGCGTGTCATACATACGCAGTTTCATGAGATCAGTCTGGCTTTTTGGCCTTTCATTTACACGACAACAGTGTTTTGGGCACCTGTAAATGCAAACTTTTGAAAATGGATTTCAAGGTACAAGTTTTGAAAACGATACCGTTATACCAGCTCCAAGTAAACTACAAAAACGCAAATTTGTGGAAATGGTGACATTATGTGCATTCGCATGTTTATTACCATAGACAGTAAAAGAAATGGACAGAGCGACCCCATAGATTTCAACAGAGAAAACTGAAGCCCTTTAGAAGCACTCACTTCCTGATAACCAAACTGAGCTTGACGAAGGAGATGTGACGTGAGCAACCTAGTAGCTGCGCCAACCGAAATCTTAATCATTCCCTTCCGAATCTTGCAGAGCCGGAGAGCGTGAGTACTAGCTGTCCATGAGCTCGCAGCAGGAGCAACTTTATAACTATCTATGAGCTTCTACCTTGACTGTATGCCTCCACGTCCCCCCGATTGCCCGCGAGCTTCTACTTCTGTCTACGGTAATGTCTCTTGTGTGCTCCAGAGAGTCGCGGGGTTATGACGCAGTCGTTAGCCTATATTTACAAAAACGGCTTCTAATCGGCAATAACGTAAGATACACAGTAAGGGAGCCTTTTATACATTGTCGTGTTTCTTTAGAAATAAATAATGGACACATGGAGTCTTTGGACGTCTCCGATGTAAAGTTATTCGCTGTCAAAGTGACGTCAAAATGAATGGGAGTCAATGGAATGCTAACAGCAGGTGATAGCCAGCTACAATGGCGGCGCCCGGAGAGGCTTCAGTTTCCGGTTGATGGATTACCCCCTTGTTTATTACGTGTTCAGTCTATAGGCGCATAGTGTTTCTTTACTTTAAGTGACATTGCCACCTACTGGCATGGCATGAGTAAAACAGTGTTTGTAATCGTTTCCGTGGATCCGCGTGAACGTGGATCATTTTGACTACATTGTCATCTCTATGCAAAACGTTTCCGTTTTTAGTCTTCGTTGTGGTTTAGTTGTAGTTGTGGTTTACCAAATCGTTGTCGTGTAAACGTACCCTAAGCCAAACAGTAACAAATTTACTCATTAGACACATAAAAAACATTGCTAATGAGTAGCTTTTAATCATTTTGAATCTTGACAGTCCCAGTTCCCAATCATTTTCATTACATGAAAAAAAGTGACCAGGATATTCTTCAAAAATTCACCTTTTGCGTTTCACAAAAGACATACTGTCATTTCATATGGAACATGTGATTGAGTAGGTGATGACAGAATTTGTTTTTTTTCTTTATATAACCCTTTTGTCCACATAAATTGTTGTCCAGGAGGATGAATGATTATGCATTGCGAAAATGGCTAATGTGTTTTACAGTTACCCTTAAAAAAGCGTGGAAAGCCTCGGCGGGGTTAGTGAAGTGCAACAAAACGGTAGTGATATCAATTTACGTCCTATAATAATTTCTGCTCCTGTGCCTTTAATATTGCCTTTCAAGGTGAATGAAAAGAATGAATGGAGTGATTGAATGGAGATGAGAGGTGGAGAGCTGATATCGGCAAAAAGGAGACCAAGGAGACCGTCCACTAGATGAAGAGATGGACAGAAGGAAAAATTGGAAGAGAGAGAGAGAGGGAGTCTCACTTGACCAGAGTTATGTGATGCATTTCACGGTGCTGCATTTCTCCTTTGCTCCCTCTCTCTCTTTTTTTCTCGGCTATGCAGTTTTCTGCAACCTATGCACTAACAACTGATTCATGCTCTCCATGAGAGAGAGAGACCGGCACTCACCAACACAAATGACAGCAGGATTGGGCATTTTGCCAAACAACGTGACTTCAAACACTCCAATTTTATTGCATGCACATGCATAAATCAAAGTCAAAACATCAGTGTTACAAATGCTTCAAACGCAGCTTATTCGGCACGATATTATGTGTTTTCTTTTCACTATACAATCAACTACAGACTGATAGATTAAAGTCCTGCCCTACATTTTCTGCTGCTCCTGATTCAATGATGTTTCAATAATAGCCTAATGTTAATAAAAAAATAATGAATTGTTACATTTATCTATAAGTTGATTTGCATGATAATATTTAAATATTTCTTCTAGACGACAACAAGATTAAATAGAGCGCAAATGGAGACTTTTGCTAGATATTTCTCCTGAGAAAACATCCCCACTTATCTCAGCGATGAGTTCATTACATATCATGTCTCTGCTAGAGTTTCAGAAGAAATCATAGAGTCTCAACCTGTTCTCAGATTGGTATGGAGTCCATAAGGGGATAGAAATATGAGATGTATTAGTAAATTATGGGATCAATTGTTAATTCGTGGCCATGATATACTTAAATACGTCACATGCAGGGCTTTTACGAGCCAACGCAATTTTTTTCTGGGGAATGCAAAAGATTTGCGAGTCAATGCAAAGTTTCTCTAGGAGCGCAAAGATTTTGCTGACAAGCGCACATTTTCTAGGGGAACTCAAACGTTTTCCAAGCAAACACAATTTCTCTGGGGAAGTCAAAAGTTTTGTGAGCAAACGAACAATTTCTGGGGCAAATGCTAAATTTTAGTAAAGTTTCTGGTAAACAAAAAAGCTAGCAAGATAACACAAATGCATTGAAATATAATTTTTCATCCCATTTAATTTTATCCCCATCATCATGACCCTTTAGGGGCGCCATAGATTTGTCAACCCCACTGAACATACAATCAGCTTAAACCAGCCTAAGATGGTTTGCTGGTCTTAACTGGTTTTAGCTGGACTTCAAACCTGGTATTTAACCAACTGGTCTCCCAGCCTGACATACGAATGGCACTAAGACCAGCTAAAAACAAGTAAGACCAGCAAATCATTATTGGCTGGTTTAAGATGTTTTTTTTTTCCAAAGGGAAATATTAAAACCAAAAGCCAGAGATTTAAATATGACCCACTTTTTCTCAATAAATATTTCCAAGATTAAATTACTTGTATGCTAATCATCTTAGTAGCCGTGCTCGCTAAGGCAACCATCACTATTTCATTATTGTAATGGCGCATGACTCACATCGTATCATGTGACCAATCTGAATGATTCCTCAAATTATGTGCTATACTTTTCTAACCAATCAGGCATAAGAATTTTGTCTGGCTGATGACAAAACGGAGAAAATCATAGTGGACTGGTACAGTAAACAACCAGGAACCCACAACCAAGCGCTCTAGCAAATACCTTGGATACCTTAGCAAGCATATAGCAACAGCCTAGCAACTTAGCATTGTGGTAGCCACGTTTTTATTTATCAAGGCCCTACACTCTCTGCAGTGGGTGGCTTTTCTCTGTTCTATCTTTCAGTAGATGGAGTGGCAGCAGTAGAGAGGTCTTCACTCAAGCGTTGCTGCGGCATCATCACTCACTGTGTGCCGGAACGTTACTCTCATCAGCTGCGGCTGGCATTCGGGCCCAGTCAGCAACTTTTCTCTGGCCTGTGTACGTGTGTGTGTGTGTGCTCTGTTAAGGGAGAAATATGTACAGTATTAAAGAACAGGGACCAGGATGGTGGTACCCCCTTATTTCACTGCGATGTTCTGGAGAGGTGAGATATTTTAAGCACAGGCAGAGCAACGGCGTTTTAAAAGGGGTTTAATGAACCGGTTCACTAAAGCCGACAGCCTTTGTAGAGGAAGCTTTGTTGAAATGCACATTTGCTCAGTCACTTGGCACTGAACTAACCCGGCCTCTTTAAGCCTGTCAATCGCTCCAGAGAAGCGCCTGTGCCTCTGTGATATCAACATCCAGGCTGTGTTTCAAGCTCCCTACCAAGACAGTATCTTTTTAGGCCCAGATTTGTTTGAATTAAATGTTATTTCTCAAAGGGCTAAAGTGAACGCAATATGGGCAGAGACAAAGAGACTCAATCGCAACAAGTCATTCGTTTCGAATGAGAATCGTCAGATTGAGATTACATGAGTGACCAATGAGTATCCAACAATGTTCAGTGGCATTTAACTTTATGGAAATGAGCAGTGATCATTTAAAAAACTCCCACATGTCTGAATCCACACGGAGCATTTTTACTATCAACTGAAAAAAAAAAGTTCAACCAGACAGATATGATTTCCCCCATAATTTCAAAGTGCGAGGGACTCAAACAAGTGGAATTTACTCACAGAAGTCCTACTCAAAGCTCATTAGAATAATAATCATTTTAGAGTGCATTTCCTCGGAGGCGGCGAAGCAATTTGTGAAACATCCTGACGCACTTCAAATCCCAAGTGTTTTATATGCAAACAGAAACCCACTCCGGGGTATCCCAGCGCATGAATCAGATTCAGTAAGGTGTTGCATTAAGTATGAGCCCATGAAGTATCTATGAGTCATTCAGACATTTGCACGGGGTGAACATGACAGACTCATGTAACATTCATGGTGGGAAATGTAATTTTCAAGAGAGTTTTAGATTGGAGATTTGTTGGATGAGAGCTGGCACAGCATGCAAGGAATAGTTCACCCCAAAAATGTAAACTCCTTTATCATTTAACCACCCTCATGTAGAACTAAACTATTATAGAACGCAAATGTTGGTGTTCAGCAGAGCCTTTTCCATACAATGGGAGTGAATTGGGAATGTTGAGCTCCAAAAAATTCAGATAAAGTCCCAAAGAAAAAAGTCCCAATTATGGCTTTAGTACGACACGATTGTGAGTAAATGATTAGAATTTCAGGTAACACTTTAATTTAAGGTGCAAGAAGTTACAATTTACTACACCTACTTATATTAATAACAGTCAATTCTATAGTAATAACAGTAAATTATGCATAATTACAAGTAACTAACCCTAAACCAAACCCTAACCGTAACTCTATAGTAAGTACATGTAGTTAATAAATATTACTCAGTACTTCTTTAAGTACTATATAACCACTTCACCCATATAAAAGATCTTCTCCCATATCCAATCGTCTCTTGTTATACGTTTATGAGCACTTGTGAATTTGACTCCATCTGTGTGTTTGTTAATGTATGCAATAATTATGAATAAGTGGAATTATACAATTGTGCATGTCATGTTCACTCTTGCAGAAATTCCCTAGAGCAGCCATACAGACTGGTACATGTGTATTTTCATAAACAAACATGCACACACACACTTTTCAAATCTCTTCATATACATGCATACGTACACACCGAGCGCTGACACGCAATCTCACGCGCACTCCCAATCTGAATACACACCGACACACACGCCACACACATTCCCCACCCCCACCACACCACACACGGAAGCATTACTGCAGTGGATGCAGTCTTTAACTCACGTTTGAGTCCAGCAGGTCGATGCTGTCCAGGCTCTTGCTGCGGTGGATTCGGCCCTTGATTCTGCGCAGGGATGGTTTGCCGTGGCCCGATCCCTCAGATTCATCCAGCAGAGAGACGGTTTCTGGTGTGGGGAGGAAGGCGTGGATCTTGGGATAGTAACTGAGAAAGTGACAGACAGTGTGTTAAATTGTGGTTTCAATTTAATCTCCATTAGAAAGATGAGCGCAACCAATGGAGTTTGGTTAGTGAAATGGAGTGAAAAGGGTTTAAAATGCTTACACTGCAGGCCCGTATTTGTCTTTGTCGTGTTTGGGGAAGACCCTGAGATTAAAGCACAAGAGAAAGAGAGAGACTATTAATTTTCAGCAACAAAAAAATGACAATAAAATCAATGAAACCAAACCAGACATATAGTTCTTTAAAAAAAATTTGGGAAACTTCTGTCCTTGTAGAACACAGAAAAAAATAATAAAGTCATGCAGGTTTGGAACGATATTAGGGGGGAGTAAATGATGACAAAAGTAGCATAGAAATTATACATTTCACCTTGAAATACATGCAGGACCATCAAATATAAGACATTTTGATTATTTGTATTAAACTACATAAGCACGAAGACGTCCAAATGCGACAACATTTAAATATTCAATTGGTTGAGCTAAATAAGCATATGAAATGACATGCTACACCTTACATTACCATGGTTTTTTCTTATGATGCACAAGTTTAAAATACAATTGTTAGGACCGTTTGGTTAACTCGAATTAATATGCCATATTTAGGTTAGATATGACAGTCTTTTTGAAGGACTATGGTTGATCAAAGACAGAAACAGATATTAAAGCTTGAAACTAAGGAAAATAGTTGTAAGGGCTTTCATTTTGCCCAGTGGGCTTTACTGGATTTCAATGCACAATACGTAGGAAATCTGAAGGAAACCGAAAATGCTGTAGGCTTTGTACATAAAACATTAAAGGGAGGCAAATGCAGTACATTTTACTGACTGCATGGGGATCCGTTTTTACTGAACAAATCAGCTTTGTTTAAACTGAACATGAAATGACATTCACCACTCATTTTGCTTCTGCAGTGTGACGTATTCAAAGCAAAACAGGATGTTTGATGAAAAAAAAAGGTATTGTGCCACACATGTCGTTCATCCAGACACAAATCACGTACATTCATTCACACAAAAAAGCCCAAGTAAAGCCCAAGCTTAGATAATATTGTGTAATCATGTCCCATCAACCATGAATGCACCCACAGCACACAAAACCAACAGTCCAACGAGCCCTACCGAGGTAAAACGCAGTGTTTGATGTCAATAAACAAAATATAATGATCACCATGGTCATAATAGTCATGAATCCACCCACATTTTATATTTAAAACATTTAATTAATTCCTACTCATTAAAAATAATGCCCCATCTGCTATGTCTGAACCCCAAAGTATCTTCCATCCACAGGATTTATTTATTATTCATGAAATCTCATATGATCATGTCATTCAATGTAGTTACATTTCAGGACATAAAAGCACTGCATCAAACATCATATAAAAGACCAAACCTCAGTGTAGTAAGTTTCTATATAAAATCTAAAAATCAGTTTATTTTCAGTTTACATCGTGCACCTTGAAATGCCTCTTTGCGATAAAACGGAAAGACCTGACCTAGCAGAGGTTGGGGAGAGGTTATATAATACACAATGAGCACATGGTTTACAGTAGCTGTTGTGGGATGTAAGACAGTCCCTGTACAGTAGGAGAGGCAATTTGAATGCCGTGTACCATAATCGTTCGCACCACGTTTGTGAAGAGGATTTGCTGGAAAACCCTGCAAAACGAAATTCAATACGGCAAATCTTCTGTTTTAATGCGCTGGAAGGGGCACCAATGAAAATGAGACCTCATTTCCATATTAAGTGGTAGATTAAGGAAGCCTCCTGGGCTGCTGCTAGCTATTGGTTTCCAAGAATATCATAAAATGAGCAAGAATTGAAGAAGCGTTTAAAACATTTGTAATTTAGAGTGTTAAATGAGACCGGCAGAGAATGGAAGACTAATGAGAGGACAAAGACATTAACGTGACAATGAGGTTGATGTTGGCCTGAGGAAAACGAGTGAGTCTCACCTTCAGTTCACCTTTTTAAGTCAAATACATTTAAATCATCTGGGAAAGAGTTCAAGGACAAAGTTTCTGCGTCAAACACACAGACCAGAAACATACAATATGCAAGTATGCAATGATATGCCAAGTAAGACATGATCGTGCTGGATCAACACCTTTTGTTGATCCTGGAACAACATTCCTGTCCAAAAACTTAGTCCCACCCCTATCCCTACCCCTAAACGTAACCCTACCCATAACTTATCCCTAATATCAGAGGGAAATGATATGTGAATAACTGATGTAGAAGCACCTAACTCTGGTTGTAAGCCTAAACTTGACATGAACTGTAAACTTTTCCCTCAAGTCTGATTGGTAGATTGGAATGTTGTTCCAGGATCAACAAAGATGCGAAATCACATTAACACTGTTAGTACTTTCATCCATTGCAAATATGTTAAAATATACTTTTTGTGACGGACGTAGGCCGGTAAGAGCTTGTATATAAACCTCACTACCCTTGCCTTAAGAGACCGCAGTTCAAATCCTGCTCAGAACGAGTCGAGTATGACCAGTTACATTTGGTTGCGTGACCCTGATGGGAGTGAGGTTTATAACCGGGTCACTGTTGTTTTCACACTGCATGACTATCGGGGGTAACATTCAGTTGCTGCTGTGTTCACACTGCACGATGGATCGGCGACAGGAGGTTTCACACTGCATGACTTTACAAAAGAAAGAATCGCCGACAACTTCTGCCTGGTCCGCAAACTACGTTTCACAACCAAACAAAACGAGAAGTGATAAGGAAATAACGGAAGATCACGCGTGCGTGAACCGGAGTTCTCAGCGTGACACTGAATTTGTTATTAAAAATGATAGCCTAAAAGAAGATTGAGATCCAAATTGTCTGTGCAATGATTTGTAGCGAAAATGAAAAAAAAAAAAAAACTGTTTATGCAGGAAATGGTTAAGAAGACGAGGGGAGCAAGGAAAGGGAGCAATAAATAATTTTGCAAATGTCCTGCTTTTGCTGCTGGTCATGCAAATGTTTGTGCTTTGTTTTTGTTTGATATAATTGTAAATATAGGCCTATCTATTCAAATACTGATATTCTGGTCTATAACTCCTCCCCGAACAGCCTGCTGTCCTGTATCTTGCGCTCTCATTGGCTGTCGGTCATCGCCGATGTAGTTTTCAGTCAGAACACATTCACACAGTAGGATTGTGAATCGCCGACAGGTCCAGATATTTAGCATGCCAAATATCTCACGAGCGTCGGCGACTTGTCGGCGATTCTCTCAGATCGCGTCTTTGCTCATTCACACTGCGTGATTGTCACTCGCGTGAACGAGCACTGGTTTGCCTGTGATTTTGGGCATTTGTCATCGATTTCTCAAAACCTGTCGGCGAGCCAAAATCGGGGCTAAAATCGTGTAGTCTGAACTCGCATAAGAGCTGCATGTGTAAACCCCTCGAAGTGAGTTGAGTAGGACCGGTTACGTTTGGGCTTAACCAGCAAAATCTTGAGCAGACTCTAATACTCAAGGGGGCGATAGAGATATCTTTAAACCATTAAACCAAAAGAGTTATTAATCAAGTATCTAGCTATACCTAACATGTGCAGCAAGGTTTTCTTTACACTGGTTATCCACCATGAATGTAATTCATCAGAATGAGAAAACTGGGTGTAGATTAGAATAAAACTATTCTTGCTAACGTGAGGCAACACCAAGAAAACAAGCATTACTAGAAGTACTTGTTTTACGTACTTTCAAAGTTTCAGACCAAAGTGCAATTTTTTTAAATGACAATTTCGATTGAAAGTGATTAGCATTATGCATTTATGATGGGACACAAAAAGCTCCATACCAAAGATGAAAAATGATGCCTCCGCAGGCAGCATAAGGAGGTAGAAAGGCAACAAGACACATCTGAACCTGAGGCTCCAGTCACATTCTGTTTAGTGGGAACCATTCTTCTGATTGATTTTTGAAAGCAGCATAGATGTGTCCTTCGCTGCCTATGATATCCCACAATCCTTACGTTTGATTTGGTGACAGTTGAGTTAAAAAATAAAAAATGCTACCTACTGAAGTCAATGCCTGATAGAGCAGCTGCCTAAGCTTTCATATGCAGCCATTTACAACTGAGTGTCCAGGTAATCTCTTACAGCCACAAAACAAAAGCCTTCGAAAAAGTCTATAATCAACTTGGCTAGTTTGTGCGTCCACCTACCTCTTCCTACTGCATGTGCCTCATAAAGCTATTAGATATAGAAGCAAAGGATACTGCTTGATCAGCAAGTCAATATCTACGTTAACATTGGGCCCCAAGTCAGTAGAACAGTTTAGACACAAATAGGCAATGCTGACCACTACGACTAACATCGAAATGATCTTTGCTGCCATTATCACAAACGTTAATATGATTTTCTCTTCAGCCAGCACACTAGCCCAAGGGCACCAAAGCGAGAGCCAGGAACAAGTCAGTGTGTGTCCCGCCGAGGCTACTAGAGAGGGCTAGCAGGCTCTTGGTTTACAACCGTCAACTATTACTGAAGTAAATAATCACTCTGGATGGAGATGAAAGTGGAAGGCGAAGACGTATATTTGGCTTGATGGAGGAGAGGTACTTACTGAGTCTAAATCAGTGCTTTTCTTGTCTATTGGAGAGGAGGAGGCAAAAATCGTGCGGGGAAAGCCAGAGATTAGCATGAAACGTGATTGAGATGCCTCTTCTGAACTCTGTGGCTTCCGTCAGTCAAACGCGCACTTGGCTCACGTTTAAAAGAGTGTGTAAATGCTAAAAAGCACGTGTAAAGAAGCCTCGGGGTGGGCAACTGTCGCCTATTTCATTACGCCAGGTTAAAGCCAAGCTCTGGAATAGTTTGTACGACTGCGGGGGAAGTAGACCATCTGCTGTGTTTCCAAGACTCTTCTTTGAACTTCCCTTTTTTTCCGCTCATCACAGGCGATACTGAGGGTTTAGAAATGTCATTTCCATTAAATCTCTGGTAATGAACACTAAGGGTGGCCAGAAATGAAGAGCCCTGACAGAGATATTGTCTTCATGGTTGTAGAGGCATCTGACATTTTCTTTGATTAAAAGATAAATGAGACGTGGTCTATTACAGTCACGTCCCACAGAGTCAACTGATCAAGTTACTAAATATTTACGCAGCCATGTTTCATATTTGAGGCAATCGTTTGATATCCTATCCTATAGCCTACAGCAAAAACCCGAAGCATGTTGCCTGTCCATTATCATCCACAAGGGTCCTTTAAAGCAATCTTCACTTGCCTCATGAGAACTCATTTCTGCTATACGTTTCTTTTTTTACCTCTTTATCCTGACGTCTTCTGGGTGAAAGTGGACAGATTTTTAACCACAGGAAGGGATGCTCACCTAGAAACAAATCGAATGCAGCATCTCTCAAAGACGAGAAATTCTTATGTATTCTCTGGTCAGAATTCAGAGAAAAGTCTCTAGTATTGTGAATGCTCTTTCGTACTAAGTATGTAAGAAGTGATATCCAAAATTTTTCAATTAATGACTGTCAAGAACACATCTAACATTCCACCCCAAAATCAAAAGAAAGGAATTCAATTTTACTTGATGCACATGAGGCTAATTTAGTCCCCTATACCCTTAATTTGGGCACTATTTGAGGGGACATACGAAACCATAGTGGACGTTAACTAGTGCACTCATTCAAACCCCAAAATGCACCACAATAACAAGTGCACAACTGATGTACGCCCTGTCCCAAATGGCACACTTCATGTGCACTTTCGGTCTTGTGGACTTACAATGGCTGCCGCGTGTCCGTTAAGTCCGTGAGACCGTAGTGCGTCCCATTTTCATTTTTAGATCTCAGAAGGGTGCTCGCGAGCGCCCCGTGTGGTCGATTTGCGCCCTTGATGCGCACTTTTGCCGAGCCCGCGCTGATGCGGACTCCACAGCAGACTTCTTCCCGACAGTCAAAGCGGCATTACGTTACGAAAGTGCGGACTCAGAGGAAGACCGCGAGTGCTTAGGGTTCCATTTGGGACAGGGCCGTAGACTCAACGGCTAGAGAATACCCATAATGCACTGTGAGGGTTGTGCCGAATGAATTCCTGTGTCCCGCCAGTAGATGGCACCTGCAGCTGAATCCATGGATTGGATCCATCCATTTTCCAAACCGCTGGTCCAATGTAGGTATATCATACAGGTATACATTTTTATTTGATTTCTAAATTGTTTAATTTAGGTTTATACACGTTAGTTTCCATGACAGAGTTCAATATAAATATTTTCATTGTAGCTAGTTTGCTTTGTTTTTATTCACTCCTTCAAGTGGACTATACAGTGGACAAATGTAGGGAATAGTAATTAGTGAATGAGGTTATGGGGGCTTCAAACACAGCCCACGTTTTATGTCTGTTTTGGATAGGTTTTAGTTCTGTTTCCTGGGTTTGAGTTAGTTTCTATGGTTTTTCATTGATGTGATTATGATTTGCACCCATCACTCATTTGCTGATTAGTTTGCTTTGGTATTTAAGCCCTGTGTTTTGTTCAGTTCATTTGTCTGTTCTTGACCCTTTCATCCAGTTGTTCTGTCCATGGTCTAGTTTGAGTATTCCAAGTATTTTGTTTTGAGTTTGAGTATAATAAAAGTCACAACTGCTGCAATTTTCATCATGCTTGTTGCAACCAACACTGACAGATGTATTGCACTAAAAAAATAAAAAGCATCTTGTATTACAGTATTTAAGTAGAAAGGTAAAAGATATGTTTAACATTAATGAGAATCCTTTATAGTAAGCAAAATGTGATATCCACAACTCTCCCAGCAACTGATCACTGTCAAGCTGTTAATAACATGTCTGGCTCACATTTTACATCAAAATAAAAACAAACAAAAAAAAGCAAGGATTTGAAGACATTCACACTTATCTCACAAAAATGTAAATTAAGCCTATTTTTAGCACCATTAAAATGCTTGCAATGCATTAAGATTCTCATTACCGTAATGCAAACTAAATTGTAACCATTTTAATTAGCATAATGCTGAAAACAAAATGACCAATTACCATTTTTGCCGTTGAAAACAAAATGGCCAAACTGCCTTGTGACCAATTGAAATATTTTTTAAATCCTTAAAATGCTTATTTTAGTAATCAAATACTAACCATTGAAATACGAATAATTCTTGGCTCCTTAATGAATTTGTGTTCCTCTTTTGCAAGTCGCTTGAGACAAAAGCATCTTTTATATGCATAAATGTAAATGTTATTGTAGTTTTTTTTTTATATGGGGTGAAATGTGACCTGGAAATGATCTAGAGTTAAATATTTGATATCAGTTTGTTTAATTTACTGTAATGCCACTTTGTTTACATGTGAGCAAATCCCACAACAGCTGTGAGGTGAGAACGTTCCTGTAAACTGGAGCGATGTCATGTTTTAAAATACGTGAATAATTAACCGTAACTCAAGCAAGCTGAGTACCAAACATCCAAACATCGTAGGAACATCGCTCAGGGTTTAGGTGCCTCATCATCATTCTGGATTTATGTGGATTGGGCAAGTTTTATAGTTATATGGAGCTTGTTGTGTTAAGTACCTAATCTCGACAGTAAATTACATTCACTTGCTTGGTTGATTTGTTGCTCTGATGTAGCACACGTGGCTCCTCGTAATAGCTTAGGTTCTCCTTTAAGCGTCCGTCAACTATTGCGGTGTGCTGACGTGAAGCAAAACAAGCTGACCTCAATTTAAGGGGAAAATCTTACAAAATAAACCTAACGGAGAGAGCAGGCTGCTACAAGAGCCAGGGGTACTCTTAATGACAATGAAAACAAGATGAAAAATCTGGGTACTCTCAACTTGCTCCTAATTAGTTACAAATGAATTACCCAGCATGCAACACTCAAATTAGCAACCTTTACTGACCCCAAGGGGCACAAAATGCCTACGGCTGTTGAATCATTACCGAGCGACCATCTGCAAACAGAACTTTACTAAAAGCACTTTAAGGAAAACATTTGATACTTTTTTTTTCATTGCAATTACAACAAAAACCTTATGTTTGCTATGTTTATTGCATGTTTTACTTTACATTAGCATTAGATTTTCTATCACATTCACTCTATATTCCCTTTGATTTTTTGGCGTGTGCCTCAAAGAATCTTTTTGCCCCATTAACCTCATACATGCTTAAAAATAAATGTTCCAAAAGGGGGTTTTCGCAGTGATGCCATAGAAAAAAACATTTTAGGTTCCTCAAATAATCTTTCAGTAAACAGTTATTAAAAGAACCCCTTTTTTGCGAGGAACATTTGAATAATCTAAACCTTTTCCACTATAAAGAGGCTTATGTGCAATGGAAAGGTCTCGTGGATGTTAAAAGTTCATCTTGGAACCATAAATGCAGCCGAGTAAATCTTTTTTATATGCCGAGCTCAGAGAACACACTGAAAAACCCTGTCCTAATGACAAATCAACATTTCTCAACTTAAAATGCGATCTATAGTGAGCCTCTCCACAATACACTCCAATTTCCTGTTTATTTCAAGACTGCAAAGTAATAAAAAGGAGTATGATGATGTGATGTCAAAAGGAGATGACACTGTGGAATATGGTAATTATGAGAATGAAATGTGATTATATCCAGCTCTGACACGGAAAAATAAAATCATCATGACCCAAAGATGTATTGAAAGAGGTTTAAAGAAAATCTCCAATCAATAATCAAGGTCAGGATCTTATTAAAAACCTATGGAGAGGATACGAGCATCGGTGTATGTTAGTTTTTTTGTATATTGACCTTGTGAAAATTGAAAACCTACTGACCTGAGTCTAGGTGACATTCACGCTTATCTCACATGAAAAATGGAGATAGCTACCAATACAAGTTAATTAACGGCTGTGTCGTCTATTCAACTCAAAGTGTAATCCTGTAGTCATTACTGAAGCACAATCAGAAGAGCTGGAGGAGGCACACAGTGACCATTATGAATGGAAATGAATGAGGAACTTAACAAGAACACACAGTGACAATGACAGAAAACACACACAAATAAATCATTGCAAAGAATCACACGTCCATGCCTTAACTTTTTATTTAATTTGGAAGTGCACATAGTAGACAACATACACATATGAATGATGTAACATGCTTGGGTTTGTAGTAGAGTGAATGATGAATGAAATGACACACTAGTGAAAAGGATTACAGTATGTTGTTGACTACACAAAAAAGCTTTATGAACACACAAGCCTTGGTTCAAACTTTGCTCACGTAGCCTGCATGCGGTTGGTCAACAAGATTTAAATATCCAAATGTAACATTTACATGGTTATAAAGTAAATGGACACGACAGTCTTTCTTCCCAGCAAGCTGCAATGCCGAATTAGCCCCTCACACATCCATACATATATACTCACCACATATGTTTTCTGGGAGGCAGGCTACGCTCTCTGTTGATGGCAGTCACCCCTAGAGCCAGCTGCATTACAGTAATGTATTTCTGGTAATTCACCATGGTACTGTTCACCGCTTTTTTGAAACACAAAAATCCGCACCAGAAGCGCAGGTACTACTAATAATAACAATTTTATTCTCTCCTCCTTCTCCTCCTACTCCCTGGCATCGGCTTCAACTGCGTCTTCCTTGTTGAACATCACAGCGCCATTTCCAGCAGCAGTAGCAGCACTGACAGGGAAAACACTCCCCGCGAGGGAGCACGCCGCTGCCACCCATCACTACAATGACAGTCTGCTCGTATTACCTCTAAGAACGGAAAGCGCGCCAATCCATTCGTTATTAGTCACGAGATGGGCATTCTTTTCCCGCCACTCGCGCGTGTTGCCACTTTGCTTAGAACGCGCGCTCGCTCACTCTCTCTCTCTCTTCTGTCTGTCTCTCTCTCTCGCGCGCGCTGCAGCGTCCACGCGTCCGTGCGTGAGGTAGCTAGCTAGGGGAGTCTGTGTAGGTGTGTGTGTGTGTGTGTGTGTGTTGTGTGTGTGTGTGTGTGTGTGGAGTTTGGAGGGGGTGACTTAAAGGGACAGCTCACCCAAAAAATGTAAATCTTGTCATCATTAGCTATGTTTCCATTCACATATTTTTATGCACATTTTGGAATATCACACAAAAACGCTGGATGGAAATACCAAGAAGCACATCAATTGTGTGACCCCCCCCCCCCCCCCCCCCCCCCCCCCCCGCCGCTGTAACCTTAACCAATGAAATTTCACAACATCAATTTGAAAAAAAATTGTGTTAAAAACATATGTACGGTGACCAGGAAGGGAAATGTTCACTTAAGCCCCTTTCACACAGAGATTCCATAAATATCCACTGATAATCTGTCCCGGGATTGTTTGATTTTGGTTCAAACTGCCTCCTCAGCGTCTTAAATTTGCTTATGATCTGCGATTTATCTCTTGAGAAATCACGCTTGTGCATTATTCGCTCATAAACTAGCACATCTTGTACAGTTTCAGCGTCATGACGACATACAGCTTACGATATTGGTCCTGCCTTTTGTTCACACAAGGCGCGTTCCGGAACTGATCCCAGCAATGTTTCTTGGCCCCCATCCCGTGATCAATCCCGGGATGTGTTTGCGTTCACACAGAAGACACTCTAGAATCGCAATTTTCTGGGATCAACGCTCTTTGTGGCTTTAGTTTTGTCGTGGCCATGACATGGTAACTCTTGGGAACGTGATAATATGCCATGGCCACAAGATGTTTTTGTTTTGTTCCAAATAAAAGAATTATTAATAATATCCATTTCTGATAATCCCAGGTTGCTAGTCACACAGTTTTGTTTCCCGATACGTGCCCAAAAATGACACTGTAAACCCTGACACTCAAAACAATTGATTGGTTTGAGTGGGGCAAACTTTAAATAAATTAGTTCAATCAAATGAACTAACAAAAGTCCACAAAACTGACACATTCAAGCTAATCTGAATTGTTTTAAGTTATATGAACTGGTTTCTTTTAATTTAGACAAACTTAAATTTAACTGAAACTGGGCTGGGATTTCTATTTCCCAGCATGCTTTTCCATGACACTCGAAAGGGAGAGTAAATACTTAAATTAAGTGTTATATAATGTTTTTTTGAGTTTTGCCAACTTTTTCGGGTTTACAGTGGAACACATTTCCCGAATAAAACACTCGATGTGCAACCATTTTTTTGACTTTGCCTCAACAGATCATGTAATCTCAAAAAAATTGCAGAGAGCGAGAGGTATGTTTGGATCGACGAGGTCCGAACATTCTTAAAATATAATTTTTTAAAAAGAAGTGACTTTAATTCTTGATGGAAAACATTAATGAAACATTTTCCAATAAGTGCCTTCCAGAACGGTCTCATGCGTTCCCAAACACCAAAACATGCGTTTTTTGTGTTTCAGTGCTTTATTGGCAAATGTTTTCTGCGATTTTCCAATGTTGTGCATAAGTTAAATTCACAACTTTGGAAGGAAATATAGCCATTTACTCACCTTCGTGTTGATTAACAAATAAACGTAAGGCTTTTGTGCGAAGGAGAGGTTTTGAATTATGTGCAAGTCACTCTTTTCCATACAATAGCAAAGAATAGGGACAAAAACATTGCAAAATCGCCATAAAAGTAGTCCATATGACTATTTTTGTGTGTGTAAAAGTTAAGTTGTTATTCACCAAAAATCTTCGGTATCCATTCTCTCCTTGGTTTATTAATGCAATATTTTACTTGTGAATGAATCTTTTTAATGAATAATTTTCTCCACTTCACAATACTGATCTGGGGTGAATTTTCTGCACAACAACATAATCTGTTGCTTAACTACCATCATTGGAGAAATTGGCTAGTTTCCTAAAAACCGTAGAAACCTTCTTGTTGCAAATCCGTTGTTCAAACCATCGGCTTATCAATTTAACAGTCGTTAATGACGTCATGCATTGTTGTAAATAATGAACATGACATCTGAGGAATAATTCGCTTTTTTGTTCTTTAATTTGCTTAAGCTCCAAATGTCTGATTCAATCATAGGTTTCTAAATACGTACTAGAGCTTATTCGCACATTCATTCATTGGTAAAGATACATATACTGTATGTTAGCTTGCTTGTTTTGTTCAAATGTCCATGTCATGCTAACAAGAAACTATGCTACTGAGAGAGCTGTAAGTCCAACCACACAATTTTGCAAAGCTGTTTGCAAACATTTGTTGGAACTATTATGGGAAAAGCACAAAATCAATCAACTATGTTGATAACGACAGAACTTGCAGAACCAAAGTTGGCTTATTATGCTTTTGGGAAACGAATCACTGAATGATTCGTTCATGAGTTGGACTGATCTCAATAAATAATTATAAAAAATGTTATCTGTCATATGGCTTAGAAGACGTATCTATAGTTCACAGAACATACAGACCCCGGTTTTGAGTCCTTTTGAGACTTGACACCTTCAGTCGTCATTCATTTTCATTACATAATGTGCGACCAGTACAAAAAAAAAAAAGACATTTGTTGTCTTGTGTCCACAAAAGACAGAAAGTCAATATGCGGTTGAAATGGCTTGAGGGCAAATAATTATTAAATATTTAAATAGTTTTAACGTCCCTATTATTTGTATGTATTGCAAAAATGATTAGCATATATCCCTATATATATATAAGCGTTTTAAGGGTAGGTTCGGGGTTAGTACCTAGTTATTACACAGTTATTATAATAACTATACTAAGTACATTGTATGTCCAATGTAACAGGACTGTAAAATAAAGTGCTACCGAATCAAAAAATGCATGTTCATGTAATAACTGGAGAGCAGCCGTGACACTGCAATAAACACCAATGCAACATCCACTCATAGCTCAAAATGAACCAGAGAGAATATAGCCTGCTTCATTTGATTTCAATGTGGGATGTTCAATTTGGCCAAATTCTGTTTGGGGAATAATTTACTTTTCAGACAGACTGAGAGCTAATTTGCAGTGACTCCCATTTTCATTTACCCAGGTTCTATTCTTGGACATGGCTGCAATGATGCTTACACTGTCAGTATCGAGACAGCATTCCACACATAAGTTAGAACACCAAGTTCTTAAGCAAATCGTTTTTGATGTAATGTGCAACGATGATTGTGCTGGATAATGGGCTAGATAAAACACAAAGAGTTGGCGCTGAATCTTGTGCAGGTAGATTGTAATTATGTAGGTGACGTCACTAGCGCTGTCAACCCACTGAATCGTGCACCAGTGCTTCATCTACAATTATCAAAGGAGACCAATTATCCATGACATGCAGACAATGGGCTTGCATTCAAACAATGACATCTGAATGAAGACAAAGAATAAATAGATGGCACACTATGTTTTTATGCAACTCTGTGCTCTGTGACTGAAACTCCTAAAAGAGATGTTGACAGCTTGTTGGCGTATGAACATTTCTGTCATCTCAAATGATACTGGAATTGAAACCTTTAAAGCTTTGTTTTAAAACATATTTGTGTTCCAGAAGTTACATATATGAAATGATATATGGTCTATATATCAGCGGAGAGCACAGGAAGTTAGCAAACGTTTTGGATCACAGTGTAAACAAGGCGTTTGTGTTAGTGCAAATGATCTACTATTATTCTGCAGAACAGAATGACATGATGTGTAGAATTTCTGCATTGGTGATATTGATGGCTAAAAGGACATGCAAAACATTTTCTGCAGTCTGGCGGCCTAATGCTTCTTGAGCATGGGACACTTTTTACTGCAGCACTATCATTTCACACACACACAAACACAAACACACACACACACACACACACACACACACACACACACACACACACACACACACACACACACACACACACACACACACACACACACACACACACACACACACACACACAAACACACAACACACAAACACACACACACACACACACACACACACACACACTAGGCGTAATGGTTTCTACATCCATAGGTGTAATGGGTTGTATACTGTACAAACTGTATATTCTATGCCCTTACACTATACCAACACAAAAAAACGTTGCATTTTTTTAATTTAAAAAAGTATGTTTAGTATGTTTTTTAAGCGTTGGGTTTATGGGGACACAGAAAGAAATCATGTTTACGTTGTAATACCCATGTCATTGTACACATTTGTGTCCTCATAAACCATATACAGTGGGGCCAAAAAGTATTTAGTCAGCCACTGATTGTGCAAGTTCTCCTACTTAGAATGATGAGAGAGGTCTGTAATTTTCATCATAGGTACACTTCAACTATGAGAGACAAATGAGAAAAAAAAATCCAGGAAATCACATTTTAGGATT
This sequence comes from Chrosomus eos, assembly GCA_036326025.1. Lineage (NCBI taxonomy): Eukaryota > Metazoa > Chordata > Actinopteri > Cypriniformes > Leuciscidae > Chrosomus > Chrosomus eos. Next base: position 12,853,773 of record CM070842.1, read on the forward strand.
TTTAACGAATTTATTTGTAAACTATGGTGGAAAATAAGTATTTGGTCAATAACAAAAGTTCAACTCAATACTTTGTAACATAACTTTTTTTGGCAATGACAGAGGTCAAACTTTTCCTGTAAGTCTTCACCAGGTTTGCACACACTGTAGCTGGTATTTTGGCCCATTCCTCCATGCAGATCTCCTATAGAGCAGGGCAACACAGACTTTCAACTCCCTCCACAAATTTTCTATGGGGTTGAGGTCTGGAGACTGGCTCCACAACACACGAACGCCGAGCCACCTTATCACAACAACTGGCTCGTTCACATCTCACCAGCGCACTTGGCTCGGCGTTCGTGGTTCGATTGCTCGAGACTGTTTTCCAAAGATGGCTCCTGTCTGTTTTCGCGAAGCTGACTGTATGTATAAAATATCTTCTTATTAAACTGTTTGTACACTTACAACGTTCTCAATGCTTCGGTTTGTATGTAGGGACCCTGATTATGCTACCGTGTTAGTGTTTGGCTATTTTGAGCCTTGTTAGTGGTATTAACTAGCGATTTTTATTTGTCATTACTCTATGCCCCATATACTAGCGTTATACTAGTGTTATAGGCTAAACTGTAAACTGAAATAAAAGTATTTACATTCGATAATCATGAAAACAAATCTCAGATAACAGTTGACTAGGTAACCATGTGTAATTAGACCAAATTTCATTTTGCGCCGGAGTTCTCCTTTAAGAAGGAGGACACGCCTGGCACTGCAGGATTTGAGTCCCTCTCTGCATAGTGTGTTACTGATGGTAGCCTTTATTACTTTGGTCCCAGCTCTCTGCAGGTCATTCATCAGGTCCCTCCGTGTAGTTCTGGGATTTTTGCTCACCATTCTCATGATCATTTTGACCCCACGGGATGAGATCTTGCTTGGAGCCCCAGATCGAGGGAGATTATCAATGGTCTTGTATGTCTTCCATTTTCTTACAATTGCTCCCACAGTTAATTTCTTCACACCAAGCTGCTTGCCTATTGTAGATTAACTCTTCCCAGCCTGGTGCAGGTCTACAATTTTCTTCCTGGTGTCCTTCGACAGCTCTTTGGTGTTGGCCATGTATGAGTTTGGAGTCTGACTGTTTGAGGCTGTGGACAGGTGTCTTTTATACAGATAACAAGGTCAAACAGGTGCCAATAATACAGGTAACGAGTGGAGGAGAGAAGAGCTTCTTAAAGAAGTTGTTACAGGTCTGTGAGAGCCAGAAATATTGCTTGTTTGTGGGTGACCAAATACTTATTTTCCACCATAATTTACAAATAAATTCTTTAAAAATCCTACAATGTGATTTCCTGGACTTTTTTCCGAATTCATGATGGTTCCCATCATGGGATCATTTTAAACGCCTGACGTATAACTGTAGAACGTTTTCTTTTAAGAGTGAAGTTGTGGTGTGGACTTTCCTATTCTCATAGACTTTTCATAGAACGATTATTGTTATATAGATGTGATCGTGATTCGTGGCATCCTTGGCCTTAACCTTCTGGGGACGAAGGGGTTTTTGGGGCCCTTGGGATGTTTTAACATGCACTGACATTTGTGCCTTTTTTCAGTTATTTATAAACATGTTAATGTCAAAGGTGTAAATTCACTCTACTGTATATAGCACAAATGGGGCTACCATAATATGTGAGCAACATGTATGTACATGTTTGTATTTTTGAGAGAATATTATTTATGCATGGTTATTGAAAAAACTCAAAATAAAAGTTTCTGAAATAAGGCCACAAAACACATATTGATTATTTCTTCACAAGACTTTTGAAAATTGTATCACATAGTCTAGTAGAATATTTGCTCTAAAACTATGTGAGAATCATCCTGACTACTCATTCAGATAAGTCAATAAAGTCTTTTAGAATGTGTATGACGTGTTTTGTTTGAGAAAGCTTTATGCGAGGAGGCATGATCTCTCATTAATATGTATGGCATTTTACACCTGAAAAAGACAAAGACCCTCCCATAATGACCCTATTAGGTGTGCTATCAGGCCATATCATTATGAGGAGCCTTGCACAAAGAATTAGGAGATTTAAAAAAGAATGTCTTTTAGATTGTTTGGATTTATTTACAACACAACATAATCCAAAGATACACAACAAAGGACAAAAAAGCACATTAGTAAACACTGATCTAAAGACAGAGGCTTGAACAGTCACACAACATTGTCCCATTCCTGAAACATAGTACATACCTGTCATTTCCAAGGTGTTTGATTTTTCATTTTACCATGTTCATGTACAGTCTCCTGTGAATGTTGAAGTCAGCAGGACTCATCGGTGGCATCTTGTCCCTGTAAAAAAAATAAATAAACACCAGTGAACATGCTGATATCAAGAGAAACTATATGGCTGCACAATTTTGGGCATGCATTGTAGATTTTTCTGGTTAAAATTGTTTTTTAATTGTATATATATACACACACACACACACACACACACACACACACACACACACACACACACACACACACACACACACACACACACACACACACACACACACACACACACACACACACTGCTTAGAATAAGTGAACACACCCATGCTAAAGTTGAATAAAAAGAGGAATAAAAAATCTTAATCCCTTAATTAAAAAAAATGAGGAAAACTCCAACCTTTAGGGACATGAATAATGTCCCTGAATTCTTTGTGAATGAATAATGTATCTCAAATAATTAAATGTCTTTAAAATACAGGGTGCATGCGTCTGGACACTTCTATCACACACCCTTCACCATATAGACATGATTTTATTTCATATAGTTCATAATAATAACAATAGCCTAGCATGTGGCCTATAAATCGTTAAAAAGGAACACTTCAGTACACTAGAAAAAAATATATGGATACGTTTACTTCAAATATTTCCATTCGTTACAAACACAGTATTTAACAGTAAACATGGTTCTAAACATTGAAATATTCACCATATTAGAGTAAACACTGATACTAGCCTAACATAAAGCTGTGTTTTATTAAAACATAAAAGCATCCTCGTGTCGTACATGACATAATACATTTCCTGCCTGTCTAGGCTATAGATCATATTTCAACATGTTTTTGTCGATTTCATACATTTTAGTCTAGCAACTGGAATGTTAAGTGTATGCAACAATAACACTAACTACTATAATTCATAATACATTTCTTACCTTACATCTTTCTTGTCTTCAAATCGCGTTCTTCTTCTTCTGATGTAACTAAATCCAATGTAAGCTCACTGCGTGTCTTCCGAACTCGACGAAAAGCAGAGGAGAGGAGTGAAGTTTGGTGCTTTGTTTTTGAGGTAATGAGCGTGTTCTTCTTCTTCTGATATAACTAAATCCAATGTAAGCTCACTGCGTGTCTTCTAAACTCGACGAAAAGCAGAGGACTGATGAAGTTTGGTGCTTTGTTTTTGAGGTAATGAGCGCGTTCGCGTTCCTTGGACATTTATCAGTCTCTTTTGCGGGCGTGGTCAAATTAAAAATAATAAGCAAGCGTTTGAGAAACTGGAAATCTTGTTAGTTTTATACAAATTACTTAAACAGAGAATTTTTTTTTTTCGTTTTCGTTTTGAATCAGATCATTTAAAAGTACAAACTCAAATGATTTAAAAGATATATTGCTCATGGCTGGGTGAATAGTATTAGCTGAGTTTTGTTTACGTTTAGACGTGCTCCAGAAAAAAAGTTCATGGAGAAGGGGAGGGAGAACGCACACCCTGTTTATTTTTTTTTATTTTACAAAAGCACAATATTTTATTTAGATTGTATGTGGGCATATAAAAAAGTAGACATTTAACAGTTTATTTTCTCATAATTCTTAACTCTGTATGACCAGAAATGATGGGAGTACTTAAGTCTATTTTTCTGCCATGTGAAAAAAAATCCGCACCGGCGCGTTTTTGGTCCCCAGAGGGTTAAACACAATCTAGCAATATTCACAATATGCTGCTTAAAGGTAGGCAATTTTCAGAAAGCCTAGCAATAGCAATAGCTAGCTAGCTTTGAAAGCATTAGATCCCAACCTCCCTTCAGAGCGTTTTCAAAGCCACGCCTCCTTCAAAACACATGAACGCGTACAGCAAGGAGCAAACAAAACCATCAAGAGAGGCGGTGTCAAACTACCTCATGTTTTAAAGCACATAACATTACAATACTAATGAACATAAACAACTTAAAGAAAGCTGAATTGTACCACCTGACGGCTGTAGGCCTAGATCATTTCTGCGTTGATTGTGTTGCCACTGAAACTCGAACACTTGAGCAATGAACCATCTGGAGTATAACGTCACGGGTTTCCATCTCTTCCAAATTACAGTAATTATGGCATAAGCTGGTTGTTTTGGTTCAGGAGGAACTGTAAAAGGAGGCTGCTGTTTGTTTGTGGCTCTCTGTGACTGACGTCTGTCTAACTCGGCATAGCATGAAACGCACTGATGACGGAGGTATAAAAATACATTTGTTGACAGGCAGGTAGGACATCGTATCATTAAAATTATTGGACAAAAATTGTATGGTCCTATGCCTTGCACAGACGATATATATATATATATACACACACACACACACACATAAATACATTAAGACCACTTAACTTAGTGATTGCTATCATGAAGAGACTTTTAACAATAATACAAATAAATAAATTCTGGAACAAATCACCTACCCTGCCTTTAATTGTATATGACCAGCAAAATGCAACATGCAACATTCAATATATAACCCATCGCTTCTCTCAACAGACGTTTGTACGGGACACCGTCTCATTCCCTCTATATAGGACAGAAATTCAAACATTCACAGATCTATTTCAGGACACCCAGCAATCTAAGTTGGTCAAGGACCTTTCTTCCCCAAGCCCAGTATGGTGGTAACTACACCAGCATGATGTGGAGAGTGTGTCCGTGAAATAGGACAAGTTAGGAGTGCCCTCCTTCTTTGGTCTTCCACAAACAGAAAAAAAATGTGGGTCCAGGAACGGGTTATATGATTCAAAGCTCATTCCCAAAGGAGGGAGAGTTGGACCCGAGCTACAAGAACCCTCTCCAGCTGGGGCGGCGTGATTTATGACTTTTCACAAGCGAGCAAAGAGGAGAAATGAAGTAAAAAAAAAAAAAAAAAAAAGGCGGTCCTTCACACATGAGCTCACTGCACCAGGAGAGAGGACAGACTTAGAGACACAAGAGAGGGAGGTTCCAACATATGCATGTGAGCGCACGAATCGTCCATCCCGACACACATACACAGCCAAACACATTCAACTCAAACAGTGCTAACACAGTGACATATTCAAACAACCACACATCTGCATGCATGAAACTAACACACACACTATTATTTCCTCTTTAAACACACACTTCAAGTTGCACATCAGCCCTGTCGCAGTGCTTTTTCCCTGTGTGCTATGAGGTGAGTCATCCGTCGGCTGTAGCGTAACCCAGCCGCTTTATTCATCCCCTCTCTCCTCTTCTTTTCTTTGCTAACCTGACAGACAAGTATATCAGCCTGGTTATTTTTAACCAATAATGAACTGAATTCACCACGACTGGGATGTATGAGCAGTTCTGAGAGAGAAAAAATAAGATACTAAAAGCTCAGGTTTAATGGTATTTTCCACCACCAGTTACAATATTCAATGGTTAGACCACTAAACAAGAAAAATCTCACACATAACAAACATATTTCATTAAATTTAATTTATGTTATTTATATTTTTACACCATGGAAAAGGCCGTAAAGCAAAACACAGCCTAGCATTAGGCTATATTTGTAACCAAAAGTTTAGCAATTTGATTTAGCATCAGCAAAGTAGGCTACATGCGAGAGAAAATGGTTACATGTTAAATTATATTGCATATCAGTTTGCTGGTTACACGACAAAAAAGCTAAAAGTCTTTTCCGACCCAAATAATGCTTTAAATTAAACGTAACATGAAATGTTCCTTACTGACGGCACATACGTATTCACTTAAAGTACACAGACATGTAGATTATGCCGGGTTCAAACTACACTACTATATTTTTTTCTGTTACAATAGTCACAGTGTCAGATTATGTGATTTTGACCCCTAAATTCTTGTTGTGTCGTGGACATAGACTGTAAAAAAATTGTCGTGGACAAGAAACATGTCAGACTTCACGTTGCTTCTCGACCAATCATCGCTTTCTGTGTGCGTGATGTCATCGAGAAGGCGGAACTTGCGACTGACTGACAACAGGTAAACAAACAATGGCTACCGAAGCGGTGTGTTTAATACGGAGCCCCTAAAGGGACGTGGTGGTGAAAATTTTTTTAGGATGGGAGAATTATTTTTTTTTAATCTTTTGCGTTCCCTCGCAAAACTTTTGCGTTCCCCCGAGAAACTTTTCCCCCGAGAAACAACATTAGTTACATTTACAGTTATGCATTTGGAAGACACTAATATCCAAAGGTACACATTTACATTCTGAGTTCTTGCTTTTCCCTGGGAATCAAAGGTCATGGGACCTAGGAATTGCAAGCGCTCTACTGTTTGAGCTACAGGAAAACTAGTATTGGAAGTAATTGCACAAAATAAGTAGGCCTAGTATTTACACAAATTATTGCTACTGTGCGCAGCTAACATAATAGTTGCAATCATAGCTTATGCATTATATTTGCTTACTGAATTTCAATGGCGTATAACAGTGTGAAGTTATTGATTTTATTTCATAATAAAAAATCATAACAATTATATGCATTTTTTTTTTAAATCAAACTAAGTATTGTAGTACAACCAGCAGGATAGCAGTGATGTGTGAACTAAATTTGGCGACAGTAGCTACAGTGTGTCATAGTGAAGCTATAGAATATGTTTAATAATATAAAATGTGCAGAAGGGTTTGGGGATTTGCACTTTGCAGACGGTCCCTTATTTGGACTTGTCTCTCAATCGGCTGTTTAGAGATACATTTATATTATAAAGCTCGTTTTGAGGAGAATGGGCTCCTTGCACGTAACTACTTCCTTACCGGAAATGCGGCCTCGTCTTTTCCGGCGCTATTCTACACTATGAGATGAGATGTTTACAAGAGTTGCCGAAACTTACAATAACGGACGTATATCGCCTTTGTAAGTCCTACTCCAAATCACCTACCAGCAAATTAGAGAGAATGGCTTTAAAATGTATGCCTCTTCATATATCCACGGATATGAAGGTAAGTCTATATATCTCAAACTTTATGGCTTACGTTAATTTGCTAGCTTACATTAGGCTAATAAACAACCCCGGGCTGACAGAATATGCGTGTTATAATGTTGTACTGTTTTCTAGTATTAGGCGGAAAATGTCTACGTTGTGTATGTACGCCTTTGAACCGGAAGAGAGCGAGCCGTATTTACCCGTTGCGGACATGACGTCCGGTTGCTATGTGCAAGTAGCCCATTAGCTCGTTGTCTAGGTTACTGTGATTGTAAATACGTGTCGTTTGTGTTTTAATAACGTTTAGCTCAAGTATATTGATCCGGGAAGTTCGAATAGCCTATTTGAATATTGCCAACTTCACTGAACTCCTTGACCGCATTTCTTTATATTTCAGTCCAAGTTCAAACACTATGAATCGCTCCATTAACGTACGGAGCTCTGAAGCACTGCCAGCGGGACATTAAACAGGAAGTGTCTGTCCGAGCTCACAACAGGTTTTGCGTGCGAACGCAAATATCTTTGCGAGGGAACGCAAATAACTTTGCAAGGGAACGCAAATAACTTTGCGAGGGAACGCAAAACTTTTGCGAGGGAACGCAAAGTTTCTCGGGGGAACGCAAAAGTTTTGCGAGGGAACGCAAAAGATTAAAAAAATAAATAAATTCTCCCATCCTAAATTTTTTTGCACCACCACGTCCCGTTAGGGGCTCCGTACTAAATGTTGCTGAAGCGCCTCCGCGATTGTTCACCAGCATTTGTCTTTTTTTTTCACTCTGTTGAGGTATTTCCCTCGAGGAAACATCATAAATACGGGAGTATTGTTGCCATAGCTCCATAAACTTTTCCTCCATTGCATAATACCACGTAACACCCAAAGTCACCCTACGTCAAATGGATCTTGCCAAATTTAGGCGGATATCTTGTAGTCTGAACCCAGCATTACATTTCAAAAGAGTTAACGATTTACCGGACATTTGAGTCTATTATTATTGAGTCTAACCCTAACTATTTAAACATAATTGTCTGAAAAAAAAATCGAATTGAACAATATTATAGTCATTATATTATGTTTTTTTTTAATGGAATATTGCTGTATTTTTTATAAATGATTTATCCGTGCACATCATTATATTTTTAATTCATGTGCCCATAATCTTTAATCAAAATAATTTCCCCTCCCTCTTGCAGTGGCATAACTTCTCTTCTCTGATGATGTGTTTACTGGCATGAGGGCGGGACAACCTGCCACTCATTTGAGATTGACCAATAGCAAACCACAACAATCCAATCAATCCTCGATGGACAAAATCAAGTCCCGCCCAACATTTCTTCTTCAAGAAGCAGTTTCACATGGATATACGCCACAATAGGGAAGAAAAGACTATCGTAACTCCTGTTTCAGATAAAGAGAAATTTTGTCTTGACAAGTAACTGAAATAAAATAAGTTGGACTAAAATGACTAAACCTAAAACTAAAAGAAAAATAAATAAATAGTTAAATAGAGAGAAAAATTAATATATATCTCAAATTATTAATGAAAATGATTAAGCACATAACAAAAGTTCTAAAACTTAAACTAAAATTTAAATAAAAAAATAAAATATTAAAGTAAAAGATAATCAAAAAATTAATAATTACTATAATAGTGTACAAAATAACTGCATGCAGGTTTGCTAGATGGCTACTACTTTAGCTATTAACCTAATAAACAAACACAATTTTCTCTTTAAACAAACATTTAGCAATGTAATTTTACTTTATTTTGCTGATGCTGTTTAATACCTCAGAAAGATGTTTTAAGTGAAACGTATATGAGATGCTTCTTAACCAACCGTACGCAGATCAAAACATCTGCACAGTAGACATGAGAGTTTGTTAGACAAAGTCTTTCTTATGGTGGTTTTAACACCTCAAAAAGAGCCTTGGAGTGAAATGTAGCATGAAATCGTAACCGAGAGCAGACCTTTGATCAGAGTATCTGCAAAGTGCATGTGAGAGTTCGTAAGATGGAGGCTACTTCAGCCATTGCCCTATAAATGAGCAAACATCTTTCTCTTTCAACAAAGCTCTTTCACTTTTCTTTGAATTTCGCTTACAGTGCTTTTAATGCCTCAAAAAGTGGCCTGAAGTAAAATGTAGCATTAAATGTTACTGAACGCAGACCGCTTGGATCAAAGCATCTGCAAAGTGCACATGAGAAGACGGTTACATCTTTGATTACGTTGTGTAATACTGTATCTCAACTGCAGTTGCCTCACAGGCATTGAATATTAAGTTATACTTTGAAAGCTTTCAACTCGCATGCGGCGTTACAAAAACACGACGCTAGCAAAAACCTAATCTAACTGCATACCTAATTTACTGCATTAGCTCCACAACAGAACTCTATAATTGGAAATCATTATAGTAGTTAACGTTGATGGTCAAGGATCAGCCCAGCCAAACCCCGTTCTTTTATGGTCGCTCGGTCCAGTGGAGACCGGCTTTGGCTTATATGATTTAGAATGGTGAGCTTTCTCGAAGTCAGCAAGAAACTGAAAACTATTAGACGGACACAGACAAAGTGAGAGCTCAACAGATAAATACCACATCCTCTCGTACAACACCAGAACTTAATCTGGTGATCAATCAATTGGGTTTCTATTCAGCAAGAGGAGTGTGTGAAAAGATTTGTGGGACAATGACAAGTAAGAGTGCCGTGATAAAGAAAAAAAAAATCTTTAAAAATCTAGTTTAAAACGTGCCAATGTATTCTCTTCATATTTATGGTGGTTGCACATGAATTTGAAAACTTTTATGCAATTTTATATTTTTATAAATTTCTTTATATTTCCAGGGTTCTCAGAATCAGAAGTCATAGTTAGGTAAACTTCATGAATGGAGACAGCAAATATAATTTTAGTATTTCCATGATTTCCAAGAAAAAATCCATGATTGCATTTATATGACTTTCCAAAAGTGGAAAAAATATTGAGAGATTGAAAAAGAGATTGTTGGTCAGAAGAGAGAAAGATATCCAATTTGCTCAGAGGTCAGGGGTCACTCTTCCGCCGAAACTAGACTCGTGTTCGGCCATTACTAAAGCCAGTGATTATATAGTTTATAAAGTTATAAATATGGATATTTTTCTTACAAAAACGCACTGCTTCGCCTCAGAAGGCCTTTATTAACACCCTGCAGCTGTATGGATTACTGATGGATGGTTTTGGGCTTTAAAAAATCTTAGTTACTATTCACTCACTGTCATTATAAACTGTCAAATATAATATATGTGACCCTGGATCACAAAACCAGTCACAAGTAGCATGGGTATATTTGTGTGAATAGCCAACAATACTTTGTATGGGTCAAAATGATAGATTTTTCTTTTATGGCAAAAATCATTAGGATATTAAGTAAAGATCATATTCAATGAAGATATTTTGTAAATTTCCTACCATAAATATATAAAACATTTATTTTTGTGAGTAAATGCAGCACAATCGTGAACATAAATGGACAACTTTAAAAGCGATTTTCTCAATGTTTTGATTTTTTTGCACCCTCAGATTCCAGATTTGCAAATAGTTTTATCTCGGTCAAATATTGTCCTATCATATCAAACTATACATCAATGGAAAGCTTATTTATCCAGCTTTCATGTGATGTTTAAATCTTAATTTCAATTTTTTTTTTAAAGTTTTGTGGTCCAGGGTCACATGTGTCAAAAAATAGTGCTATAAATGTATTAAGATTTAAAAATTAGCTTGATTTACAGTGTCAATATTTGTGATAAACGGATCTCAAAGACTGTGAAAAGGGTTCATTGTTCAATATTATATGGAAACCATTAGCCTATTAATTCATAGATATCATTATGTTTTTGGCGAGTCAAACTGCATGACGTTTTACCAAATTATCTGATATTTTAGGAGGCTTATTGACACCATAATGGAGATCTGCACATTGTTGGTCGACACATGACTCTGATTCCCCCCCAAAATTAATTTTGATAAACATGCTCAATCAAGTCACTGTGTGTATGAATTGCATTTTAATGCTTTTTTGAATAAATGAATAGATTCCAGATTAAAAAAAAGAGCATCATGTAATCGACAGTTGCACTTTTTACCATTTGAAATGACAGACTGCCGGATCAAAGTTTAATTTTACGCTTATTTAAAAAAAAGTTCTTTATTGGCATCGATAGTTCCATGAAGAACGTTCAACATCTTTGCAAACATTCCATTACACAAAAGGTTCTTTATAGTTTTTCATTTTTCAAATGTTCTCCACTTGGTTCTTTTAAGAAGGTTTAACTGAAAGGAGTGTATGAGTCACATACTGTACAAACACACACACATTACATGCAAACAATACGAAAAAATATATACACACTATAGTTGTGTAGTTATGTTTAAAAGTCATGAAGTCCAGCTGAGAGGCAGGACGTGTCCTACTTCCACAAAGAACCGCTACTCAAACACACAAATTCCCTGTTAGCCTCATTCTCCAACATTTGTAAAGACATTGTTTAGCTAAAAGCTGTGTTTACTCTTTATCTGAAAAACACAAGTTTCCGTAAAACGTGACAATCCCCAGGCGCCAATGCATCATCGCACAGACGTCTCCTCAGATTGTGGCTCACTTTGTCCTATCCAAGTCTATTTTTATCAATCCAAAGGAAATCAAAGTCAACTTAGAGACTCACTCATAGCATGTACGGTATTTCATAGGTTATATAACTTTACCTTATAAATATGTATATATGTAAATGTAAAATATCATAACGAATTGCATTCCATACTCGTACTCCTCATCCATATTCAACATTATCCTCATGCGCTCTCCTTTTCCCTACACATTTCAAACAAACCTTGAACTTTCGCACCTAAAACATCTTCTTTGTCATAAAGCGTGTACTTACATACAGTGGCCGTAATGCTGCGCGCCCGTCATGGTGTCCATGATCATGCCTCTCTGCTCTGTTCTGTTACAGTGTCTGCGGTTTTCTAACTGTCCTGCTCCTTTGTGTGTCTGTCTGTAACTTGTGTGACCCAAAATGATTTTGTCATATTGCCACGTCAGTGCCTGTGTGTTTGATGTGTGTTGCAGCTCTGGGTCAAACCAGTGGCGCTGTCGTCTCCATGATGACTTTGCTGTCAGTCAGACATGAAGGAGGCCTAGTTTAGCGAACAATACGTGTAAGTGTGCCTTCACCTCACAGAGATACGTCTTCACCGTGCCTGTCCTCCCCCACTGTGAGCCCACGTCCTCTATTTCAAGCCAAGATTTGATCTAGCCTGACCTAAACTATCTGTGCATTAACCAGATCTGCAGGGCTCCATTTGCAGCAAAATTCACAATCTAAGAATTAAGGCCCTTTCAATCCATTAGTTAAATTGGAAGTTGGAGTGGAAGTGGGATATGAATTGCAGTTTAAAATTAAATTAAAAACACACAAATTTTGCATTTTATTTACAATTCAGAGTTAGATTACAAGTCAAAAGTGTATAATATATCTATATATATATATACAATATTACATAGACATATTTTAATAAAAACATTATGTAATACAAACATTTTATACATTTATCTTATACATATATTTGATTTAATATATTTATGTTTGATTAGAATAGTTTATTTAGATATTCAAATTATATTTTTATATTACAAATCAAAAAGATTTTTAAATCACAGTCCAAAATGAATCTATAATCTAAAATATTATATTATATATAATAAAATGAAATAAATAGATTCTAATTTAAATATACTGTATCTATATCTATCTAATATATATATATATATAATATATATATATATTATATATTATATATATATTATATAATATATAAATTATATATTTTACAATTAAAATATCTTACTCTCAGACCAAGACTAATCAACAATTAAAATAGCATATCATATAAATAATAAAATATAATTTTAATGTCATTCATTTTAAATATACTGTTTCTATATTTACTATATGAAATAATATATTTATTTTATATATACATTTAATTTGAATTAAAATATAAATTTTTTAACATATTCTAGTGTATGATGATGTATCTTTAATTATAAATGCTATATAACATGATCAATTATAACAAAATTTAATGATAAATATTAATTAAATACATTGTTAATGGTGGAATTTCAAACACTGATTAGTATTTTTTTCTGGAAATGTCCCATCTGTGGTGTGTATAATAAGGTTGATCAGTAAGTCATATTGAAAAATTAAATGCAAGACTATACTACAGCATTTCTTCAAATTTCATTACATTTTAATTAGGGATGCAGCATTTCTTCAATTTCATTCATTTAATAGGGTGCGCATTTGTCCAATACCGATAACCAATAATTCTTTATATTTGAAAACTGATGACCAATATATTGGCCAATAAATCTAAATCCAAATTTTTATATCAGTTTAAAAAGCCTGATTACAAAAACAAAAGTCTCACCATTAAAAGCCCAAGCACACAATTATAATGTTCTCAATATAGATTTATGTAAGGGACAGATTTTGTGCTGCACATGTTGCACTTAACTGTATTTTCCTTTTTGAAGAGATTCAATAAACATATTTAATGCAATTCAAAACCATCACGGCGAACAATGCGCATCAGAAGTGTCTCAGCTGAAGGAAATAATCCATTACTTATCGGCTTTAATAAATCCGCCAAATTTTCTTAATGGGCCGATAACAGTAAATATCAACATATTTCATCCAATGGTGGCCAACATATCGTGCATCAATAATTCTAATTCCTTAAATTCAAACATCCATCATGCACACCAGATTTATAAAAGCAGAAGTGCACACAACTTGAAAGGCGAAGGCCCCGTTTCCTATTTTTACTCGTCTTCCATCACACCAAGTACAGACACCTGAAACACACACACCTTCCTCTCCTAGTGGCCCTGCAGGCTGTTCATGTCACATCCCACTCACTAATAAACACAGCACACACTCACAATCACTGTCAGCTATTAGTCTCCCTGATCCAACATCACGCTGACACCACAAATAAAGCAGCTTCAAATGCACGACTGCCTACTCTCGGTCTCATGCATACTATCTACGGTCTCAGCACACTTTCCTTGGCCTTAAATGATGTATTGGTGCTTGTCAAAATTCTTCATGCTTAAAAGACAAGGATGAGACGAAGCTTTGATGTGGTGTCCAATTATGGCCATATACAAGTAACAAACAGATGCACTGTCTTCCTATTACACAGACAGGTGAAGTCGGTTTACATAAGGGAGATGAGATAAGCAAACTTGCAACAGTGATGTCAGCAATTATTCACAATCAAAGGCAAAAATTCTGATATGCGTGGCAACAGGACACTTCACAGTAACAAGATATAGTGTAGAGTAATTTAAATGTAAATTCATGACTTCCTAAAACATCCAGGTAAAAAAATGTTCAAACAAACTTTTCATTAAAAAAAATCACTGGACAACATAAAAAGAATGGACCAAACGTTGACTCAATGTCTCAACCATAGACTGTAAAAAAAATGGACAAAGCGTCTGTGACGTCACCCATAGACTTTCTGAATAACGGTTCTTAAGCCGTTTATGGGGGGTATGGGCGGCGCCATCTTTGAAAATCTCGGGAAAGCCTAACCCCGCCCACCTTCTGGTCAATCCATATATGGTTAAAAGGCGGGTTTTGTGTGAGACTGAGCCGGCCGGTGGACGCGCCTCTTCAGTCAAGCAGCCTCAGCTATCTGTAACATTACTATTGCGAGTGTACACAAATATAAGTAAACACTTTGCAGATTGAATGTCCTGTATGAACGAAATGACGGAGTAGGTTTTTATGCTTCCATTGATTGTTTGCTCGCGCCCCGCGCAACACGCACGCCTGCTTCTCTCTCACACACACACACACACACAGTTCGATGGTGCCTGCGTCTGTCTGTCTCTCTCTCACCACACACACACACACACACACACACACACACACACACCCACACACAGAGTTCAATCGTACCTCTCTCTCTGAGGCGATTTAATGCTAACTGTTGCAGTGCCACTGCCCACAAACATTGATGCTATAATAGAAATACTGCTAACTACGTGAAATAGTAGTGGAATGTCACTTACCGGAAAAAATGGAGCGAAGTAACTTACTCCTACAGTGTCGGTTAGTGCAGTTTATAGCAGAGCAACTCATTTTATGTACGATATTTCAATACAAATGTTCAGAAAGGATACAGAGGTGGTGTGATGTGTTGTGTCAGATCATGGCCGAGACGTCAAACTTCACTCGGCGCAGCCCGTTATCAGCTGTCAATCAAAGTTAACCACGCCCTAATTTGTCATACATTTTATATCTAAATACAATCTAAACTAACGAGTTAGAAAAAAATTCACCCCCCTCACAGTTGTCAGGCACTCGGTACCTATCGAAAAATACAATAAAAGTCCATGGGACCAACCTGTAAAAGCATGAATTTATGCTGTGAAAACGGACATTTTGAACATGGGGTCTATGGACATTTGCTCACTTTTGGGACCTGCCCCTAGCGGATTTTCGATGTATTGCAGTTTTTCGCACTTCTGGGTAGGCTTCATTTATGAGATTGGAATGTTGCCGCTTGGTCAACGCTTCTGAACTTCTCAGATACTCCACAAGCCACATGGGACTAACACGAGTTATGTAATCAAACTCAAGTAACTAGTTAAGTAGTGAATTACTTATAAATTACTTTTTCAAATAACTTTTTCATTTGTCCCCATGTTGAGAGAAATCAGGAGTAAGTGCCGAGAAGTGTGTGAACATTGTTAGTTCTAGACTAAATGTGAGTAGGCATTTACTCATCTCACCTACACAGAAACAGATTCCTCAAAGTGAATAAAAACAGTGAATTGCAAACTCAGAATATTGCATAAACCTGCAAAAATTAAATGTTAAATTACACAAATACACTTTATGTATTTAATCTCACTTTATTAACCTTAGCTGTCTTTGCTGCTGACCTTCGACGATCCATTTAAACCATAGGAATAAGCAAAAATTACAGTAGTTAAATGTCACAATTGTGCATGTTTCATTTTTTGGTTTTTATTTTAAGTAAAAGGCTTAAACACTGCATTAGGCTTAAACCGAAAGCTTAAACATACTGCATTAGGAGGATGCTTTCCAAGGTAGGAAGGCATCAAGGCATTGTGGGCTTCACAATGAACGTTTCTGACCAATTTCTAGCGAGAAATTACTATTTAAATTTTAGTAAATACATTTTAGCTTAGTTTTAGCTTAGTTCTCACTATTTTTCTGTAGATCATTTAACAGTTGCGTTGCCTCAGAAGTCTGTCCTAAATCAGTTTCGTGAGGTACCTTCGTTGGCAAACGCTGCCTGCAAAGTCACTGCCTGATAAGGCAGTAAAGCAACAAGTCAGCTGCCTAAGTTTTCGGACGCAGCCAGTGTGTTGAACTTCCTCCTTTTCTTCTGCGATCCAGAACAGCAGCACAGCTGAAAGGTTAGTTTGAGCGGCGCCCTCTACTGTACAGGTGTGAATTTTCATTTCTTTCAGTCTGATGCTTATTCACTTCTGTGAACTTTTTTGTAATTAAAAAACAAACAAACAAGCTCAGCTCAGGTGAGAAAAAGTAACACAGAAGTAATGTAGCACTAAGTAACGAAATTATGTACTTTTGAAGGGATTAACGCAATATTGTAACAGATTACTTTTAAAAGTAACTTTCCCCAACACTTTTCTGGACAATATCTGTTCTCTTGATTGTTTCACCCCGTTTCAGTAGAACAAACTGTGAGAACAAACTTCCATTTTTAGACTTATAGTGCTTAAAGTCGGAGAAAATGGGAAACTACTGTAGAAGTAGAAGTACGGAAGCCCACCCATCGTGACCAGTATCTGTTTGATTCATACCACCCATTAGAACAAAAAAGATGGGTGTGATTTACACTTTGCAACATTGAGCAGAGAGTGTACCCATGTATCGTGAGACCAGGGAACAAAAAAAATAACTACAATAACTAAAATATCTACATTAAACATGCACTGAAGGACTGTGGTTATCCAGGCATTTATTAAAAACCTATTCAAGACGAAAAAGGGGGGTGAAACAATAAAGTTACAATCAACTGAGGATGGTGTTTGGATGAACACCAAAATGTCTTGTCATTTCTTTTTATGTAGTCCAGTGATTTTTAATAAAGAGTTTTGTTGAACAAATTGAATCAAGAATGAAACATATTTGTACATATTGATTTGTACTTCACAATTTGGAATCAATCCCAAAGGATCCTAATGCAATCCTAAACAAATAAGTTACAGTCCGTAACCTTTGGCGCTCTAGCGGTTAATAAATAGAATAGCATGTGTCTCGCGGAAGAACATTGTAGCCGGAGTTACTTCTCTCTGTTTATGTCTATGATGAGTCACGCTGGTACAGGGCTACTCGCAGTTGTACGACCCGTACCAGTCTAAAACAGTCCCAATATAAACACTTAATATAGGTGTACCGTAATGATTCAGGATAATAAGACAAAAAAAAAAAAATCGGGTTGGAAAAGGAATTCACCTTTGGCTAAGCCCCGCCCCCCTTAGTTACTGTTGCTACGTCCGACAAACTTCATCTGAGCTCTGGTTTGGTATCAACATGGCTTATGCTGTGACTTCCTGCTGAAATTTTATCAAACTTTTATAAAGCAGCAATTAAAGTGTCCGATAGAAGTAAGGGGCTGCAATATGCGTTCGAAGGCTATATTCATGACATACTGGTGAAATGCAAGGAACAACAAGGCATCCAAATAGAGGCAAAAGCATACCGATCACAGTCAAAAAATGAACCACCGCATTTCCTACTAATCGTGACGGAGGCTGGGACTAACAATATCAAGGAGCAACACTGTTCATGCAAAGCTGGGTAGGTCTCTATTCACTTCTATAACCGTTATTACAAAGCAAACGGACTACGCGAGTATAACGTTGCATTTATTAGCAGCGTGTGCTAGCGTATCAACAACCAGTATGCAGATTTGACTTCGGTATTGGGAAGGGAAAAAACGGACACCCCCCTCCAACCTCTCTGGAAAACGCGTATCTGTGTTACAAATGACCCAGGCACAACGTTTAACCATTATTTTTGATAAAACTACGACGGTAATAGCCTGCCGAGACCAAAAATATGAGACGCCTGTGTTAAAGTCAATGGAGCGCTGTGAAAAAGTGCCGGACCTCTGTGGGAGCTCGTTCTTGGCTGCGCTGTGATTGGTCAATCTACATTCTAGGGTGTGGCTTAGCCAAAGGCGAATTCATGATGTACTCTCTCATTATATAATATTTGTACATTGTGAACTCAAAAATGTTAAGGACTGCAGCTTTAACTATATCTATCATGACAACTCTTTGGACTTGTACAGAGACTCGCTACTGCCAATACAAACACACAGACACGCTGCTGTGGGCAAGCAAGACAACATGTTGCTGCACAAATAGCATGAAATGACCCATAGCAGATCTATACAGGTGGAGCTGGGGAAGATGGAGGGTTTCAAAAGAAATTGACTAACCACTTAAATTGGCTGCCAATGCAAACGGATCCAAACAGCTTGTGCCGTGCAGTTAACAATGACATTGTGTTAGCAGGTTACGTTAAGGACCCATCAGCCTGCACCAGTTTCATAACATGCAGTGTTTCCCCTACCATTATATAAGGGGGGCGCCCCCCCCCCTAACGGCTCGCCCCCCCCCCTCCCTTGAAGGTCAAGTAAATTTGTTTTGATTTTCTTTCTAGTGCCAGACTACAATTTATTTTATTAAACAAACTAAATAGCCCTTAGGTAATACGTTATTTATCTTATTTCCACGATGGCATGTCTTTTCTATCTGTGTTTGCATGTTTACAATAATCCCAATGAGTGCCCTGAGGTGAATTATCAACCCCCGATCCCGACCCCACCCAAACCCCCCCACCCCCCACCCCCCACCCCCAAAGCTGTAAACCTAGGGGAAACACTGCTATTTATATTACGAACAGTGTTATTTTAGCATCATTAATATGTTTAATTAACTTTTACAATTAAAAGAAAAACACTGAAAAATGGCTAATGTCCTGGCAGAAAATTTGTAAAATAAGATTACTTTTTCCAAAGCACTTACAGCGGCTGATACACGTTGCCTTAATTACTACATTTATATCTGCAGTTAGACAAATAAAGAAATGCCATTGAAAGGGCAAAGAAATGTGGACATTCCTTCAGGCCTGATAAGCATCCCGAACAGAAAAGGTCAATGTCTCCAGAGACTCTAGAAATACAGAAGACTGATGAGAAGGATTCACACATCAGAAGAGACAAACAGCAGCATCCTCAGCATCTCTGCCTATCTATCCAAATGTGATGATGCCATCAAAAAGGCCCACTTTGCCGGATCTCGCTTTATTCAGTTTTTTTTTCCCCAAAAGTCACTCCATTGACAGACTGAGGCAAATTAAAGGCAATAGTATAATCCTACAACAACCTGCAGTTTCAGAACAACTGTTATAGGACCCAATTGTTTTTTTGTGACAGCAACACCTAGCCAATTCTACTCTATAAAAAGTAGACCTGAGGGGTATTTGAAAAAAAAATAAAAATAAGGTTAACTTAACGTCACAAACCCTGAACTCTCGGTTGATTAACACACACAAACCTTGCTTACTCGAGAATGTTTTTTTTTTGGGGGGGTGGGGGGGGGGGGGGGGGGGGGGGGGGGGGGGGGGTTGGGGGTGATTTGCAGATCCACGATGTGTGAGATGAAAAGGTATGCAAATACATGTAGATAGGCAGAAAGGATATCGTATCATTGCATTGGGCCCGAATGCAATGATTGGACAAACATTTTATGGTTCTACCCCTTCCACAGACGAGAAATATACATTTAGAACTTAGGGATTTCTATCAGGATGTGAAGAGACTTTTAACCAGCATAACAAAAAATATTTCTGGAACAAATCACCGACCCTGCCTTTAAAGTCAAATGACTCGCATTAAACCAGCAGTTTAAAGTCTGAGCTCTACATAGAATTAGAGTAGGCCTACTAACTAGGCCCTTTGAGGCTCTCATTCACTCGTTAATGTAAAACAACACCGAAGGAGCTGGAGCGGACAGATTGCGGCAACAACTACAGCGCAGGGGATGATGATGATGATAGGATATCTTACCTCGTGTCAAAAAGTGGGTCTGTGTACATAGGTGGAAAACAAACTGTGTCTTGTCCCTTGGACAGAGCGTTCTCTTGGCTGAGAGCTGGTTTAGTTTGTCCTTGCTTCTTGTTTCCTCCAGCTGAGCCATCTGTGAGGGAGAAACGTCAGAGAAACTGTACTTTTAGAAGACAAAAATCTTTCAGACACCTTTGAAAAGTTAACTTTGACTTCAGCATCTGAATAGTAATGACGATTCATTTTCAACTCTGACCGGAATCATATAGGCCTATTTTGGAGCGATTTAATTAGTCAAGACAAACATGTTTCTGGATCGCGTCCTGTAGCCTGTTGGCAAACGATATTGGCTATCAAAATAGTTGTTTTTTCCAACAAAACAAAAAAATCATTAAAAATGCAATTCATAGCCTACATTGAATTTTCTACACTATTATGGTAAAACGATTTTACTTCCTGAACTAATTTTGATATTCTTTCCATGTCCAAAATCAAAGGACAATTCAGTCATTTAAAGAAGTGAGCATTATTTTTAATAAAAACACACTTACCATCTCACTAGTTCATGTTTACATTTCTAGCGTTATTGACTGTTGGACTAAAGTGCAATTAAAGTAGTGGACAAGTTTGTGTGTTGTTATGTTTAGGTGGACGGCTGTTAGGAGACTCGTTCAAAAAAGGTAAGTAAAGAAATTAAATAAGTTTATGATAAATATTGTTTCTAAATCCGAGGCTGTGAAAAAAAGACTGGTGTTCTTTATACCGAACACATAGAGCGCCTCCTTCAGGTTTCAAATCAAACTGCGACCGTTGATCTAAAATCACCAAGCGTCTGTACACAAGATTGGGAGTTTAATTGCTAAAACCTTTGTACCAAGGTCTTCTATAAGGGTAAAGACTGTAGATTAATTGCATGAATAAATCATAAGACCCCTAGCTTTGAATAATAGCTGAGCTATCCTGATATGTTGGCCTGTTTATCATCCTCACAATAATCTGTCTACATTAAAATGCTAGATTAAGCTAAATTAGCTGACAGGTTTAAACTAGACAGTTTGAGGCCATATGCTGGGTTTGTCGCCCAGGCTAGCCGGTAATCTCCTCAGAGGGGCGGATTTAAGCGGGCTATTTTCTGCCAGCTCTTAGTGGACGCACTGGCTTAAACTGATCTTTCTGTGCCGTAGGGCCTACAACTACACTTTAAGATTAGATTACGATAAAACCCTCAGGGATTCGCAAAGGAGTTTGTGAAGGTACTGAGGCTTTGCATTTATGCAGGATCCATATTTTCACCTATGCAAACCTCATTTTTGATATGGCACCAACTTTATCTATCTATCTATCTATCTATCTATCTATCTAACTAACTATCTATCTATCATCTGTCTGTCTGTCTGTCTGTCTGTCTGTGTCTTGAATGCCTATATGTGTTTATTTGTCTTTTGTATTTAATAAATAAATTATTATATATTTTTATAATTTGGTAAAATAATTATTATATTCTTCATTATTCCTATCTTTTATGAGTTATTTATTTTTACAGAGTCACTATGGGAACTTTTTCCCCCAAAAAACTTTTTCCAGGTTTTCTAATCAACAGAGCACTATATTTTAAACCGACTAAAACTAAAGTTGTTGCTTTAATGAGATATTTCTACCTGACTCTACCTATAAATTATAATTTTGTTGTTTTAACCTAATTCAATCAAGTTTAAGTAACATAAAACAAGGGAATGCCGTTTTTACTTAATTGAGTTACATTGACCCAATATCCAATAAAGCTTAGGATGGACACATTCAACACATGCACACAACGACTGCACCACACCTATAGAGGGCAGTATTATCATGATTCGGGACAAAAAAGAAGAGAAGCTTTGTGAAAAGCAAATTTTGCTTCAATGAGCAAAGTGACTTGAGGTTATTACACATTATGTTGCATCAAAGGGAAAATCACAATTGACATTATAAAACAACAACCCTCAAATTTTTTTTTTACTAAAATTAGCTAAAGTAACACAATTGAAACATGTGTCACTACTTAATTTAATTATGTTCAATCCCCCTAATATATTTTACTTCATTAATTTGAATTAAAAGTACATGAATAATTTTAACCTTGCAAAGCATGCTGGAAACTACAGATCCAGTGCCCTGGGGTGCGTTTCCCAAAAGCATTGTGGTCGCAGGTTCCATTGAACTCTATTGGTTAAGACAGAACGTGTGAAAATATAGTTGGCTTTGGGAAACGCAACCCTGGGCGGTGGATCTGTAGTTCCCAGCATGCTTTGCAAGGGACTGCATTGGAGAGTAATTTAGAAGAGTTGCGCTTGTGCTCAGGCTGTGGGCCCTCAATGTCCTGTACTGACACCAGTCTTTACTTGGCTCATTATATACAGTGTATAATGATAATAACACTACTTATTTGAAAATAAAGCCTTAGAAAATTAATTAAAAAATTGGTTAATTTTTATTTTTAGTTTGACTAATGTAATGAAGTTAAACATGCTAGTGTAAATTAATTTGATCTAAACCAACTAAATTGTTGACTCAACTAAACTGATTTATTAAGTGTTTTAAAAATGTCTTCAATTAAATTAAGGGTAATGAATTTTTTGTGTGTTATTTATATCAAGGTGGAAAAGGACTTTCATCATGTAAAACAAAGAAAAAATTAAATAAAACTTTTAATAAATTTGTAAATTTTACCTACTGGAGAAATTGTGTATATCTACATTATGCTTCAGTAAAACCTTGTGTTTATATACTTATACTAATAAGTATATTATTACAATAATTGTATTTATATATATGTAATGTATATATATATATATATATATATATATATATATATATATATATATATATAATATATATATATATAGGCCTATATGTATTAATTATATCATTTATTTAAAGAAATAAATATTTTAAAAAAAATTGCTATTTTTTTCTTTAAAAATAAATAAATTAACAGGCTATGCATTTATTTATTTAAATAGTATATACTAATAAGTATATTATTATAATAATTATATTATTTATTTTTTACATTTATTGATTACATTATTTATTTACATAAGCAAATTATTAAATATTTAAAAAATAGTTTTTCCTTCTTTCTTTCATTATTATTTCAAAAATAAAAAGTTTTTATTAATTTCGAAAATATTTCTTATTAAAAATAATACATAATATTTTAATTCATACAGTATATAATACAGTATATTATTATATTATATAATTATAATTATAATATTTATTTTTATATTTATTATTTTAATAATTGTTTGAATAAGTAAATAAATAAATATTTAAAAATATTCTTTAATTCATTCATTTTATATATATATATATATATATATAATATATATATATATATATATATATATATATATATATATATATATATTAATTATATATATTAATATATTAATTTATATTATTCATAATATTATTATATTATTCATTATTATTTAAACAAATTTTAAACAATATTTCAAACGGTTAGTTAGGATTGAAATGAGATCTGAAGATGTCTTCATGAGATTTGCCCACCTGTGATCTAAATAGTCACTGCTCACTAGTTTCTGAAAGTCTGATTTACCTTCCCAATCCAGCAGGAAGCAGGTAAGCAGGTGAGGACACACTTCTTCCAGCACGGAGCAGAAGGCGTTGAACGCACACGGGCCCTTCTGGGACAGATGATCCAGGAACAGCTCGGCTCGTTTCTTGCTGGAGTCTTGACCCAGAATCTCTTTGTATTCCCCAAGAGAAAACACCTTGTCATACACCAGGTACGGCAGCACCTTGTTGACATCCAGTTCCTTCAGAATCATCTCCCTGTTCTGTTTCAGGACCTTGGCGACCCATTTCTTTCTCCTCCTGGTGACAGGCTTTCTTCCTTTAGTCCTCTGTCTTTTATTCTTCTTGATAAACCACTTCTTAGTGCCACTTCCAAACATCTTCGCATTGAGGATTCCAACTAGCACGTCTTTAACAGTTCCATCAAGAAAGGAAAGTGCATTTTTTTTTTTACAAACAATACACGATCATGCCTACATGTTCTGTCCCTGTAAACACAGCATTTGTTGTGACACCCAAAGTGTCTGGAACAGCGGGACAATCTGGACAGACACAAAATACGTGCTTGGTACTTACAGACGTAATAGGATTAGCTTTGTCTTAAGCAGACGAGGTTAGGTTGCTCTGTCTTTTTCTAGAAAACATAAATGTGAAATCTGACATCTAAACATAACTGTAAAAAAAAGTTATTAGCCTAAGCATAATGAATACACTTCTTATATTTACTGGATATATAGTCAGAAAATATGGTTGCGGTAGCAGACTCTGCCAATAGAGGGCGAAGCAGTTTGAGTCCTGAGTCCTGTTGGTCCTGCTGTTCATTTCACCCAGGTTACTAAACACACAGAAAATATCTGAACCCAGTGTACGCCTACATCGGGTGTACACATTATTGCGGTGCAATGTCGGATAGAATCCATTGTTATTGATTTTCAATAAAACTTTAGGAAAGTTAATGCATTAACTAAGATTTATTTAGTAAGGAATATAATAATTGAAAATAATGCACACCCAATGTGGTGCTATGCATAGAAATAACATATATATATTAGCCCTATAAATAATTTAAATATTATGAGATAATGGTATCAAAATAATAGCAAAATGTTCACAATGTTACCAATATCTTTTTTTGCAATTTGTTTAATAACTTTAGGTCAAACGGTGTTGTAGTTTAATGGATTTACAGTATTGCATACATTTTAAGTTCTAAAATGATTATAAAATGCTCATTTAAATGGGTTCAGTACTGTATATTAAAAATATCAAATTAATAATCTGAAAAACATGACTTGTGCATTACATGGAATAATATTCAGAGTTATTTACAGTTGTTAATACCTTTAAACGGTGTTGTAGTTTTATCGATTTACAGTATTGCATACATTTTAAGTTATAAAACTATTATAAAAGTAATAAATTGCTAATTCCAAAGACAGCCTTTTGCTATAAAATTGATATTTTCGAAATATTTTTACATTTACATTTTTTACAAAAAACTGAGTGTTCATCAGATTGGTCTAAGACCTTAGGCCTTTTGTTGCACTTGAACCACGACTGGATTCGAGGAGTTTATGTGGTTGTAAAAAAAAAAAAGTAACAAATAATTTCCTCGCGGGTCAATCTGACCCTTTAAAAATGAATGGGATGCGAGGAATGCTTCAACATAGAAAAACCTAAAACTAAAAATGCTAAAACTCTACTCAAAAAAGGATTTTATAATGTCTTTATGTGTATTTGAATTCATACCGAAGAGATAAACGCAAGAACTGACTTTAGGACCCATCGGAACAGCTCCTTTACTTCATATAGATAGAGCAGACTGTCATTTTTTTTTTTTTAAATAGAGCTAAGGCCATCTATAATATATAAATAAATAAATTGCATGAATTTATTTTTTAAATATAAAAAATAAAATCATATAAGCTTTCTGGGTAAAAAAAAAAGTATAGTTTTAGGGCTTTTACAGGATGCGAGAGGATGAAGGTTAATATATATTGTATTTCTTTAAATTAATATCTGAGTTGGTTCGGGCTCAAAACATGAAATGCTTAGAGAGTTTTGAAGGTCGAACGAATGTCAAAAAATGTCAAACTACTTTACCGCTATGGAGAGTGCTTTTCGTGCGCAATAAAACGTAATTGCATTGCAAAAAAAACATGGAAATAATTTGTAGTGTTTATCCTATTGTTTACTATATTTATGTACTTGGTCAGTGTCGTTGAGGGTTTGCTGTTGTAAGCTGGAAGGACCTTTGCAATAACTAAAATCATTTGGTGAAGTGATATGGAACTGTAATGCGGTAATTAAAGCCTTGCCTGGAACTAATTCAATACAATGATATGACTATATAAGCTACCTTTACTCCAGTAAACATCACGAAAACATCCGTAACCATCAGCAGTAAACGGTGGGTGCTGGCAGACATCAAGCTTGCTGATAACGTGATGCTATCTGTATTATTTTTGCATGTATCTCTTTAAATCTTTGATATCCAGTTCCAGTAAACACTAAATAATACAATATTGTATAAAAGTTATATTTACAATTTCTTTAGGCACCAATTTAGGTGAAGGTGTTATTAAAATGTAAAAGTACAAAAATAAGACCAACCCTGACTAAATGTTCTGCTATAATGAGACAGCAGGCTGGTTGTCACGCATTATAAGAGTACTATGGTATTGCCGTCAGATGCCATCATTTTATCATTATACTGCCACTTTTTTTTATTGACTTATTACATTATTGCATTTTATTGTGTCTGATTCTGGGTATTTGGCATTGATTTCCCACTGCCGGGGAAATTGAATCAATCAGATAATATTCCTCTGAATAATGTTTCAGGATGCATACGTGACGACCCAACCCTCAGTCATCAGTTCCACATAAGGAAGGCGTTTCACTCTAATGTTTGATAATAATACACATACTCCATTACTGCATCAGGAAGTTTCTTCAGAAAATGTATTCATCCAATCTTGTCACTAGATTTGGGTTAGCGTTATTGCCACTGTACATTTTTATTGTTATATTACATCTTTACCCCCCCCCCCCCCCCCCCCCCAAAAAATAACCATTTACTTCTTGAATGTCTTATGATTCATGCTTGAATTGATTCGTTTTGATATGTTATTCATGATGGCCATTAAACTTCAAGTTGTCATGAATGGTTACAGTGGTTTCATTTAAATTGTATGTTTTAATGGCAAACGTGTGTGTGTGTGTGTGTGTGGTGTGTGGTGCGTGCGTGCGTGCGTGCGTGGTGCGTGCGGTGCTGTGGGTGTGTGTGTGTGTGTGTGTGTGTGTTGTTTGACATCAGAAGAAAACCTTTCCCACATGATTAGTTTGACGTCCAAGGCCGTGTGTCCAGTCACACTATTATGACAGTTCTGCACGTCTGCCACTTCTTCCAGTAAATTGAAACGCTTTTATGGAAATGAGTCACACAAGAGGACAAAGGAAACAAAGAACAATATATAGCATGTAAATATTCTTGTTAATATCATTTTATTTAGTATTTTATTTCACATATACAATATAGTGACCAAGAGTGATGTTTGACCTAAGAAAATCGACATCTTCCCTCTTATTCAAATATTTTTAAACACGATTTTTGTAATGCATATTGTTTAGTTGTGCTTGCAGTCAATTGTTTTATTTGTGAAAACGCATTGAAACGTTTTTGTCCAGGCTGTCATACAAAGAAATTATGAACATATGCAAAACCAAAACAGAACAACGAATATTAATAACTGATTTTGTTGTAGTCAATGGTTTGCGTTGAAAAATAAAACCTGTAGCTGTAGTTTGCATTTTGTGCTAAATAATTTTATCAGATAAATACCTTAACCAAGTTTCAACAATATTGTAATTTTTGTTGTGAAATGAAATAATAAAATATAATTACATGTTTTTTACTCATGCATATATATAAAGTATTGAGGGTCATGAATAATTACATCTTCCATTAAAAACTCCACTAGATATAGATTTCATCTTAGTAATAAATTCTTTGAGCTAACAATATCTAGTAATCTGGCAGCCAAGCCTTTTACTGTGTAATCAATAAAAAGTGACGTCTATGAATCATCTCTCAACACCGCCTGCTTTTATGGGAAAACTGTTAAAAGTGTTGATATTATTAATTAACCATTTTAATAATATTTCCTAAGAAAAATTCATGCTCAATGGTCCAAACTGCTTTATAGATTAAATAATCACAGAAAACTGTGTAGATTTCTTATATAAATAAATGCATGTAAAACATAATAGACGGATCATCTGCTTCTGATACTTTAGATAAAGAAAGATTTCCTTTCTAAAATGAGGGAACAATTAGACTGTTTGTAAAATAAGTGGCCATATTCCCATTATAAAATGAGTGTTTGGAAATGATTGGTATTCTCCACCTTTTCTAAATATATAATATAAAGCTAATATAATATAATGGTTATATATTATAATATAACATTCACATACTGTATACATACTAGGGCTGGGAAAAAATTAATCGTGATTAATCGCATCCAAAATAAAAGTTTTGTTTACATAAAATATGTGTGTGTAGTGTGTATAATTATTTTGTATATATAAATACACACATATGCATGTATATATTTAAGAAATATTTGCATGTATATACTGTATATATATTTATACATCATTTATATTATATATAATTATACATTTTTTTAAATATATACATGCATGTGTGTGTATTTATATATACAAAATAATTATACACACTACACACACATATTTTATGTAAACAAAACTTTTATTTTGGATGCGATTAATCACGATTAATTTTTTCCCAGCCCTAATACATACACATTATAGTTGTGCAAATAGACATTGCATATACACTATAAAAAATGCTGCCTTTGATTTTTAAGTACAATCAACTTGGATGTTTAAGTAATTTCAACTTAAATTACATTAAACTGACTTTAAAATATGAGTTGCATCTTCTATAACTTTTTTTTAAACAAAAAAGATGAACATTTCTTAACTTATTGTGATGATTTAAAGCAATGTAAAACATATGTTGTCATAACTTATTGATCATATATATTTTTTTTTACAGTGTAATGCATTTATATTTTCTATGTTTAAAACCATTACAGTATATCAGCGACTGTTTAAAACCATTTAAACAGTTTATTGTATCATGTGACAATGAAAATGAGACTCAAATGACAACTACAATACAGTCAAAAATGGGATAATACTGAATTTATTGATCCTCCATTACAGAAATGTACTTTTACATTCAGGCAGAGAGAAAGAAAAGAAAAATGCTTTAAAAATGATTAATTTAGCATAACAAAATATCTTTCCTCTGGCTATAATCAATTTCTTTGAATGAAATGCACCCCTAATATGTTTGTTACTACAAAGTTTTGATTTGATGACTGCTTTAGAATTATATTTGATCTCAACCCGTTCTTTACCAACTAAATGTCAACTCTGGACATTGAAGTATAATGCAATAAAGGAATAAATGAGTCCTGCTCTTATAAAATGAATAAATATTGATTACTAAATGATTCGCAAACAGTTATTCCTTAAATAACTCCCACAGTCTAGAAGTTCTCATAATGGTGAAGAAAATGTGTCTGGTCACGTTTGTTCATTTGCTGGCAGGCCTTCTCGACATTCTTAGTCAGACCGGGAGGACCACAGCTGAACACGCCGATCTTTTCCACCTTTAACCAAGAGTAGAAAGAATCGCTCAGAAATTGCGTACATGAGGTTGATATAACGGCCACATCGATTACAGTTTATGACTTATTAACATCAAATAAAAATGACTTCCTTCACAGGACTCCATGGAAATCACAAATATTTATTGATGCTGGATGACTAGAAAAATGTAACCGTAAAGCTGTAATGTAGAGAAATGAACTGGCTTTCTGACCTCTGGATGAACTTCCTGTAGCGAGCTGAGAAAAGCCGTAAAGGGGGGGCGCCCGAAGTGTGTGACGGACCGCAGGCCGGTGAACAGACTCCTGTTCCACACCTTCTGAAAGTGTCGCTCACAAACATACTTGCAAAGAGAAAGAGAAATAACCAGACATTACTTCATAGCTGTTATAAATGATGTCACAGTAGTTCAGTGGAATGGATAATAACCATATAAACTAATTGTGTTTAGTCATAAACTCAGATAATATTCCTCTGAATAATGTCTCATATAAACAAAATTGGCCCTATTTTAATGGCCTAAAAAGTGGCCGAATCCACTTTTGCTAGTTTAACGACTGCGCGCCCGGAGCATGGTCTAAAAGGATTGTCCCTATTCTCTTAATGAGTAATGGGTGAATTTTGGGCGTAATGTGAAATAAACCAATCAGAGTCTCATCTCCCATTCCCTTTAAAAGCCAGTTGCGCTCGCGCCATGGCGGATACACTATTTACATGGTGGAATTTGCAAGCGGAAAAACCGAACGCTTCTCTAGTGAGGAAATGGATCTGCTCGTGTGCAAGCAGAACATCTACAGGACAAGCCCACCATATCTTTATGAACACTTTTAATAATAACCTTTTACATTGTAAAAGACCGGCATTGTAACACCGGCGCAGGGGCGGAGTGGCAATCGGGAGAGTCGGGAGTTTCCCCGGTGGGCCGGTAGTGTTTTGAGGCCGCGAGGGCCGGTCTGATAATAGTTATACATTGCAAGTTCGCTATGCGCACTTTTTTTTTTTTTTTTTTTTACATTTTCGATAACGGAGCATATATTTTGCACTAAGTGCCTGTCTTTTTAGCAAAAAGACGCCCGTTACGAATTAGTTACAGTGGCGTAGGTCGTAGGGTGTGAGGTATTTGAATGCAGCTTTTGACGCGTTCGACCCGAGTTCGAATCCCCCTTTTGCCGAACTCTCTTCTCCCTTTTCCCAACACATATGAGATGTAAAATGTACCGTCTATACCATAAATGTCTCTAGTGTTATATTTTGCCAAAGAACTCAAATCGAAACCATGATATGGCTTTGTGCCTTTATAAAACAGCACAAGTTTATAGGCATTCTGTTTGTGCTGCGTGATTGAAAGAAAAGTGCGCTCTTTGCTCACGCGATCAGCATGGTGATCTGGTGTTTTCTCCTAAATAAAAGCTCAAGGGTTTATTTCTTGCAAGTGAAGAAATTAGGACAAAGGTATTTTAGTTTTCCTATACTATAGTGTAATGTAGGCTAAAATATACTTTTGAAATATTGATTTTCATTTATACAGTACATTTATAGGCGATATAGATTTATTATAGATTATTTTTTTTATTATATTTAAAAAAATAATTAATAAATCATTATTACATTATTATAATAATTGTTTGGTACCCTAAAACACCATTGATAATGTAATGTAGACTGAGACTCTCATAACTAAAAAGATGTTTGAGCCATCTTTATTGTCCTGGTACAAAGCAATGCTTTTTCTTTGTTCAATGAGCAGTTCATGGGTTGAAGCTCTTAATTTTGATCTCTCAAAGAGCACCAGATTGATGCATTTAACCTTAAAATGTACAGTTTTAGAGGCCTAGGCACAGAGGTCCACCCAACATAATTTTACAAAATCGTATGTGAAAGAACGACCATTTATGAACTTTACTCCAGCATAGTACGACAAAGTTCCTTTTAAGTCAGTAAAACTGTAAATGCCATATTAAAATGTCCTTGTTCAAAATATACATTTAGCCTGCCTAAGAGGGGGCCTACAAGACATCTGAACTCTTAATCCGGCCCTGCCGGCGATGAGGGCCGGTGGTCTACGAAATTTCCCGGTAGATTTTTTGGTCCCAATCCGCCCCTGCACCGGCGATATGTTATGCCTAAATTTATACATGATTAACTGTATTTTTCTTTGTCCATTTCTGAAATGCACTTTCTGTAAAGCTGCTTTGAGACAATGTGTATTGTGAAAAGCGCTATACAAATAAACTTGAATTGAATTGAATACATTGTAATCCTTTAGGGGTGTAACGATACCCTTATGTCACGATTCGATGTATGTCACAATACTGAACTCGCGATACAATATTATTGCGATACTCCAAGACATATGATAAAAGGTTAACGAAATTTTTTCTGTTGATTAAATGCTAAATTTGATATTACATTGTGGGTGCAAATGAATAGGCTTGGACAATGGTGACACCAGAATAAAAATAGTCATGATTCCGAAGCTGAAAATACAGAATTATTTTAGACGAATATGCTCGCACTCTGTCACTGGCTAGATTTTTGTCAAAATAATGTAGGCCACTTTTTACTGGTAACATAATACATATGCCATTACAAGGACCCACAAATATTCACCCTTATTATACATTATATTCAACATTATATAGAGTAGATTAATGTAGTACTGACTGTACTTTGAGTGAACTATCCACGATACATATTGTCACTATCCATGATACATATTGTTGCATTTTTGTATTGCGATATATTGTGACACCCCTATCTTCTTTTATTTTTAATATTTGTCATGTTTGTGTGCTGCTACGCATCCCTGTGTGTGTAATAAGCAAATTGCACGTGTGTTGTGGACCCGCCTATAGGCGCATATTACTAATGCCCTCCTTAAATAACAAAAACAATATTGCGCCATTGACTTTAGACCAGGTTTGAGTTGGTCAATAGCGCAGTCTATTTCAGTTGCCTCAAAATAGCAACGTGCCAACAATGAGCCTGAACAAACTTCAAAAAGCAGCCCGTGGGCGCAAATGCAGTTGCTATTTAAACAACGTGGAGCAGGACGTGAAAATGAAAACTGCATCGGGCTGAAACTAGCAAAACACACTTGTGTATGATAGGGCTAATGGGTTTACCAGCATGGTGGTGCGGAGATCGAATTTCTCAGCCAGCTGTGTGATGTAGATGTGCACTGACACCAGCTCCTGGCTGTCCATGTCCTCCACCTCTCTGATGATGTCAGACACCCACTCGAACTGACGCTGGGTCCGCGTCACCCAGATAAAATACACCTGGAGCCGGAGGACACACGTCTTTTAAAACTTCAATCAAGGGACATTAAAAAATATATATGTTTAAAAAAAAAAAAGGAAATCGTACCTTTTTGCACTGAAATTTGACCTTGACTGAAGATTTGAAGACCAGATCTTTTAAGATGGAAGCGAAGGGTGTGACTCCAATCCCAGCACCCACCAGCACTGACACCTCATAGTCTGTCCACTCCTGGTGACCCTCCCCAAACGGCCCGTCCAGATACAGCTGTGTGGGAATTATTGTTTTATGAAGATAATGAATAAAAAAACAAACCTTTCATTTAGCAAGTTTAGTTAAATTGAAACCATTTACTTGTACATATATATGTGTAGTCACCACATATAACATAAAAGAGTATACTTAGTGCTCTCAAACGATTAATCACGATTAATAGCATTTAACATAAAAGTGTGTATATATATATGTGTGTGTGTGTGTGTGTGAGTGTGTGTGTTTGTGTATATATACACTTCCGTTCAAAAGTTTGGGGTCAATACGATTCTTTATTTTTTTTAAAGAAATTAATACTTTTCTTCAGAAAGGACTCATTAAATTGATCAAAAGTGACAGTAAAGACATTTATAATAATGCAAATATTTATTTTTTAATTGAATGCTTTTCTCTTGAACTTTCAAATAATCCTGAAAAAAATGAATCACGGTTTGCACAAAAATATGAAGCAGCAAAACTGTTTTCAACTGTGATAATAATCATAAATGTTTCTTGATCATCATATTATAGTGATTTCTGAAGGATCATGTGACACTGAAGACTGGAGTAATGATGCTGAAAATCAGCTTTGATCACAGGAATAAATTACACTTTACTATATATTCACATAGAAAACAGCTGATTTACATTAGAATAATATTTCACAATATTACTGTTTTTTCTGTATTTTTAATCAAATAAACACAGCCTTGGTGAGCAGAAGAGACTTCTTTTAAACACATTAAAACTTTTACTGACCCCAAACTTTTGAACGGTAGTGTATATACAGTATATACTTATATATATATATATATATATATATATATATATATATATATTATAAATATATATATATATATATATATATATATATATATATATATATATATATATACATACTGTACATACATTATACACACATTTATTTACAAACTTTTATGTTAGATGCGATTAATCGCGATTAATTGATTTAACAGCACATAAGTAAGGGATAATAACAGCCGGTTGTTATCTCAGAATAAACCCCAGACAAGGTGATGAAGACCCTGATGTGAAGCGTAGCATCAGCCTGAAGGGGGATGGATGTACATTATCCCGCTTATTACACGGCTACTTGCCACATAAGTAAATAATTAGACACGAAATATTGATCCGAGTTCTTTAAACGCAAAGCATCCGCGAAGAGAGCAGTTGCTAGCGTGGCAAGTTCAAACTAGATGAACATTTAAGAGATAAGGTATACAGTCATAGCACTTATTACACAGCATTTCGCCACATAAATGATTATGGAGATAAGAGATATTGATTTTAGATTGAACTGTATCTTGAACTGACAATGGATGACATAGTCAAATCAATATTTTGTGAACAGTTATTTAATTGAGTTTTAACATTTTATTAGCTCACCAAATGTAAAACTTCCGAGAAGAAAAACCGTTCCTAGCATATAGCGCGGCTGACTTCAGTAACCCGGATGAGCCTGCGTTATCTGTTTTCAACGGTTGTTATCTGGGAATAACATACTGCTGGAAGGCGCGATTGACCAATCAGAATCAAGTCATCCCCGTATACTATTATAATAAATATAACATACAATTATTTTTTTGCTTGTCTGGCTTGGGCATTTTACCTTAAAGAACCTCGTCTACATGATCTGATCCTTAAAAAAAATGATTGGCATAACCTGATGCATTCATAATCCAAACATAAACTTTTACATCCTTGCCTTAGGATATCCTCCAAGCTCCTGGAGATTCTCAGGGGTGTAGGCCTCTCTGAGTTTGCTGGTCCAGGGTCCCGCTGCACGGATATGAAGGCTGAGGGTCTCCTCGTGGGGTGCGGAGGTCAGGGTGAAGGGGTGGTACTCATCCGTGCCCAGCGCCAGGCATGCGATACGTACCCACTGTCCCGAGCGGTAGACAAAACCTTGAGGACGCTTAAACTCTAGGTACGTTACATCTGCCAATTCAAAGGAATTGAGAAGCGGGTTTGTTATCATTGAATAACTTGTGATTTTAAACTTGTTTGTGCATGTATTATATAATTTTGAATTTGACTTGAGATTCCCTGTTGTGAGACGCTGTAGGATTTCACAGCCAGAGCAATTAGGAGCGACACTTTACAGCACATGACAGAGCACTGTGTGCTCGGGCCCTGGGAGACCCGCAGATAAAAGAGCTTTGTGCTGGATCTGCTGAGACGGAGTGTCGTCTACCTGAGGGCAGCAGCTCGGCTTTCACCACTGGGATCTCCACCTTCTTCCTGTTGAGGCTGATGAGCTTGTCCAGGAGGAAGAGGAGGCCCGGGGGGATCAGGTAGATGTGGAAGCGGGGCTCCTGAAGGAGGGCGAAGCTGCCGTGGATCACCGTCTGTCACAAGAGACGAGAGAAAGAAGGCAAGTCAGATGGGTAACTGTCTCACAAAACAAAACAAACAAAAATCAAACAAACAAATAAAATCAATTATTGTTGCTGTGTTTTTTCACTTCAAAACTAAAAATAACATTCCCAGGCTTTTTTTTTTAAAAGAAACGAAACAAAACAAAAATCAAACAAACAAATAAAATGAATTATTGTTGCTGTTTGTTTTCACTTCAAAACTAAACATAACATTCCCAGTCTTTTTTAAAACAAAATAATCAAACAAACAAATAAAATTAGTTACTGTTGCTGTTTCTTTTCACTTCTAAACTAAAAATAATAGTCCCAGTCTTTTTTAAAACAAAACAATTAAACAAACGTTTAAAAAATATGACAACACATATGAGTTATTATTGCCGTTTCTTTTCACTTCAAAACTAAAAATAACATTCACCGATCTTTTCTTTAAATGAAACAAAATAAAAAACAAAATAAAACAAAACAAATCAATCAAATAAACAAACATATAAAACAGACGAAAATGAATTATTGTTGCCATTTCTTTCCACTTCAAAACTAAAACTAAAAAATAAAGTCTTTTTAAAAAACAAAACAAAACAAACAAACAAATAAAAATAACTTTCCCAGTCTTTTATAATTTAATTAAAAAAATATATATGTATAAAAAAATATTATATATATATATAATAATATATGGAAATGTTTTTCCTTCGTGGTTAAATAATGTATGCATTAAAGAGTATTATTAAATATGTTCATATTAATGGTTACACTTTGTTTCGATAGTAGACTATTGAAATGAAGTGTAACCGTGTTAATTTGTACTATAATTTCGTTATAGTTGTTCAATGATACAGTAAATTGCAACTTTGGGGGATTGTAGTCTTGATATAAACATTATTCATTTTGTCCTCTTCACCTCAAGTCACACACAAAAAACAACATTTTTTCAGGACAAGCAAATTAACATTTGAAGTGTCTATCAAAAAGGAAATTAAAAATCCTACAGCCGCCGCTGTACTGTTATGATTTCTCCCTACTACCAGTATTTCATCCAATATTTATTTTTATACTTATACTACAATACTGAACCTCAGACACTCATGACACTAGTGGTGTGCCCCACCCCCCACCCCCCTCACCAGTACATAGACGAGCACATAAAGATGGTGTGTAATCCAGAATCCTCTAAAGCTGATGCGTCTGAAATAGTGTGAGGCGAAGACATACATAAAAGCAAAAATCAGCAGCAAAAGGACCCCAGTGAGACCTGAAAGAAAACAAATCCCCAGAGGTTTACAAAGAACACATAAACCATACATCCACAAAAATTATATATAAGTCTATTATTTGATTACTGGTTGTATCAAAACAACTTTGCATATACAGCCGTACCAGGAACTGTCTTGAAAAACCAGAAGGTCCATTTCAATGGATGCTCAGACCTGCAAATGATCATACATTAATATCTTTTAATTATATAATATAATATATTTATCAAGATTAGTCCAATAATTAAATCAATAATATGAATTACCCATTGTTGGAGAACACTCTAGGAAACAAGCAGGCAAGAATGCTGAGGTCACTGATGCAGAAAATGTAAACGTTGACCACATGACCCAAACTGTGAACAACTGTGGCACAAAAATAACATTTAAAAAAGTAAAAGATAAGAGTTCATAAATATAATGAGTGTATAACACATCACTTTGAGGAAGTTACAATACACAATGGAACTTTGAAACCTGGTCATTGAGTCATATATGCCATAAAATTCACAAGAATGACTTGGCGGACATACAAATAATTTTTCTCCCCTGACCTGAGAGGATGACAGCAGTTATAGCCATGTGACGGTGAAGGTCAATGGCCGCATCAAATGGGATGTATCTGTTGAGGAAAGTCTCTCTGCACATGGTTATCAGGTTACGGCACACGGTGAGGAGCATGTAGGGAAACAGGAAGGAGATGGCGGCCGCAGAACCGCGGGACACAATAATGCCCACCATGGAGGTCTGTCCGAAGCCACTGGCGTGGGCCTGTAAACCATAATCTAAAAACATCGCTATTGGTTTGCAACGTTTAGTGTGGAACTCCAGTGTCAAAATGCATGACCGATTCAACATGATCATAATAAATAAGTACAACAAATCATTCAGTGGCCTTAAATATGTACAATACAACATTCAATGATGAAAAGCGATGGGACACTTACAGTAGCATCTCTCCAGTGCTAGTCCAGCCGTGATCCCGTACATAATGATTACGCAAATGATATGCCTCCTGTAGTTTTCAATGAAGCGCTTGAACTGCTGTATCCATTTCTTCACTGGGTTTCGGTTGTAGCGCTCTCTCTGAGGACTCACGTACACCTCGGGGTTGCTTTGTCCAACTCTGGGGAAACTGGACATTTTAATTATGAGGGCAAAAACAACTTTATTGCTCAAACTTTAAAAAGGCTATATTGGCACAATCCATAAAGGATTAGTTCACTTTAAAAAAAAAACTTTTGCTGATAATTTACTCACCCCCATGTCATCCAAGATGTCCATGTCTTTTTCTCTTCAGTCAAAAAAAATTAAGGTTTTTGATGAAAACATTCCAGGATTTTTCTCCATATAATGGACTTTAATGGGACCCAAACGGTTCAAGGTCCAAATGACAGTTTCAGTGCAGCTTCAAAGGGCTTTAAACGATACCAGACGATGAATAAGGGTCTTATCTAGCGAAACGATCGGTCATTTAAAAAATAAATAAAAAAGTTTTATACGCACAAATGCTCGCCTTGCTCTGTTCTGTGATGCACGTTCATGCGACGTCACATAATACGCAATTACGTTGAAAAGTAATTTCTTTTCGACTGAAGAAAGAAAGACATGGACATCTTGGATAACATGGGGGTGAGTAAATTATCAGCAAAAGTTTTTTTAAAAGTGAACTAATCCTTTAAGCCTGTTCTGACTCGGGTCACAATATGTGACAGATTTGTGATTTTATCTGTATACTGTATGTGTCTTGCTAGTTGGTAGGTTAGACAGACGGATAGAAAACGAATTAGACAGAATGGTGGATAACTGACTAGATAGAGAGAATACCAATTAGATGACTATCTAGATTGGAAAACAAACTAGAAAGAAAAAAAAAACAGATAGAAAAGTATAACTCTACTCAAGATGATGACGTTCAAAATGAAACCTGGCGGACATTATGTCACAGAATGGCATAGTTCCCACAAATACCGATTGCCACATTTCTCAATAACCAAGAAATGACAGGTTTCACAAAGGCTTAAATCTAACACCTAGCTGAGCTCCTAATGACCATACACATGTCAGAACATGTTGCATAATGCAACGCACGCTCTAAAATGACCAAGGCAGAGATATTATACATTAACGTCTTGGTCTGTCTTTGACGAAGTTCCTGGCCTTGCTCCCCCTCAGACTTGTGAGTAAGCTCTTCCACTGCTGAAGAACTACAAAACAACAACAACTTATCAGCTATATTACAGAAAACTCAAATGGTACCTTTTAAAATGAGTACAAACTTAAAGATTTTTTCTTTACCTATTTTTCTTAATGAAAGACACTTGCTGGTGTCTGGCTAGTTTTTTCTTGCCGAGTACTTCCATTCCTGAGAATACATGCACAGCAGTTACCTCCTTAAAAAATACCTCTGTGTTGAGTGAACCTAAAATTATGGAGACATATGGGGGATTAGAGCATAAAAAATATATATATCCTTCACCTTTAATATTGAGCTGAGCTGAATGGTCTCGCAGCAGAAAGTGAAAGTCCTCCCATGAGAAGGAATCTTTGTTGTGAAGACCAGCGGCCTGAAGCATCGCTGCTATGCCATCATCAGCCTGACTCTTAGATAGAGCACTTCCAGAGATATCAATGAAAGACCTGCACAAGAAAGGAGAAAATGCAACTAGCAGAAAGAAGAAATCTTGTGCGTACGCACAGAAATATTCGGATTTATAAAACCGTGCGCACGCACATCCTACGCAGTTTTCCCTTAATAAATCACAATCAATTCTTAATGTAGCGCAGCTTTTGCGGCTTCATGTCACGCCCATAGTTGCCCATAAATAGTCCGTGAAACGCCCACAATTTAATATTCATCGATTGCGAAATCATGGAAATACAGAGAGGAAAAGCAAACGTAACTTCACTCAACGTAACTCACACATGTTTGGAGGGCACAGTGTGGGCATTATTACTGCCAAAAAGGCACTTGAGTGGCAAAAGGTTGTTAATGCTGCAGACTCAACCTCGGACCGTGGCCGAAATAAAAAAGAAATGGTCGGACATCAAAGTCGATGCAAAAAAGCGTCTAGCGCTCCATTATTGTGATGGCATCATGGCATTTTATTACCATCCATTTGATTGCATCTGACAAGCTACAGATGTGTTATGAGGATGAATTTCATAACATGCCAATATTAGCTATTGCAGAACATATTTCACTTTTCTTTTTGCAAATATGTGTTAATTTGCATTTCTGTTGTAATCTTCGTTTGATTTTGTTTGTTTTACACTGCATGTCGATCAAACGGGTGTTCGTGTAGTAGGCTGTTAATTGTAATAATTGCTTTGTGAAGTCTTCATTTTATTTATGAGAGGCAGTATTGCCATTTCTTTAACACAACGGTCTACAGTTTCACACACCTTCACGTGTTTCTTCCATCTGCCGATGGTGTCGCCATTTCTCATTTCACCCGTTTTTGTGCGTACGCCTGGGTCATAGCTTGCGTGAAGGACCGCACATTTTCCCGTCAAGTTTGCTTTTTATAAATACCAATTATTGCGTAGAGAGCGGCGTACGCCTTCTTTTGTGCGTACGCAACGTTTATAAATGAGGCCCCAGGTGATTATCAAAAAAACTTGTCACAAATTGGTAACTTTTTTTTTCAAGGCTCAAAAAACAGGATCTGACATCAGAACCGACCTGAGTAAGGAAGTGAACTCTTCCTTGGACAGGAAGCCATCTTCTTTGATATCATGCATTGAAAACAGAAGCTTAGACTTCTCCTCTGGAGTACCTGAAATTGCGAGCCAAAAACATTAAACATTGGAACACTCTTAACCACATAACATAATAACATTGTAGCATTGTAACACTGCAAAATTAAAAAATTGTTACATCCCAACAATATAACAAGGAATTTTTGTAGCATTAAAACACTGACACCGTTAGGATGTCACATTTGTGCAATTTTACAGTGATGACGTTACAGTGTTACTATGGTAAATTCTACAACATTACACTGTCACGCTGTTAGGGTGTTACATTTGTACAATTTTACAGTGTTATGATGTTACAGTGTTACAATTGCATGATGTTACAATGTTACAAAGTTGCCTTGTTACATTGTTAGGATGTCACAGGTTTACAATTTTACAGTGTAACCAGGCAACTTTGTAGCATTGTAACATCATGCAATTGTAACACTGTAACATCACAAAACCATAAAAATGTAAAATGTTTTGTAGAATTTACCATAGTAACACTGTAACATCAACACTATCCTGACAATGTAACAAGGTAATCTTGTAGCACTGTATCATCGTAACATAACACCTGTAACATTGTAGTGATGTAACTTTGCAGTTATTAACACTTAACTACCATATAAAAGATCTGATAAACCTCACCTGTCATAAAAATGACAATAACATCCAGGAACTCCTGAAAGGAAAGGTATCCATTACCGTCCTTGTCAGCCAGTGTGAACATAGACTCTACAAAGAGCGAGTCAGGCTTCAAACCGAACACTCTGGCAAATTCAACTCGCGTGAGCTCACACTGTAAAGCTTCTCGGGTCCTATTGCTCAAGTCTCCTGCATCACTTTTATTAATGTCCAAGACCTGGAGTCAAAAGAGACATGTAAGATGCTACCTCTCAACTTTGTGACACATTGCCAGTGGAATGAGGACAAAATGACCTTTAGAAATATGAAGAAACAAGAGAAAGGTATGTGTTATACCTTTGAAAAAGCATGCTTGAAGAACGTTTCCACAATCTGTTCCCTCTGTTCTCTGGTCACGGCATCTCTGAGCATTTCTTTCTCACTCATTTCCATCACAGTTAGACTCTGAATTCTGCCGTCCAGCTCAGATCTCAGGTGATTTAAGAACTCTGATCTCTGACCAACGTCCTCGAAGAACAAAACCTTTCGGCCAGAAATCCAACTTAATGTTTAATTGAGGATTCGTTGCATGATGACAGCAGAATGAACTACCAAATTCTTACCAGATCATACTCTTTGGGGATCTTCAAGAGAAGAGCACGATGCTGATGGTCATTGGGTATTATCACTTTCAGGTTTACTTGATTGCCGAAGCTGTGAGAGCTGAGAAGAGAGCCGTTCTCATCAAAGGTCTGGAATACTTTCTTCTCGTTGAACGCAAGAGTGACATGTCGGGGTGCCGTATTGTGCCCCAACCACTCTTTGGCTGAACACAAAAGTAAAATCAGACACCAAAAAAAAAAAAACCCAGAAGTTAATAAACTCATCTTCATTGGCATATCAGGCCAACATGACATTGCAGGTGATGTTACTGACCAGAAGTTCCATGAGCCGGTTCCTTGTGTCTTGTGGAACCTCTGAGCTTCTTTTGGAATCGTTTGTATCTGGCTGTCCGAACACGAGCAACAACACAAGCTACTATGTAGCTTACTGTCGAGAGATCAGAAAAAGTAAGTGTGTTGAAAAATGTTTGGGTGGCATATGCATTATATTAACTAACAGTAACTAGTGACAGTTTTTTGGCAAACAAAACCTTGAAAGTGAAATAGTTTTTTTTTTTTTTTTTTTACAAAAAAGTTGTAATATATAAATATACAAAAAGTTTTTTTTTATTTCATAACATGAATATCATTCTAATATTTTTTTAACAAACTAATAAAATACATAATTATTATATTTATTATAATATAATATAATAAATATATAATAATTATGTATTTTAATATTTTGTTTGATTACATAAAGAAAATACATTCATACATAAGTACTTTTATAATTTCAGATCAAATACAATTGTCAGAAGTAAATACATGTAACTGTAATTCAATTTTAGTTTAAAGGTGCAGTTAGCAATTTCTGAGAAACGCTGTTGATATTTTAAATCACCAAAACAAACACGCCCCTGCCCAAAAGGACCACACCCCTATCTTGATATCCCCGCCCCTAAATTCACAAACACGCTGCACAGCACAGGCACTAATGCTCTCGTTAGTGGACACGCCCCTTACTGCTAATTGGCTACAAGTGTGTTTTGGTGCTCGATCCGATCCACTTTCAGCCCTGTTTCTCAAAATTGCTTACTGCACCTTTAATTACTGCATACAAGTAAATTATGAATAACACTGACCGACAGGAAACAGGAACAGCACCGCCACTGTTACGGCAAAACCAGCTATGCTGCTGTTGTCAAAGTAACTCACAGAGACGGCCTTTGTGCAGGGGTGAAGATCGGAGGCTTTGATTGGCTGAGGCTGGGGGCAGGGATCACCTGTACAAAAAGCCCAAAATAAACAAATCATGACTTTTCAATATGATTTGTGTGTGTGTGTGTGTGTGTAATATGTTGATGCGTGTGGGTTATTACCGTTCACCCAGAAGAACGCGTTCTTTTGAATGTCGCCCTCCTCTGCACTGGTGATGTCCAGAATGACATCATGAAATGTGGTGTTCTGAATGGCTTGGATCTCCTCCTCAGTGAACAACCTGAGAGAAAGAGCAGCTGATACTTAACCAGAAATACCTTACGTGTACTGACCAAATTGACAAGGTTGCTTTTTATGTAATCATCACCAGAAATTTTCCCACCCATTTTGTCTGTTCTCAAACCAGAAGCGATCAGCGTTTCTTATGCGTTCAAACTGGTCCAGGATGATGGCAGAAAACACTGGACCTGGTCCTTCCTGTGTTTCTAGTAGGCCACCCACAAACAGCTCTAGTCTGGATGTGTCGTTCTCATATAACTCTGCAAGCTCCCTTAACAACTGAAAAGCAGAGAAAAGGGATTTATCTAAAGAGAGAGAAGATTTTGCATTTGAATGAGTGGTGTTTGCAAGTGCAAATAACGCCGCTACAATAAAGGGGGTTCGAGGTAATTGTTATTAAGATGTTTGCTGATGGTTCATTTCGCACCGAGTAGTTCTAGGTACTAGCCACCATGGTGGTTCCCCGAGAACTAATGGTTCCCCTAGAAACATTTTCCTGGTTGCAT
Organism: Chrosomus eos; assembly: GCA_036326025.1. NCBI lineage: Eukaryota > Metazoa > Chordata > Actinopteri > Cypriniformes > Leuciscidae > Chrosomus > Chrosomus eos. Next base: position 12,897,567 of record CM070842.1, read on the forward strand.
TCGGACCGCCAGTAGAATCTCTGCAGTGACGTAAGCCACGCTTGATGTTTTGACTTTTATTATGACGGCGCGGTGGACCTTTATTTTGACACGCTGAAAACGCCAGATTCTGGTCACACAGCGCTCCCATTCTCCGTCAGATTATGCCATTCTTCATTAGTTTACAATCTGTTTAACAGTCCTGTCTAATACGTTATTAGATAAAACTGTTATACATAGAAAGTAGACAGTAATGAAAAGGTATTAGCGTACGCTGTGTGGTTGATGCCCAATGTTGCTAACTGAGAAGAAATAAATAATCATGTTTCGCTTGGTCCCCTCAAAGTTGTGTTGGATTTTCTCCTCAGAGTAAAGGTTGAGAGGTCCATCTATCATTGTTTTCCGGAGTAAATATATAAACTATAATCTGTGTGTTTACACAGCTTTTTTAAAAATGGCGGGTGCTGGCGGCCAATCAGTGTATGTTAACGTCACGGATGGTTCCTATAGTGCTGGGTTAGACACTACTCTGAAGTAGGAGATGAATTAGTGTCTCCAAAAGGAGTTCCTATGACTATTATCGTTCCCAGTTCCCTTCGGCAAAATCTGGGTACTCCCGCCAATAGTTCTATGAACTATGAAAAGGTTCCTCCGGTGCGAAAGCCTCTGTTGATACTGTAAACAGCACCTGTGTGTTGTTCAGTTTGGGGTTGATCTCCTCCCAGGAGTTGACCGGCCGCATGTTGAGGGCCGCTCTGATCTGGTTATAACTCGGCAGCCCAAAATCACGCCCCCTCTGGATGGATAAAGCCACTGCATCAGAGCGTGAGAAACGGATGGGGCCGTACATGTAATCTAATGGAGAAAAGGAATAGAGAAGATGAATTAACCAATAGATCTTCTTGATGTCTACACACACAAAATTCTCCAAGAAATCAAAATGGACAATTCTTGTTTTGTTTTTCAAATACAGTATTCATTATAAATGATTTATCAGTGCACATATTTTTTTTTAAATTGGATAGTTCACACAAAAATGAAAATCCCTTTGATGTGCCCTCATACTCTTTAATCAAAATAATTTCCCTCCCTATTGCAGTATCACTTCTTCTCTTCTCTGATGATGTGTTTACTGGCGCGAGGGCGGGGCAACCTGTCACTCACATGAGATCCACCAATAGCAAACCACAACCATCCAATCAATTCCCAATGGACAACATCAATCCCCGCCCTACATTTTTTCTTGTTCGAGAAGCAGTTTCACTTGGATATACATCACAATAGAGATAAAATACTATCGCAACTTCAGTTTCATGCCGACTTTCAATTAATCAAAAAAACAAAACCAACCTCTCAAATCCTCGACAATGATGTTGTCCTCACGCTCAGTAATCTGAGAAGCCATGCCCATTATAAGCTCATCTACATCCTGACTGGACTGCAGGTTTGGATTCTAGAACATATACAACTTGATATAAAATATAACTTAATTATATATTAATATAATTATTGTTATTTAATCATTTTAATTAAAATAATTTCTAAACACTAATTTCTAAACAAAAATTTTATTTAATTAGATTAATAAATACAAATAAAATATACAATATATTATAAAGAAAACCTTTGGGACAAAATCAAGCAACATTTTTCTACCAAGCCACCATGTTGGAAATTTGTATTATATGGTCGCATAATCCAAACCAAACCCCTTCTGTTATGACTCACATTTCGGTTCCAGAAGGTGTTGCATAAACGCAGGCCAGGAGATTTACTTTCATCGTTGTTCACAGCACTTTTGTAGTGACACGTCCTGTTTCTGAATCCCCAAAATCACATGTCAACACAATTACAGATACAGCTGAGGATTTTATACTACCGTTGTTTCTATTTCAAATAAATGTTGTTCTTTTGAGCTTTCTATTCATTGCCGAATCCTGGAAACAAACTTATTTAGGAGCAGAACTGTTTTCAGCACTGATAATAATAATATGACATGATTCTTGAGCATCAAATAAGCATATAAGAAAGATTTCTAAAGGATCATGTGACACTGAAGACTGGAGTAATGATGCTGAGATCTTAACCAAAACTCCAAACTTTTCAATGGTAGTGTAAGTAAATGTAATACTTCAGATTTTAATACAAATACTTCAATATTACTATCAACAGTGGTTTGTAACAATAACATTTTTAAAAAATTTTTAAAAACTTTAGGATTAGGTGCATTTTCTAAAGGTAAAAAATTGAGATATGTACCTTTTATATACACCAGATGGCGCAAGAGTTAGTCCAAACCTCACAGCAGCGGCTTCAAACTCAGCAGAGATCCCTGGATCAACATGTTTCTGATAACCTGCAGAACGAAAGCAGCGCTGTACTATTCAACTCATATTCTGTTATTAGCTAATATTATTCAATATATTTTTACCAGTCCCTGCTGTTCACAAAAAAAGAAACCAAAATGAAAATAAATGAGCAATGTAACTAAAGTCGAGCTTACTGAACTTAAGTAGAGTTTACAGTAACATTCATCATTCAACATTCATTCATTAAGTAACTTAACGTTTTACAGTAACTTAACATTGTTACTGTACTGTGCGTGTGTGTGAGTTTCTACACGTACTGCATTACTGCACTCAACAGAAATGACATGCTTGTAATCTGTTAACCTGTAATGACGTATCGTATACTGACTGCATGCTGTCATCTACATGTTATGCAAACCATAAGAGATTTTAACAAACCACAAATTAGCCAACCTTTTGACTTGCGCATAAAGTCTCCTCCCGTTTGCAGCATATTCTGCCCTCAAATCATCCATTAAACAGGAAGAGACCATCTGACCCACGTCAAGTGACCAGTGAGAGTTCATTATGTTCAATATACCACAATAATAGTGGTCTGTTGTGATTGGTCTACTCTGCTCTGATTGGTCAGATGGCCCAGTCTGTTATAGTTGGTATACTCGCTCTGATTGGCCAGATGGCCCAGTCTTTGTGATTGGTCTACTCTGCTCTGATTGGTCAGATGGCCCAGTCTGGTATAGTTGGTCTACTCCGCTCTGATTGGCCAGATGGCCCAGTCTGTTGTGATTGGTCTACTCTGCTCTGATTGGTCAGATGGCCCAGTCTGGTATAGTTGGTCTCTACTCCGCTCTGATTGGCCAGATGGCCCAGTCTGTTGTGATTGGTCTACTTTGCTCTGATTGGTCAGATGGCCCAGTCTGTTGTGATTTGTCTTCATCAGCACTTGATACGCAGTGATATGAACAGTAACACTGTTGTCAGTTTTATCATATCTATTCAAGCCCTGTTCTTTTTACATTCACAAACAGCTATAATACACACTACAAGGAAGACATCTGAAAAAGCATATTAGAGCCACTTTTATGTGATATGAGAGTGGAAGTGAATGGAACTGACTTTCAGTAGGTGTGTCATCTGAGGCTGAAACAAACCACACATTACCTGAGCATGTGTACATTCAAACACAAACACAACTCACCTGGATAGGAAGACACTTGTTTTCCCAGATAGGCCGGAAGCCACTCATAGAACGCGATATTCTGAAGAAAGACAAAAAACATACACCTTCAATCTTCAAATCTAGACCAATGTCCCTATATTCATACCCTAGTGTTTAGAGGAAATGTGAAGTGAAGGATACTGCGGTGCATCCCTGCAAATTGGCAGCTGTGCTGTTACATGAAGTGAGTCAGTAATTGAGGACTATTTGCTTTACCTGAAATGTGGCAATAACCCTCTTTCGGGCATTTTGGAAAAGCTCTTCGTCTGACCAAGAGGGGTGTTCCTTGTACAGTTTGGAGGCCAAGTAATTATGGTAACGAAACCAAATAATTCCCTCAGTGACCGAAAAGATGTTCTCATTGCCCCAGGCATTCCCGAACTCTGAGAACACACAAAACGTGCAAAACCACAACATGCAACATTTTCATGAGCTTCTTGTAATGCACCTAAGACATTTGAGTAATGAAATAACACTTTATTAAAGGGTATTCATAACAGAATAAAAATAAGTAATAAAACCAAACCATACAATATTGTGTACAGTTCTACATCTGGTGTCACTTGTTTGTAAGGGAGAATGTTTATCAAAGAAGACAAAGCATGACTAGAAAATAGTTGATATTTCAAGTATTACCAAACTAAAATTTCCTGATTAGCCATGCAACTACTGGTTGTGTGGTGATAAATGAATGTACTACAACTTTAAAAAGTAGCTGTTCCATATCTCACCATAGAGTTTCTGTGAGCCGGGACTAGTACTACTGGGATCCGGGGCACTCCACATGAGGTAACCGCTGCTACTACGCCTGGGCATGTCCTGTGAAGAGCCTGAAGCCAAGAGTCCTTTGGAAAACGTTCTCAAGGCATCACACCATGAGCTGGAGAATCCATAGATGGAGCTGCCATCTATCCACGCAGTCACGTGATTCACCTGAAATGAATTATGGGAAGATCAAAAACTCAATAGGCCCATTCCAAATCGCCTACACTCCATTGTGACTACATGCGCACCTGTGTACGGGGATTGTTGGGACTTTTGCCCGTGTTCGGGTCCCACTCTGCTCTCTGAAACTGGAGCAGGACCGGTTGTGAGGAGTTGGAGCCAAAGACTGGATCTTCTTTTTGAACTTCAATATGCATGAACTCAGGTGGGCAACCAGGTCTACGGGATTCTGAGATCTCAGACCACACATGGTAACCTAATGTAGTAATAAAGAGCATGTGTTAAAGTGGCCATCGGAACCAAATTCTCTTTGACCTTTTCAATACCAAGAAAACCTCTTTTGTAAATAAGCCTCAAAAACGTCTCATTAAACTTATAAAGTGCTTAATTCATAATAGCACCAGTGCATAGATGTTGTTTTAAGCAATAAAATGATCTTTGTGGAATGTAAAATGTTCTTCTTTAGCAGCCATCAGGCTATATGGTTCTATTTTAAAACTTGTATTTTCAATGATTATTCACTGATAATCTTCCCAACCAGTATGCTGTTAACCTGGGAACCTCTGCGATCACTAGCTACGCTTACATGCACCAGAATTATCTGTATATTATTGGATTGATGACTCAGTCTGAGTGTAAACCCTACATGTTAACATAGATCAGAAAGAAATCTAGATCGGATAGAAAAGTTCAGTGTACAGTGGCACTGTAATGTGCAGGAAGATTAGGACGAAAAGTAGCCATTCATTGTAATTGCATGGAAAAGAGTGACCGGTATAAATTCGCAATTGTGAGAAAAAAGTCTGAATTTTGAGATAAAAAACTTGCAATTGCAAGAAAATAAGTCAGAATTGTGAGATAAAAACTCGTAATAGCGAGAAAAAAGTCAGAATTTTGAGATAAAAAACTCGGATTTGCGAGAAGAAAGTCAGAATTGTGAAATATAACCTCGTAATTGCGAAAGAAAAAAGTCCGAATTGTGAGATAAAAACTCGTAATAGCGAGAAAAAAGTCTGAATTGTGAGATAGAAACGCATAATTGTGTTAAAAGATTTATGACATATAAAAACACGCAATTGCAAGAAAAAAAGTCTGAATTGTGAGACAAAAAATGGCCATTGCGAGAAAAAAGTCACAATTTTGATATAAAAAAATCACAATTGCGAGAAAAAAGTCTGAATTATGGGATAAAAAAAGAATCGCAATTGCGATAAAAAAGTCAGAATTGTGAGATTCTCTCAATAAGAGAATTCTCTTTTTTATTTTTTTTATTTCATGTCGGAAACAAGCTTCCATACTTTAAAGGGGGGGGGGGGGGGGTGAAACACTCAGTTTCAGTCATTCTCATGTTAATCTTGAGTACCTATAGACTAGAGTAATATTGCATCCATCATATCTCCAAAAAGTCTTTAGTTTTATTATATTTATAAAAGAAAGATAGGCTGTACCGAGTCTTTCCGGAAAAAGCCGAGCGGGTGGCGAATTTTTTTTTGCAGGGTGGTAGGGGAAGACTCATTAATATTCATTGGGGAACTCATCCCTGATTGGTCTTAACCCCAAGTGACGGGTAGGTTTAGGGCGGGGTTAGGGGTAGGTCATCAGACCAATCAGGGATGAGTTCCCCAATGAATATTAATGAGTCTTCCCCTACCACCCTGCAAAAAAAAAATTCGCGAGCAGGTGGAGGCGTGCCGTGTGGGCGGAGCTAAATAATCACGAGCGCGCGAAGCTTTTACGTTGTAAATAGTAATCCCTGCAGAACAAGGATCTAAACAATACTAAGGTCGCGTTCATACAGAACGAGATGGGCAGTGAAATGGGAGGAAAACACAAGGTCTCGAGTGTTTTTAAAAATTTTAAATGATTTGAACTTGAGTGCTGTGTTTTTACTTTGCTTTTTCAGCTGCGCGCGCGCCCTTCCGAGAGAAGTGCCCTTAGGACCATATAAGGAAATTCCGGCACAGCCGACAACAGACGCGCCCATACTCGAAAAAAACTTTCCGAAACTTGTGACAACCAGGACGGATTATTTTGAGAACAGAAATACTCAATCAAACGTACAACTTAATTTTTGAAACTTTGTCCATGTTTAGCATGGGAAACCAACTCTTTAACAGTGTGAAAAACTCACTATGCATGAAATAGCATTTCACCCCCCCTTTTAAGATAAATTTAACTCAGGATGCCTTTACTAAAAAATGTAATCTTACTGAAAATGTCTTGAAGTTTCAAGTAAGTAAAGAGCTGGCTGTGTTTAAATGAAGGAGACACTCACCGAAGGCCAGGGAGAGAAGAGTTCTGTTCTTGTATGACAGGAGACCGGATTGACCCCTCATGGCCGTGTTGCTTATCTGGCGGGGGTTGGGAAGGTGCGGTTCCTGTCGGGGCAGATAAACTCCATCCGTATACTGCGCCGGCAAGAAACGGACCAGAGCTGCATCTGTAGGGGCAACAGCCTGATGTTTAGAAAAATATATATTTCTTCATTTTTTTGTAAAAAGCACAAAAGAAGAATTAATTGACTCACCTGCAGCCCCTCGATCATGATATGCCAAATTATTGTACCAGCCATCATACCTTTGAACTTCCCAGGTAATGGCAGAACTCGCACCTGTTTGGTTTAAGATCAAAGGGAGTTTGGCAACACTATTATAACTAAATGAATAAGTCATTAACAAACATTATGATGATTCACAGTACTGCATGTACATTCAAGATGTTATATAAATACAAATACTTTTTTTTATCTAGGACTTTTTAAAATCTAATTTACATCCCAAAACTTACCAACGTAAAAGTACAGTTATGGTGTAAAATGAAGGAGAAATATGCTAAATTCTGCTCTATTTCTAGGGCAAATAAAAGCTCATGTGACAATGAGACTTTTCTACACTGCTTATTTATTGCGGAATAGGTCAGTTTTTTTTATTAACCTTGAAGCACAAAGTACTGCAACACTTCATAGTAAGTTTCATGAATGAGATAACTATGTTTAACAAATGTTTAGTCAATGAATAGCTAATTAATATTAAAATAGCTGGATATGCATGTATTTTCCTATTTAAACAGAGTGACCACTACTTCTATGTATCATTTTCCTTTATTATTATTTTTTTTTACAACACACATTCTATTATTAAAATTAGAAAAATGAATTGATATAACAAATAGAATATAATAGATGATGCAACAGACAGATAGATCAGATAGATAGATAAAGATAGATAGATAGATAGATAGATAGATTAGATAGATAGATAGATAGATAGATAGATAGATAATAGATAGATAGTATAGATAGATAGATAGATAGATAGATAGATAGATTAGATAGATGATAGACTCACCAACAGCTTGAGAGAGAACAGACAGTGCAGTTAAAGTCCTCCAGATCACCTCACATAAGCCCATTCTTGCAAACCAATGAAGCACCTCTTAGCCCAAGAGCACTTCACTTCAGACTAGAGAAAACACTGAGTGCTGTGTGTGTAAAAGTATACCCAGCTTTCCTTTAAGAATGACAAAAGCATGGACCTCGAAACAAATATTAAGGCAATTAAACTGAAAACACAGTCACACCTGTCTTTACAGAATAGCAGACCTCGCCTGTCCGCAGTAGATCGAATGGCAGAGAAATTAAAAGGAAGAGTCCGAGTGACGGAATGAGAGTCCGACCCACATCCACACCTGATAGTTTCGCAATGAGATTACGATGCAGGGCTGGTCATGAGCGGTTGACTCCTTTCCCTGGAAATACCAATCAATGCAAATCAAAGCTGTTATTAGAAAGCGTGATCGTTTAAAAGATGAGCGCCGTCAGGATCATCTTATTTCCAGGACTCATATTTCCCCGTCTTGTTTTACGGCTCTCGTTGCGTCCACAGGTGAGTTGCAATGCGGCATTGTGGTTGGGTTGAGATTTGAAATGTCTATTAAGCGGCATCTAATTCTGTCAGACTTGGAGAATAAGAGAATAAACTTATGATAATCAAAATGTGCGCTTACCTGGACCTACCTACGCGGCATAGCTAACTGGCTGTTAGATTATCGTTTTCTGTTGTAGTCCATGTAGGCTATTTTGAGTAATTGCATAAATGTTTTAATATAAATCATATTCATAAGTGCGAAGGTGATGGGCTGAATTATCGGAGTTTTAGACCCTGTAATTAATTTGAATCCTCCTGTAAGACAATTGAATTTGGGAGGTCTTAAAAGTAGCCTACATCTCTCTATCTCTTTTTTTATTTCATTTTTTTACTAGGCTATTTTTTGTTCTACAGGATTGAACTATGGCAAAAAATAAAATAAAAATTACCACAAAAATGAAAATTTGAAAAGTGCGAATATTTTCACTCAACTAATAGGGAACGTTCTCAGAACTTTTCTGGCACGCTTCTATCGAAGTTTAGCTACGTTCTGTAGGCTACATTAACAACGTTCTTTCAAAGTTATCATGGTAGGCTATTAGACCCTATAATTTTCCCTGAAAAGTGTTAGTTGAACGTTCATCTGTTGTTTTAAATTTCAGTCTACTTGTTAATTTTGAATGTTCTCTGAACATTTTGAAACGTTCCCATAATGTTTGCAAATTGGAAAAAAATGGAAGATTCTCTCGCATAACCAAGAAAAAAAGTTTTAAAAACTTGTATAAAAATGGACGTTTACACCGTCCAGTGAACATGGGATAATGTAGAGATCATGGTAGAGATTTAAAAACGATTGTATTGCTTCTTTTACGGTTAGAATCCATGGCAGCGCTCTGTTTTTCATGGCAACGGTTATTATACTTAGCAGCGGTGTGTTATCAAGAAATAACAGACCGCATTCTACATTAGAATTCAAGCATGTAATAATCACAAATAACATTTTTGTAACTTAATTCGAACGTTAGGAAAACGTTCTAAATCGCTTGCGAACTAGCAAGACCTGCAAGCTCGAGCACATCTGTATGATATTTCAACAAACAATTGCAACAATTTAGCCCTTAATTACAAAATCACAAAAACTACAAAAAAAGGGGGTTTATGATGGACGATTACAAATTTCTCTGGAACGGCCAAACGGGGTTGCGCGAGACGCACTTCAATAGCGGCCGTAAAATTTCGATACCCCTTGAAAGTCACTGTATAATTCGCACACTAGACTGTTATCTGCAATCTTCAGGTAACCGAGCCTCTGGCCAACACTGTCCTGCTTTCAGCTTTAGTTCTCGCCTGTGGAGGGAAGATGACTTTCTACGATGGCATTTACCCGTTCTACTCCCTACAAAGAAGCTCGTTCATCATCGACATCAGCCTGCTGGTCGCGATCCTGGTTTTCTCGGTTCTGGCGTCAGTTTCATCTTCATTCTACCAGGAATACGTGGCAAATCGGTGAGTGAGCGAGATCAATTCTTCTAGAACACTATTGCAAAAACAATGCATCTTCTACAGCTTTTCAATAAGGGAAAATTTTATGATGGTTATACTTCTTGTATATTTAAAAAAATGTCACTTCTTTTACATTTTGATTGATTGTTGTAAACTGAGGTAAAAGGTGTTTCCTTGTAGGCTACCTTGAATTCACGTGACTTGTCAAACAGCCTATCATAGAATTTAAAGGATTTCTTTCTATGGTTTTTTAAATATTGAGATTCATTTCCTATATAATCTTAAGGTCTGTACACTGAGACTAAAATTACACTTCTGTGGTATTTTTGTCAGTTTAGGTGACATTGTTGCCCTTATTACCTTATAAACCCTTTCCATCAACTTTTTTTGTGTAAAGTTCTGCAAAAAATAAATAAAAGAACATTCATTATGTCCTCTTTTTTTTCAGAGACTGTTCTGGATGTTCAGGATAATCATTAGTTTATTTATCGGAGGTGTTTTAGTTGGTGAGTATTTCAAGTATTTTCACTAGTAAGTTCATTAGGAAATCTGGTTTATGGCCTCAAAAACTATTTTCACACTTCCTATGCTTTACGTCACCAATTTTTCAATGACTTTTAACCAAGGTCAAAGTAATAACCAGAAATTGTCTTTCATTCATTTTAATGCCACTTGGTTTGACATATTTGTTATGTAATGCAATGACATTCACATATTTTAAGTGTAAGTACGAGTCTAAATATTCGCAGGGAACAAAAACAAATGTCCCTTTAAGTCCACTTATTATATAAGAGCTGCTAAACTTGTATGGCCTACATTTTCATTCATGATCTGCTAAACTCTTCTTGTCCGTTTCAGTGCTGAATTTTACTGGAGACTGGGCTGAGGCCAGCGTGAAGGCCAACGCCACCTACAAATCCTTCAGTAACGCAGTGGTGTCCGCTGAGGTGGGACTGCACGTGGGCCTGTATGGAATAAACATCACACTCAGAGGTGAACAGGACGAGTCCGCAACATTTTAGGCCCACTTTTTTGAGCCACAAAACTCTGACTGGGTCTTTTGACATCTGTTCCAACAGGCGAGCCAGTATCGCAGATAAACGAGACCATTGACTACAACGAGATCTTCAGTTGGTCGAGCAACGTGGATGAGCAGTACGGCGACGCGCTCGAGAGGGGTCTTCCCAACCCCATCCTTTACATCGCAGAGAAGTTCACACGCAACAGCGCCTGCGGGCTCATCTTCCAGTACAGATACTCAGGCCGCTTCGCCTCAGCCAATCTCTGGTAAACCAACACACACTCACCACCAATCTCCTACTGTAGTGTAAAGAAACTCCGTCCTATTCAACAAATGCAAACAAGCTAAAGTAAAGAATGGCCTTCTCCCGCAGGACGGCTTTTTGCTGCTGGCTGGTGGCCAATATCCTCTTCTCAATGCCCGTCATCCTCTACGCCGGGTACATGATGATAGCCACGGCTGCTTTCATCTTCTTCTCCATGGCTTCCTTCTCAACTATATACAACCTGCCCCAATGTGACTTCAGTATAGGAGCAGAGTCCTTAAGGACAGACTACAGCCATTCCTTCTGGATCGCTTTGGCAACCGGTAAATGCTCCTAATGGGAAAGCGGGCCACTCTCGAAAGGTTTTTGACTTGGAAAGCATATAAAATACTTTATAACATGATCCCGGTTGATTTTCAGGTTTACTGTGCGCTGTGATTGGTTTGTTGGTGGTGTTACTGGATTGTCTATTTCCTGCGAGGATAAGGGAGGCGTTCAGTGTTGGCGTGGACAACGAGGAAGACGAATGCCATACCGGTGAATGCTACCTCAACTCAGGCTTTCTACAGGGAGTGATCTCTGATGACATCACACAGACGGAGAATGGCTCTTTGCCTCAGCAGATCACTACATTAACAGTATGTTTTATACACATATACATATAACATTAGCTAAAAAAGGCAAACGATTTGGTCGTTATTTACTCACCCTCATTTCAGTTTCTTTCCGTGAAACACAAAATAAGATGTTTTGAAGAATCTTCATGCTGCTCTTTTCCATACAACGACTGCATATTACTACTAACACCAAAATTATGTCATTGTTTAAAAATGCACTGTCTTTGCTGTTGAAATATTTATTGTTTTCTTTTTTCTCTCCTTTTTTCTTTTAACAGAGGCTTTGAGGGGCGGTTTGTTGTCGTCCACAACTACTTGAAAACTTGCAGACTGAAACTTGGAGCAGCTGTATATAAAATGTTTTACTGTTTCTATTGTTCTACTGCATTTACATATGCATACATGTACATAATGCACAAAAAATAAAAAAATAAAAAAAATCAAATTCTACAATGTGTTCATTTTCATTATTTGTGTTACAGTATGAACTTAAAATGAGATACTATGCACACATTATTGCAATAACGACATTTGGCGATACCGAGATTGAATTCATAACATGAATGTGGAAGTTTACAGGTAATTTAACTCAAAGTATATTAAACCAGGCTTATCATCATCAACTAGAAACTAAAAACATAAAAACCCATTTTCTTTACTTGAAATTAGTGCTGTCAAATCGATGAATCGCATTTGTGTTTATATGCGTGTATGTATTCATGTATATGTGTGTCTGTATATATATATACATATAATTTAATTTGTGTTTGTATAATGTGTGTGTACCGGTATATGAGATTAATCGATTTGACAGCAATACTTGAAATAAAAAACATGAACTGAAATAAAAATAAAATAAAAAATCTCTCAAAATTTTTTTTATTTACTTTAAATTGAAGTAAATAAACTTCACCTACAGAAAAACTATAGATATAAAAAAGCACACAAAATAAAACTAAAAAACAACAAAATTACAAAAACTTTATTAAAATGACCAAAATTAAAATTAAAACAAAATATCTAATTCAAAATATTATCAAAAACTATAATAGTACATCATTAGTACTAAAATAACACTGCTATGTGTGTGGATTTAATGCTCAGAGAAAAAAATGATAAGCACTAAAATGACATACCTGAAATGCAGATGGGAGTTCATTCATGAGATTCTGACTCATTCATTCTATTATTTATAATATCATGCATGAACATGAATGCAGCTCAGGTTTTCTGATTAGTATATCTTTTAAGTCTTCAAAATCCGGCATGCTGAACTAGTAATCTACAGAAATGAGTCATTCATAGTGTACAGTACCCATTTATCACAGAGACACGAGGACAGCCAGAAGAACTGAAATGCAGCCTATCCAGAAAATGTAACAGTAATCTTTGGATTTTAACATGCTTTAGTCCAATTTTTAAGTTTGTGAAATGAGTATTGTTAATTAAATGTAGTGATAATGTCGATTAAATCGTCAGTATCTTAACTTTACTACAGTCACTTGGTATTTTTCATTCATAAGTACTTCTAAGTACTTAAAGAACTCAAAAGGGCTGGTAGCACTTTATTTCACAGACCTGTTCCCCATGTACATACTACGTACTTTTTATAGTAATTACAATAACTGTAATAACTAGGTATTAACCCTGAACCTACACCTAAACCTAACCTTAACCCATGTAGTTACCTTATATTACCCAGTACTTTCTTACGTAAGTGTACTGTAAGTACTGTAAAATAAAGTGCAACCAAAAGGCTTGAACCAAAAGCATTTAACATATATATAAACTAACAAGTCTGCCATGGAAGACTATGTATAATTGCATTAATAAGCAATTAACAGCCTCCCTTTGATAAAGTAATTATGTGTGCATGTTTGCACTCTTTCTAATTATCTGTACATGCAGTCTACAGCCACATGAAGCAAGATGAATATTTTTCTGCTTTTAGGAGGAGCTGTAAATGTTTTTTTTTAACGTTTCAGGAAAAGGTCCCAGGTTTATAATTCCTTATATGTACACCGGAGTCTCTTGACCGGTTAACAATCTGAACATGACGGCTGGCATAGTTTTCATGTTAATCTGTTGAGAAAAAGGAAAGACACCACATTATAATAGCATTCACGTCATTAATAAACTACGTAATAAAAAGAATTGAATGAGAAAGGATGATGACTTAAGGTCAGCTTTTTTTGACTCACTGCAAAAAGCAAGGGGTGTAAAATACTAATTATTCTTCATAACTGTACAGTACTTGCATATTGTTTTGAGGAATTTGTACTGTACTCGAGTTCAGTCGAAACTGAAAACGGACTCAATTACACTGTCATTACTAAAGAACACATATATAATTAGCTTTCAATTGTTTAATGAGTGTTTTTAATTGCTTTCCATTTTCTTTTAATAATTTTACAAGTGTTGAAATGATACATGTCATTCATTTTCTATTTTAGGCATGTTTCTCATCCACACTTGATACATAATAATACATAATGCATGTATAAAAAGCCAGTTTCAGGCCACTTTCCCTGGCCACTTTATTAGGTACACATGTTCAGCTCCACATTGACACAAATATCTGATCAGCCAATCTCATGGTATCAACTCATTGCATTTAGGCATTTAGACATGATCAAGACGATCTGCAGAAGGTCAAACTGAGCATTAGAATGGGGAAGAATAAAAGAAAGATGATTTAAAGGGATACTCGAGGAAGTGTTTGGCAATACAGAGAGATATAGTGCACGCACTGAGACGAGAGAGGTATGTATCAACTCGTCTTAATTAAGGGAATAACATAGTTTAATATGAAAAACCGGTGGAGTATCTCTTTAAGTGACTTTGAACATGGTATGGTTGTTGGTGCCAGACGGGCTGGTCTGAGTATTTCAGAAACTGCTGATCTACTGGGATTTTCAACAACCATCTCTAGGGTTTACAGAGAATGGTCTGAAAAAGAACGAATATCCAGTGAGCGGCAGTTCTGTGGGAGAAAATGTCTTCTTGATGCCAGAGGTCAGAGGAGAATGGCTAGACTGGTTCCAGCTGATAGAAAGACAACAGTAACTCAAATAACCAGGTCGTTACAAGCGAGGTCTGCAGAAGAGCATCTCTGAATGCACAACACATCAAATCTTGAAGCAGAAGAGCTACAGCAGTAAAAATTTACAGGTAACGGTCTGTTAATTTTGCTGTTTTTTCATTATACAGTGAATGCCTGTTATTTTACAGAAATTTGCTGTAATTTAAAGGTCCACTATTAAATTTACAGGTAATTACTTGTAGCTTATATTGGTTTGACATCAAATTTATGTTTGTTTGTTTAAAGGAAATTGTCTATTTTTACAGGGTTATGTGTCATTTTACATGAAATATTAAGTAATATTTAACAGATTATTTCTGTGAAATTAGAAAACAAAGAAAAGAAGGTATAACTGCAGAAATCAGCAGTCATTTAACATGTTTTCCTTGAAGATCATCAAGCATGTGGGGGTTAAAGTGAGTTTTAAGGTTAAATAAAAGGCCAGTAATTGTAGATACAGTAGGCTACAGTAGACAGGCCTATTGAATAATTATAGTCTTTTAATCTTGTCTTGCAAATAGATGCTAATTTTGATCATCATTTGTATTATTCTCCCCTAATTTCATGTATATTTTATGTCTTCTATGAATATTTTTCCAAATCTGCGTTGCTTTGCGTGGCTTTGTGTGCGTGTGACCATAGATATAATATATACATAGACGCCCTATTGGCTGCTGGAGCGTACGTCAACGGCGCCGCCATATCAAGGAGGGCAACTTGCCTATACCTCTCATTATGGGAATTAAGAAAAATGCCTGTTTCGTGCGCTGCGTGGGGGTGTACAAGTCGCCACACAATTGAAAACAGGTCTAGAGGAATTACCTTTCACAAACAAGACTGAACATTTTTTCTGGTTGTATTTGGTAATTATATAATTAGTAATAGTAACGTACACCACGTGCAAACCACTGAAATCGGCTGATAAATGTAAACGTTATTATTGTTTTTATCCAGAGAAACCGCAGCTCACCCATTTACTTGCATTTGTTCACAGCGCAGTCTTTCCCTCCGCAAAATGGCGGACACATTGACGTATCGCAGCAACGCTCCAAAGCGGCCAATAGGGCGTCTATCTATATATTATGCCTATGCGTGTGACTGTGTTTGTGTGTGTGTGTGTGTGTTCGCGTGCGCGGGATGACACAGATTCCAATTATCCTCCATTACTTTTCCGTTGCTTAGTCCCGCCCCCAATGGTTAGCTGGTCAGATCTGTCGTCAAGTTTGGATCTGTGTCAAGGGCAAGCGGGAGAATTGAATTAAGTCTACGATCGTAAAGTGAATAGGTCTATTTCACAAAAATGGCCGCCGAGATCGGAAGTAGGGTAAACTCTTTTCCGGTGAAAGCGCTAGCAGTAGCAGTCGGAGAAAAATGTCGGAGAAATTTCCTCTAATGATAAATTATAATTTTGGCTGAGATATTTGGAGTTTGCACTTCTACAGTGAGTCGCATTGTAATCACATGGTCAAACTATTTATACCATGTCCATTAAAATATGGATGACCCGGGAACAGGTGAGGCGAACAATGCCTGTGAAATTTCAGCAGTACTGCCCAAATGTGAGGGTCATTATTGACTGCACAGATGTGTTCAGATGTGAGAGCCCAGAGGCAATTACCCTTCACTCAACATTCTCAACCTACAAGAGCCATGCCACCTTCAAAGCTTTGATTGGAGTTGCACCCTGTGGTGCCATCACATTTGCATTAAAGTAACACCAAGTAACTTTTCCTCTTCAGTCGCCCTACTGGTTGGAAACAAAATTGTCCATTACCACTGTCGTAAGTAATTTAGCCTACCGTCGCACGCACGCTCGCAGTTTATCCAGCACCGGCTTTAGAATGAACGATGTCCACAGACAAGGTAGAGTATGTTACATGATTTCATGAAAGGATGATGTATTGCGACATCAGAAACAAAGAAAAACGAAATAATGACTATTGTAGCGCTTGACTAAAGCAGTAGAATTTTGTAGTTCTTTTTGTGCACGGGTTCCTACCCGAAACCCGAAGTTACATAGTGCCAGTAAAAGCGATACAGACCATGTTAGGCTATGGCAGACGTGCCATTTAACTTATTTTAAGTCGATGTACCATCACAAGGGTCTTGAAAAATATATTATGAAGGTTGAAAAACTACATAGTGTTACTTTAAAGTTGTTTACTGGCTCTCTGATAAGGAGTTGACAAGGCAGTTAGGAATCTTTGACTTACTGGAGCCAGGTGATGAGGTTATGGCAGACAAGGGCTTCCTCATTGGAAAGCTATTGGAGGTTGCTAGGGCAAAACTAATTATTCCCCCTTTCAAGCACAGAGACCAGTTCAGCAGAGAGGAAACGGAGAGAACCCAGGCCATAGCTATGTAGACCTCGTATCCTTGTTGAACGTGTGATTCGGCGGGTAAAAGAGTACCACATTTGGGATTGCCCAATTCCCCTCACCTTGGTATGTACCAAAGTAGAATTCATCAGCTTTAGCTATGATTTCTTAGATCAGCTCATCATCCCTCCATACTCTCTCTACGGTGAAGTCACTCCTTGTATCCGTCACCAGATCACACCAAGCTAAGCCAGTGACCATCAGCTGACCCTGGACTTGCCAGTGGTAGGTGTGTTTTTTTCTTAGTTTTGCTTGACCCCCAATGAGTGTGTGATGCCTCTCCAATGTCGTTCACATCAGGGCACTTAACCTCATAGGGAGTTTCTTCGTTTGGGTCCACCACTTTACCATCTGGACTGGGACCGAGGTGTGGAGCATCGGGGTGGATGATGAGACCGCATGGAAGAACATTAACTGCAAAGGTCTCAGCATAGCGACGAAGCACTTCTGGCTCAAGCTCCACTCCTCTACGCATTGCTTTGGTCTGGGGGGCACCTTTAAAGATCCGGCCAGCCAGTGTCTTTGTAGTGGACTCTGATCTGACATGAGGAGCTTCAAGGAACTTGCTTGCTGTAAGACGGAGGCGGCTCAGGCGACGCATGTTAAACCAGAGTGGGCTTTTGGATTGATCCCTTGTTCCCTCCTCAACGATCCCTGATATTTTAGGGGTCACCTCCAGACTCTGCATATGCAGGAGTTCAGCCCTACCAGGGACAAAATGAAATTGTGGAAGTGTGTATTGTAGGACAGGTAATGGGAGGAATTGTGGAGCATATGGATGAATAAGCACATCCTTTGGCAGCACAGCTGGACACTGGTAAGACAGCAGTGAACCTTTTGGGACCTCTCCAAATTTAGAGGACACCATGCTTACAGCAGACATTCCATCAACAATTTTGGCTATTGGAGGTCGTGGTCGAAGGGAGATGAGTGATGCTGCTCCAGCAATCATGTCTTTGTCAGGCAAAGGTCCTTAAACAAAAATGTTCATGCCTCAGTGTGTTAATTCTTATCTAATGTGAAGATGTATTGTATTAGTATTTAGGGATTACCTCCATGCTCTGTACAGAGTAGACTGCACACAGCTGCTACCAAAGGCTTTCGGCTTGCGCACTACTAGCTCATCCACTGGTTCAGGAGCGATGCCCTGGCAAAACATGTATATATTGCACTTGATTGTAATCTGATTTGCACATACCTGTCAACACTCCCGTTTTCCTGGGTTTCTCCCATTTTTTAGCCCCATCTCCCAGCCCCCTCCTGGTTTGTTATTTCTCCCAGGAAACTCCCGTAATTTGCCCAAGCTCCTTTATGAATAATCGGACCAATATGATTGTCTAATGTTGACCAGTTGCCAGATATTGTATTAAATGCATTATATTCACACAATCCAAACACCATACAATATCAACCCGTTTGTCATCTCAACCTGGCAACCTACAATCCAGTTGTGCAGTCGCGGAAAGCTTGCAACCCGAAAGCAAGCAAGCAAGGGCAGCTGGAACATTTTAGGTTCCTAATGTACTGTAATGTGCTGTCTGGTAAAGTAGTGCAACCAGGTGGTTGCACAAACTTCTTCCAGCAGCACAAGTACAAGTATAAGCTGCCATTTGAGGTGGATAGTTATTCAAGCATGATCTGAAGTAAGTGATAGAAAGACTGGTTCACATCTTTATTTAACCTTTGTGATGTTCATTTAGGGTGTACACTGGGGCTTTTTGTGGTCTCTAGAAACACTAAAATATGTTTTTGTAACATGATTTTTTTTAAACATAATATCACTCACTTCATTAATGTTTTAGTCTAAAATTAGTTTTTTAATAGGCCTATATTTATTTGCCTTAATTTCATTATTTTCATGTTTAGATATAATAGCTAAGTTAATTTAAGTTAAATTAAATTCACTGTAACAATGTACAATTCTTAGCTTCATTCATGGTAGTAACATGAAAAATGAGCCATACTGTAGTGTAAGATTGCGGCACTGTCATGATTCTGCCATCATGTCTCTGATTTCTCCGGTCTTGTGGCAGGATCATGGCAGACCCGTGTTTCATGTGCAGCACATGGCCATTTGTTTGGGCCATGTGCTTGCGTTGTCTCGTCTCGTTACCCCGCCCCCTTGTTATCCTCGTCTTGTGATTAGTGTCTAGTCAGTTCCACCTGTCCTTGTCATTAGTGTTCCCTTTATAATCCCTGTGTGTTTGCTGTCCTGTGTCGGTTCATTGTTTGCATCTGTGTGAAATCTGCCTTGATGTTATACTCTGTTGATATTGCCTGTGAGTACCTTGTCTTAGTTACGTGTCCTGTGAAGATCCTGTTTGTGTATTTGCTGTTAGTTAGTGTCTAGTCTTCTGTCTAAGTATTAGTCTAGTTAGTCTGCCTTGTCTTGTTTTTCCCCATCGTGGGCATTATTTTTCCCTTTTTGTCAATAAATCGTGTGTTAAGTGTACTCTGTCTGCGTCTGGGTTCATCCGCCATCCCTCCACATAACAGAATGAACCGACCAAAACAGAACCCAGCAGACAGTAGGTCCTCCCTGCTCGAGAGACAGTCGGAGTACCGTGAGCAATGCTGGTTGCCTGCGCCCGCCGAGGGAGAGCGGAACAATTGTCCAGTTCCGTCCCAGTCCAGTGAGTGGATCCTGAGGAACTATGCCCGCCTCTGGGATCACTTCTCCCGAGAGGAGTCAGAGGCGGCACCCTCAAGGTCTTCACCTTCTGCCCGCCTTCCTGTCATCCCGGAGGGTCGTATGATTGGCGTCGTGACGCTGGGAGACCAGAGTCACCATGTTTCGACTCCAGAGGCATCTTCCACACCCGCTGACCTCCGTGGCAAGCGAGAGAGACGGCTGTCGTGGGAGTCGACTTCGGAGTCCTCTTCCGCCGAGACTGCCGTCCCTGCTGTGCCTCCTCAAATGGTCACAAGCCCGGCTACGTCCTCTGTTCCGCGACCCAGGAAGAAGAGGAAGAAGGAAGCCTCTTGTCCTCCGTCTCTGTCTCCCCCAGAGCCCGCTCCAGCAAGCGCCGTCCATGAGCCCGCTCCAGCAGGCGCCGTCCATGAGCCCGCTCCAGCAGGCGCCGTCCATGAGCCCGCTCCAGCAGGCGCCGTCCATGAGCCCGCTCCCGCAAGCGTCGTCCCAGAGCCCTCTACCACGAGAGTTGCGGCCGATCTAGCCGCTAAGGAAGTGCTGCAAGCAATTTCGGCGCGTCAGGAAATGCCTGTCGTCATTGCGGCCAATACCTTGTCGGAATACCTGTCCCGTCTTGTCAAGATCCTTGAACCCCCTGTCTATCCTGTCTTGTCCTCAGCATCCACGCCTGTCACTGTGAGCGCAGCACCCACGCCTGTCACTGTGAGCGCAGCACCCACGCCTGTCACTGTGAGCGCAGCACCCACGCCTGTCACTGTGAGCGCAGCACCCACGCCTGTCACTGTGAGCGCAGCACCCACGCCTGGCACTAAGAGCGCAGCACCCACGCCTGGCACTAAGAGCGCAGCACCCAGCTCTGTCCTGTCACCAGCCTTGTCCCCTGTCAGAAGTCCCGTTTCCTCCATGTCCTCTGTGTCCCCCGTGTCTGAGTCTGTCGCCACCAGCCCCCGGACTGTTTCCCCGTTTGTCCCTGTCTCCACCAGCCCCCGGACTGTTTCCCCGTTTGTCCCTGTCGCCACCAGCCCCCGGACTGTTTCCCCGTTTGTCCCTGTCTCCACCAGCCCCCGGACTGTTTCCCCGTTTGTCCCTGTCGCCTCTAAGCCCCGGACTGTTTCCCCCAAGTCCTCTCCTCGTGTGTCCCCGGCTAAACCTGCCCAGAAGTCTTGTCCACAGCCCTCATCCCATGGACCCAAGATCCCCGTTCCTCCTGTCCACCCTGGACCTCCCCCCATGAACTTTGTGTTTCCTCCACCCCCTCTGCCTTGCATGTTGTTCCTGATGTTTCACCCCAACCCTGTTATTGTTTATTCTTGTTTACCATTGTTAGTGTTTTCCATGTTTTGTTGGTTTTTATCTTTGTCACAGTCTGTCTTGTCTTGTGTTTAGTTTCCCCTTGAGGAGCGTCTGGAAGCCGCTCCTTAAGGTGGGGGTTCTGTCATGATTCTGCCATCATGTCTCTGATTTCTCCGGTCTTGTGGCAGGATCATGGCAGACCCGTGTTTCATGTGCAGCACATGGCCATTTGTTTGGGCCATGTGCTTGCGTTGTCTCGTCTCGTTACCCCGCCCCCTTGTTATCCTCGTCTTGTGATTAGTGTCTAGTCAGTTCCACCTGTCCTTGTCATTAGTGTTCCCTTTATAATCCCTGTGTGTTTGCTGTCCTGTGTCGGTTCATTGTTTGCTGTTTGCATCTGTGTGAAATCTGCCTTGATGTTATACTCTGTTGATATTGCCTGTGAGTACCTTGTCTTAGTTACGTGTCCTGTGAAGATCCTGTTTGTGTATTTGCTGTTAGTTAGTGTCTAGTCTTCTGTCTAAGTATTAGTCTAGTTAGTCTGCCTTGTCTTGTTTTTCCCCATCGTGGGCATTATTTTTCCCTTTTTGTCAATAAATCGTGTGTTAAGTGTACTCTGTCTGCGTCTGGGTTCATCCGCCATCCCTCCACATAACAGGCACTCTCCTGGACAACTAAATAACGGGCCACTACATATCAGACATCATTTCAACTTATTTATTGATTTTGTGGGTGTAGGTATAATAAGTGTGAGCTTAGTCATCAAGTGTAATGCCATTGTAATGAACAATTGTTTAGATTTTTTCTAACAATAGCTGCTGTTACTATTGATACTGAGTAGGCTAATACATTAGAATTTATCTGGTTATCAGAAAATATAGCTAAATTAGCTAAATCCAGTATGTATTTACCTCAAGCTGATGTGGTTCCTCACGGTTTCTTAATGACCTATAACATCAGGCCCTAATTACCACTGTCCCTGCAATAATATTTGAGACTGAAGTGTACACACATGGCAGACTGATCTCATGAAATAGCGTATGTATAACACGGCAATTCGTATTTCCATTTTTGGCGTGCTATCAACACGCATAATCGCTTTTCAGCGTGTTTATGAACGCCGTTGACTTAACGTTACATTAGTGCATATATAAATATATGACCTACCCCAACCCCGGAGATGGTCCTCACTGCAGAACATGAAATCCACGGGGAGGAGTCGGATCTAGATCCGACTCCTCCCACCTTACATACCTAAACCTACCCAGCTCCACCCCTTATCCCTAAACCCACCCAGCTCCACCCCTTATCCCTAAACCCACCCCTAAACCTACCCAACCCCACCCCTTAATCTGGATCCGACTCTGCCCCCCGGATCTCGTGTACTGCAATGAGGTGCTACTGCAACCCCGTCCCTAAACCTACCCGTCACTCGGGTTAATACCATTAATAAGTGTTCCCCTACCATCCTAGGACAAAAAATATCGCTCGCCAGATGTAGATCTAGGTTTTTCTTCGTTTCGTTCGGACATTAACGGCGTGTACTAGGGGTGTGACGAGACGCTTATCTCACGAGACGAGACAGACACGAGATTGGGTTCACGAGAACGAGACGAGACGAGATTTTTGCACAATTTTTCAGAAACCCTCATTGACAAAATTCATGACTGGAAAAGTATGCAGGTGAATTTTGCAATGTTAAACTAAAAATCTTATTAAGTAGACCTGAAATGACATGCATTAGGAGTATGAATTATCAAATGCATTGAAAGAAAACAATATACAAGCACTGTAAAATGTTTTTATTGACTGGCTTTTCTCCCGTATGATTTCACATTAGTCTCTTCAGACCTCACTGTACATTTAAGAGCTTTCAGAACTTCTGATTAAGGCTGTGAGTGACCTCCTAAATGAACTCTAGAAGTCTTATTAAGTGCAAACAATAAGTGCAAGTACAACCATAATCAAAGTTAGCGCACAGACTCTTTATAAATGTTTTGAAATTGCTGTTTAATTTTGCACCGGCAGTTATAGGGTTAATGCGGTGAGTTCGGGAAAGCCCGGTAGAGAAACGAGGCTGTTTGTTTGTCTCCACAGTTCTTGCGTTCCGATTATAAGTTCAGAAACAGAGCCTCCCTTGTCTGTTGTCAAACTGAGACGATTGCCGCAAATAAACAGTCCAGTGATGGGTATTGGGAGACGGACTATTGTATGTTCGCGGCCTAATTTGTGCGCAATGCACATCAGTGAGCTTGTGTTTTATTTTCACTTTCGTGATCACGCGTACTCTGTGTATAAAGCAGCGGTGCTGAGCGTGCATTCTACAAGATAAGATCAGACGTTTATGTTGCGCAACGAATCCTCCGCCATCCTCACGCGATCAGTGAACTGTGATTCGTGCTGCACTGATTGCAACGGCAACTCGTGCTGGATGAGCAGAGCAGACTTTTACATTAGTTTATAATGGTTTTTAATTATTTTTATAAAAACAGCAAAACGATAGTTTAGGCCAGGGGTAGGCAAGTTCGGTCCTAGAGAGCCACTGTCCTGCAGAGTTTGGCTCCAACACTGAAAAAAACCTCACCTGTCTATAGCCTTAGTAATCCTGAAGACATTGATTAGATTGTTCAGGTGTGTTTGATTAGGGTTGGAACTAAATTCTGCAGGACAGCGGCTCTCTAGGACCGAACTTGCCTACCCCTGGTTTAGGCGAATGTGAGTGTAGCGGTGGAATATTCTATGGTAATAGAAATCGCGAGACAGCTTTTCACTCGATGGGAAATCTCGTCATGTTTTAGTCTCGCGAGATCTCGTCACACCCCTAGCGTGTACATACACGCGGAATCACTCGGACATTTAACGGCGTAGATATACACGCATACACGTGGATAGCTCAAAATGCGTATAGATAACACGCCACTTGACTTGAAAGTGGCGTGTATGTTTACGCAAAAGTCATGATGTCATGTTGCACATGGATGGGACGATGTAATGGGGTAATCCATCAGCCGAAAACTGAAGCCTCCCTGGGAGCCGCCATTGTAGCAGACAATCACCTGCTGTTAGCATTCCATCGACTCCCATTCATTTTGGCGTCACTTTGACAGCAAATAACTTTACATCTGAGGTGTTCAAAGACTCCATTTGTCCATTATTTATTTCTAAAGAAACACAACAATGTATAAAAGGCTCCATTACTTTGTATATACGTTACACAGTAGAAGCCGTTTTTTTAAAAATAGGCTAACGATTGCGTCATAACCACGTTACCAGAAATTACCGTACAGACAGGAGGAGAATCGGGGGGACGTAGAGGCATAGAGAGTCATAAAGTTGCTCCTGCTGCGAGCTCATGGACAGCTCCTACTCACGCTCTCCGTCTCTGCAAGATTCGGAAGGGAAAGATTCAGATTTCTCTTGGCACACCTACTAGATTGCTCATGTCACATCTCCGTCGTCAAACTCAGTTTGAGTCTGCGCAGTACGCTCAGCCATCAAGAAGTGAATGTGTCATGATTCTGCCTTAGTATCCTTGATTTTCCCTAGTCGTGAGGCAGGATCACGACAGAATCATGTTTTGTGTACAAGCGCATGGTCTGTTATTTGGGCCATGTGCTTGTGTTGTCTCGTTATGCAACTCCGCCCCCTTGTTACCCTCGTCTTGTCATTATTGTCTAGTCAGTTTCACCTGTCCTCATCATTAGTGTTCCCTATTTAATCCCCTTGTGTTTGCTGTCTTGTGCCGGTTCATTGTTTGATACTGTGATTCCTATCTGCGTGTTAACTTACCTGTGAGTACCTTGTGAGAGTTTTGTCAAGTGTATTACTGTTTCTGTTGTTAGTTTATAGTCTAGTTTACATTTACATTTAGTCATTTAGCAAACGCTTTTATCCAAAGCGACTTACATCTGAGGACTAAACCAAACGAGTCAATGTGAAGAGACAATAACAACCCAAGTAGTGCTCAAAATACCAAGTTAAAACATTGCTCAGAATAGCATAAACCAGACAAGTGAGGGTTTTTATTTTTTTATGTTAAAGGGTTAGTTCACCCAAAAATGAAAATTCTATCATCGTTTACTTACCCTCAAGTTGTTCCAAACTTCTATGTGTTTATTTGTTCTGCTGAACACAAAGGAAGATATTTGGAAGAATACAGATCTCATTCCCCATTGACTACCATAGTAGGTATTTTTTCCTACTATGGTAGTCAATGGGGAATGAGATCTGTTTTCTTCCAAATATCTTCCTTTGTGTTCAGCAGAACAAATAAACACATAGAGGTTTGGAACAACTTGAGGGTAAGTAAACGATGATAGAATTTTCATTTTTGGGTGAACTAACCCTTTAAGTGCTCACGGAAGAGATGAGTTTTCAGTTGTCTTTTGAATGCTGTCAGGGATTCTGCGTTCCGAATGAGGGTGGGCAGATCATTCCACCAGCATGGAACCGTGAATGAGAATGTTCTGGAGAGTGATTTTGTGGCTCTTTGCGAAGGTACCACGAGCCGTCGCTCATTGATTGATCGTAGGCTTCTGGTAGGGATGTAGACTCGTAGGAGGGAGTGAAAGTAGGAGGGAGCTGAGCCTGTGGTCAATCTGTAAGCAAGTGTCAATGCCTTGAACTTGATGCGAGCAGCGAGTGGTAGCCAGTGCAGAGAGATGAACAGAGGAGTGACGTGGGCCCTTTTGGGCTCGTTGAAGATAAGACGAGCAGCAGCATTCTGGATCATTTGTAGAGGTTTAGTTGCGCATGATGGAAGTCCAGCCAGAAGAGCATTGCAGTAATCAAGCCTAGAGATGACCAGGGCCTGGACAAGAAGTTGTGTTGCATGCTCAGTTAGGAAAGGCCTGATCTTCCTGATGTTGTACATTCCAAACCTGCATGATCGAGCTGTCTTTGTAATGTGGTCTGTAAAGGTCAGCTGGTCATCAAAGATTACACCAAGATTTCTCACCGACCTTGATGGGGTGATTTAGGAAGAGTCTAGCTGGATAGTGAAGTCGTGCTGTGGCGACAGATTAGCAGGGAGGACGAGAAGCTCAGTCTTTGTCAGGTTGAGCTGCAGGTGATGTTCCTTCATCCATGCCGAGATGTCAGCCAGACAGCTTGAGATTCGTGCCGCTACTGTGGGATCATCTGGTTTAAATGAGAGGTAGAGCTGGGTGTCATCAGCATAGCAATGGTAAGAGAAGCCATGTGCCTGTATAATGGGTCCCAGTGATGTGGTGTAAATGGAGAAGAGGAGGGGTCCAAGCACTGAACCCTGGGGAACCCCTGTAGTCAGTTGATGTGCTTTGGATACCTCACCTCTCCATGCGACCCTAAAGGACCTACCTGTGAGATAGGACTCAAACCAGTGGAGGGCGGTTCCAGTGATGCCCAGTGAAGAGAGGGTGGACAGAAGGATCTGATGATCCACAGTGTCGAAGGCAGCAGACAGGTCCAGGAAAATGAGAACTGATGATTTGGAGGCAGCTTTTGCGATCCGCAGGGCTTCTGTGACCGATAGTAATGCGGTCTCGGTTGAATGCCCTTTCTTGAAGCCAGATTGATTGACATCCAGCTGGTTGTTCAAAAACAGGAAAGATGATACTTGGTTGAAAGCAACTCATTCAAGTGTTTTCGCAATGAATGGTAGGAGAGAGATAGGTCTGTAATTCTCTAAGAGTGATGTGTTTAATGTTGGTTTTTTAAGCAGTGGAGTTACCCGAGCCTGCTTAAATGCTGTAGGAAAAATGCCAGTGTGTAGGGATGAGTTGATAATGTGTGTGAGAGCAGGTAGAAGTGTGGGAGAGATGGCTTGTAGAAGGTGTGAGGGGATGGGGTCTAGAGGGCAGGTGGTAGGATGACTAGAGATGAGAAGTTTAGGTACCTCTTCCTCGGTTAGTGGAGAGAAGGAGAGAAGGTTGTTGGCTGTGGGAGTGGTTGGTCTAGGTTCCTGTGTGTGTGGATTAGAGAACTGACTGCTGATAGATGTTGTTTTGTTAGTGAAGAAGTTAGCAAAATCATTAGCAGTTAGCGAGGAGGTGGGTGGTGGTGGTGGTGGACAGAGGAGAGAGTTGAATGTCTTAAAGTGTTTGTGTGTTAGGGGCGGTGTTGATCTTGTTGTGAAGGTATGAAGATTTTGCAGTGTGAACATCAACAGAAAAAGCAGAGAGCAGAGATCGATACATACACAGGTCAGACGTTTGATTTGCGCCATTTTCTCTCCGCTGCTCTGAGTTTGGTCCGGTGTTCACGAAGAACCTCAGATAACAAGGGGTTAGAGGGAGTGGCGCGTGCTGGCCTGGAGGAGAGAGGGCAGATAGTGTCTAAAGAAGAAGTTAGAGTGGAGCAAAAAGTATCCGTTGCGGTATTCACATCCAGAGATGAGAATTTTGAGGGTGAGGGAAGAGAAGATCAGAATGAAGAACAGAAGAACCGGCCAGAACCGAACCCAGCAGACGTTCAGTCCTTGTCCGCTTGTCTTCAGCCTTCTGACCCGGAACTGTGGTAGCGCTCGGCTATCGCTGACAGTTCCAATGGCAAGCTTCCTTTCCCTCCCCAGGGTGAGTTGACCCTGAAGAGGTACGCCCAGGTCGTTGAGGAGAGGAGGTTCTTCCTGCCGGAGACCCTGGTCAACCACTACCTTGCCGCAGGTCTTAAAGTCCTCCCTCCCCTTGGTGAACGTGAGTTTGGTCCGCCATCCGTTTTGCAACATGGTGGACTACTTGTCTCGGAAGGAGCAGCCAGGTCCCCCTGGATCTTCACCTCCTGCCACACTTCCAGTCATCCCTGAGGGCCGCATGTTAGCCGTCGTGACACACGAGGACCAAGCTTCTTCCACCCTGACTCCCGATCCACCACCCGTGTCCGTCAGCCCCCGTGGAAGACGTTTGTCATGGGAGTCAGCGTCGGAGTCGTCCTCCACGGAATCCCCCTTGCCTGCGGTGGTCTCCCCAGTACCTGCTTCGTCTCCCTTATCGCTCCCCTTACCAGTCTCAAGCCTGGCTACGGACTAAGCTCTGCGACCCAGAAGGAAGAAGAGGAAGAAGGGAGCCTCTTGTCCTCCGTCTCTGTCTCCCCCAGAGCCCGCTACTTCAAGCGCTGTCCATGAGCCCGCTCCAGCAAGCGCTGTCCATGAGCCCGCTCCAGCAAGCGCTGTCCATGAGCCCGCTCCAGCAAGCGCTGTCCATGAGCCCGCTCCAGCAAGCGCTGTCCATGAGCCCGCTTCAGCAAGCGCTGTCCATGAGCCCGCTCCAGCAAGCGCTGTCCATGAGCCCGCTCCAGCAAGCGCCGTCGATGAGCCAGCTCCCGTAAGCGCCCGCTCCCGTAAACGCCGTCCATGAGCCCACTCCCGTAAGCGCCGTCCATGAGCCCGCTCCAGCAAGCGCCGTCCATGAGCCCGCTCCAGCAAGCGCCGTCCATGAGCCCGCTCCAGCAAGCGCCGACCATGAGCCCGCTCCAGCAAGCGCCGACCATGAGCCCGCTACAGCAAGCGCCGTCCATGAGCCCACTCCAGCAAGCGTCGCCCCAGAATCTGCTGAGTGAGTTGTGGCCGATCTAGCCGCAAAAGAGGTTCTACAATCGGTTTCTGCTCGTCAGAAGATGCCCATCTTTCTTGCTGCCAAGACCCTGTCTGATTATTTGTTTTGTCTAGCTAAAATTCCCGAAGTCCCTGTCCGTCCTGTCTCGCCCTCAGTCCCCGTACCTGCCGCCGAGAGTGCCGCACCCGAGCCTGCTGCCGAGAGCGCCACACCCGAGCCTGTCACTGGGAGCGTTGCACCCAAGCCTGCCACGGAGAGCGCTGCACCCAGTCCTGCCCCTTTGCCTGCCATGTCCCCGGTCATGAGTCCCGTTTCCCCATCCTCTGTGTCTGAGTCTGCTGCTGCTGCCACTAATGCAGTATCCCCGTCTGTTTTCCTGGTCTCCCCTGGCTCCTCTAATTCCCGGACTGTTTCCCCATTTGTCCCTTTCCCCACTGTCCCCGGACTTCCGTTTGTCTCCCCTGTCATGGCTCAACCCCGGACTGTTTTTCCCTCGTCCCACACCACTCCACCCAAGCCCGCTCGGACCTCTTGTCCTAAGCCAACTCCCCATGGTCCCAGGACCCCTGTATTCTGTTCCTGTTTCTGTTGTTAGTTTATAGTCTAGTTTGTCAAGTGTTAGTCTAGTTTAGTCACTCAGTGTCCTGTCCATGTTTTGCCCCCTCGTGGGTTTTGTTTTCCCTTGTTTTCTGTATTAATAAACGTTTAGTCACTGTATCCTGTCTGCGCCTGCATGGGTTCTCCTTCCATCCACATAACAGAATGCTTCTAATTGGCTTCAATTTTCTCCGTTGAAATCTATGGGGTCGCTGTGTCCATTTCTTTTACTGTCTATGGTAAGCACTGAATATTTGCAACACTGATTTATGGAGCCACGGCAAGGTTGCTGGGGAATATTGGCTTAGCACCAGAATTATGGGTAAAGATGACATGTGGAAACGGCTGCACATTAGCTAATACAAGTTCCAAGTTTGTTTGGGACTTGCTGTACATCTCCTTATTTATTATTGCACGCCCTGTGCAATATAATTAGCAAACAAGAACAAGACAGTTAGCATTCTTTGTTCAGTCATAACTGGCGTCGAGAGCTGGAGGGCAAACACCTGTTTAGAGCATTACTGTAATGTGTCTTTCAATTTTCCATCTGTTTTAAGCAAGATCAGTTGAACCCACATCTCTAAAGACCCTAAAAAAAGCTTTAGTAGACTTGTTATGCGTATCAAAGTCAATCCAACTGTGTATAAAATCTTTGTTATGATAGTCAGTCAATCAATCTCTTAAACTACAGGACATTTTGAAACACTGTCTGGAAGCTGAAAACTCTTCTCTTTAAAAACATCCTTGATTTTATAATAGTAAAATTGTATTAACCTTGTTTTTTGGCGGATTTATTACTAATAATAAACCTTCCGTATTTTTTTTTTCTTTGTAGTTAATCCATGGCTAATTTTCGTAATGGTTAACGTGACTAACTCTATCAAGACGTTAAGAAATCGAATTCAGTTCTGTACTTGTTGATAAAGATACAGCAAAGCCTAGACATTCTGACATGTGTAAATGTAATACAGAGTTTTAATTTTTTTTTTTTTTTTGTGATTTCAGGTCATGTGGAAAGCAGATGATCATGGCAAACAAGGTATGGGAGAATTAACTGTGAAAAAATCGTAATGACAGAGTCTTCTGAATCCATATGATTGCACTAAAAGTGTGCACAAGGTTTGGTTTTGCTACAGTAAGACCACGATTGTGTAAGATTCCACCCATCTATTGTTTTTGTTTTTTTGTAACTAGGCTCTGTCGTTAAAAAACATGGCTTTTCCTATCATTGCTATCTTAATGACACATATCTCTACCTTTCATTGCTACCTCAAATTCTGCTCCCCGGAATCACCCAATAGTCCAGTCATTTTATGAAAAAAGGTTGAACAAATTGCAACTGATGTAAACTCAACTGATTTTGTATCCTCAATATGTCCTGAGTTAGGAAAAAAAAGGGGGAAGTTTGGAAAAAGACCCAAATATATGCATAATCTAATTACATATGTGCTAATTTGCATAAATACCACAACAAATCTAAACATTGGGTATAGCATGTGAACATGTCTTGTTGACATATAACAGTATAAGACTTTATGTTAAGGTCTGAATGGAACACATTTAGGCTACCCATGAACATTAATACATAGGGACAGGAAGAAGTACTTTAGAAAGCAGCCTTTATTAATTATTATTGCAGATATGGGGTTTGGGCATTGAGTGCATTGTGTACATAACTAGATTTTTTTGATCCAGACACTTTTTATTTTACCTACCTTGTGTCTTCTGCATTCTCCGAGTCCTTATCCATGTCTCCTGTTCTTCCCTCAGAATTATCCCCTAGAAACAGTCCCACTGACCCAGCACCTTACCCCATCTAATAATAATTAATAAAGGCTAGTTTCTAAAGTAGTTCTTCCTGCCCCTATGTATTAATGTTCATGGGTAATGGGTTCCATTCAGACCTTAACATAAAGTCTTTTACTGTTATATGTCAACAAGATTCAACAAGACATGTTCACCTGCTATACCCAATGTTTAGATTTGTTGTGGTATTTATGCAAAATAGCACATATATAATTAGATTATGCACCGTTTGTCCATGTTAACAAACAATTTAAAAAACTTGTAATACATTTTTTGTTTGTCTTGATGCAAGTAATCAACTCAGTAAGTTTCATGGTGATATTTAAAGGTAAATTTTTTTTACCCTATTCACGTGAGAAAAATAATGAATGGCATATGAATAGACTATTTTGGGTCTTTTTCGAAACTTTCCCCTAATGGGATTCTTCAGGGCTTTTTTTCCTTACTCAGGACATATTGAGGGTACAAAATCAGTTGAGTTTGCTTCAGTTGCAATTTGTTCAACCTTTTTTCATAAAATGACTGGACTATTGGGTGATTCCGGGGAGCAGAATTTGAGGTAGCATTGCTTTGACCCTAATTACAAGTTTCCAGCAGCTTGTTGACCGGGTTGTCCACCCAGGTTGTGATCCTCAGACATCATAGATTTCATTTTTACGTGACAACCTTTTACAGCAGCCCATGTCTGCTAAACCCCATTTGCCCCCTGGGTATGATGGAAAATTCTTGCTGGATACAATACAAGTTCCAAGTTTGTTTGGTACTCGCTGTACGTCTCTTTATTTATGATAGCACGCCCTGACAGTTAGCATGCTTAAATGTTCAGTCATAACTGGCGTCGAGAGCTGGAGGGCAAAACACTGTTTAGAACATTACTGTAATGCGTCTTTCAATTTTCCATCTGTTTTAAGCAAGATCAATTGAAACCACACCTCTTAAGAGCTAAAACAAGCTTTAGTAGAGTTATGCGTATCAAAGTCCGTCCAATTGTGTATAAAATCTTCGTTATGATAGTCAGTCAATCAATCTCTTAAATGGCGGGACATTTTGAAACACTGTCTGGAAGCTGAAAACTAAAAAAAATCCCTGATTTTATTATAGTAAAATTGTATAACCACGTTTTGTGGCGGATTTATTACCATTTTAATAACCATAGTTTTACTAATAATAGGCCTACTGTGTTTTTTTCTTTGTTTTTTCTTTGTAGTCAAACCATGGCTAATTTTCATAATGGTTAACGTGGCTAACTCTATCAATACCGTTAAGAAATCGAATTCAGTTCTGTACTTGTTGATAAAGATACAGCAAAGCCTAGAACAGGAAGACTAGAATATGAATATAACATAATGAACCCCTAGGTGTAACTGATGCAGCTAGGTCACAGTAAATCATATTCATTTTTACTTTCTATAAATGTAGCTAAAATCACATGGCAGTTCAAAACATTACTGTTAGCCTTTCCTGCTCAGCTTCCAGATCATGGTCAGTTGAGGTTTTGCATTGTCTCAATAGTATTACATTTACACATGTCAGAATATGTTCTGAGTTTTAAAATAACGTGTGTTTTCAGGTCATGTGGAAAGCAGATTGTGGCGAGCAGGACGAGGCCGAGGAACGTGAGAGAACGGCGCAAGGCTGGTGGCATGAGTGATAATGAATTAACTTTGAGAGAGAACTGTGAGAATTAACTTTAAAAAAATCGTAATGACAGAGTCTTCTGATTTCCATATGATTGCACTAAAAGTGTGCAAGGTTTGGTTTTGCTACAGTAAGACCACGATTGTGTTAGATTCCACCCATCTATATTTTTTGTTTTTTTGTAACTAGGCTCTGTCGTTTAGAAACATGGCTTTTAGCCCTATACCTAAACTCACTACTACCAAAAGCTTGTGTTCTGCAAGTGAACGGCGCCTTGTGGTGCCATCATCCCAAAGAGACAGAAAATCACTTTCACTTACCTTTACCTGGACTGTTCCCTGCCCAACACATTTTCAAGAAACTGCTAAAGATCCATAGCTTGGATGCCAGCCCGAACCCCGCCCACATTATTTATTGGTCGGGAAGTTCGGTCTGGACTCGATCCATTGAGAAGTAATTATGATCGGTTCAGAAATCGTCGGGCCAATCAAATTGCCATGGCGGGCTTTATACGATGATGGACAGATGATCTGCAGTTACGTAATCATCACGTCATCAAACGTATTTCTTTCAAAAATGCTTTTCGTGTTTGCAAGTACTCCGCGAATCCTTAAATTATTTTTGCAATACCGGCAAAGATCATTAACATTATTTTTTTTAATACTTTTACCAGAGTGCGTGCAGTTGAGTTCTGTTGACAACTATGCGTCACCTACTGCAGTGCTCTGATTGGTTGTAGGTGTATCCAATTGAGTGCAGAGGTTTTTTTTCCTGGTTCGGTTAAGACACGCCTCATAATCAAAGCCCTATGGAGCAGTATCAGACTCACATTCTGACTAGAATATGAGAATGACGAAGTCTGGCTAAAAGATCCATCTTTTTCATAAACACTTGACCCAATAATACTAAATCTTTGTTTTTAAAAAAAAACTTGCTATTTGTACTGTGCTAGACTAACTGGGACTTGTCACTGCACTTGTTGCTTCTATTGTTATCATAATTGGTAAGTCACTTTGGATAAAATGTAATTGTAAATGTTAAAATGTTGTATCCGTAAAGTTGTATCCGTAAGAAAATCACCACATATCTTCAGAGAGAGGAGAGAGAGAGAGCAACAAGGAATAGATTTAGACTGTGATTCCTTAGGCTGTCCCCATTGACAGGATGCTTATAAGTTCCTTCTGATCACCACCACAACTCCAGAGAAAGAAGTTCATTGACAATCAATAATTATGGCTTCAGGATATAGGGCGACAGACCGGATGAGACTCACCGCATATGCAATGTTAGTCTTCTAATGCCTTTCTAGAGCAAATGTTTTGTTCGTACTAAATTGATTTCAAAGCATAATAGTAAAAGTTAAAATATTTAAATTAAATCTTTAAAGTTTTAATAAAATCGTATCTTCTATTTATCTTCCTAGAAGATTACTGTATCCATCTGATGCCAAATGATTTTGATTCAAGTTAACCTAAAGTACATATTTTTATTAAACAGCATCTGTTCAAAAACTTTAGATTGTTGAAAATTTTAAATTCAAAAACTTAGATCTCATTTATACGAAAAGATTCAATCAGCACTTTTGTCCATCCACATGAAACATGTTGTCAAAGTTTGTCACAATGTTGTTATTATTATTTTTTGTTTTAAGAAATCAGAGGACTGTACATTGCTCTTATTTAGATTTAAATAACCCGCATGACTATCATGTGTGGCAAAGTTCAAAAATTAGATTCAGTTTTAGATTCTTTCGATTAAGTTGTATCATTTCGAAAATCACCACACATTTTCAGAGACGCGATGTGCCTCTGTGGTCCATGACGCAGCATAAGTAAAGTTTGTCTTGCCATAGCTACCGTAGAAAAAGTAAGATCATGCTTTGAATTAAGATGAGTAAAATGAAATATTCGCTCAAGAAAAACTTTACTTATGCTGCGTCATGGACCACAGAGGCACATCGCGTCTCTGAAAATGTGTGGTGATTTTCGAAATGATACAACTTAATCGAAATAATCTAAAACGTAATCTAATTTTTTAAACTTTGCCACACATGAGAGTCATGCGGGTTATTTATAAGGTGTCTATTGATTCATTTTTGAGTTTTGTCACATTGAAAGTCATGAGGGTTATATTTGAGTTCTGCCATCAGGTTGGGTCACATGCAGCTTCCTCCCACCCGTCACATTCAAGTACAGGAGAATTGCTGGGAATAGTGTATTTCCTAAAAAAAAGAACATTGTGACAAGCTTTGACAACATGTTTCATGTGGATGGACAAAAGTGCTGATTTAATCATATGCTGTGAGATGATGCACAGAGTCTCATCCGGTCTATATCCTGAAGCTATCATTATTATCATTATTGATTGTCAATGAACTTCTTTCTCTGGAGTTGTGGTGGTGATCAGAAGGAACTTATAAGCATCCTGTCAATGGGGACAGCCTGAGGAATCACAGAGTCTAAATCTAATCATTGTTGCTCTCTCTGATGATGTTTTTTTAAAAATTTTCTTACGGATACAACTTAAGGAATTATTGAACATCTCACACGACTTGTGAGACTCCAAATTTCAAAGTATTTTACATGCGCCCCCGGATAAATAAAAAATATACTTTCAAAATATAAGTTCAAGTCAAGTTTTACCACAGACCACCGTAAAAGATTTAATTTATTTTTAAAAGATTTAATTAACTTTTAAGATTATACTTTGAAATAAATTTACCACTGGAAAAACATTCAGGGAGGACCCATTGAGGGAGGACCCATTGTGTAGGCTATGCGGAGGGAGGGGAACAATGGCGCACATACTGGCAGGATGCAAAACAGCTCTTAGCCAAGGAAGATACAGGTGGCGCCATGACAAGGTTCTCTGTGAACTGGCTGACATCTTGGAGCGGGAGAGGCAGAAAAAGCGCCAGAACAGTACAAGGCCAGCATCATTCATTCAGTTCATTAGAGAAGGGGAGAAACCACCAGCCCCCAAGAGGAGGAAAAAGAGCCTCTTGCAAGCAGCACAATCCTGGGAGATGAGGGTGGACCTGGGAAGGAAACTAGTCTTCCCCCAGGTTGTGCAAACATTGCTGAGGCCGGACATGGTCCTATGGTCTGAGGAGACAAGGAAAAAAATCTAAATTGAACTGACGGTACCGTGGGAAGACGGGTGTGAGGAGGCCTATGAACGGAAAGCCACCAAGTACCAGGACCTCGTTGAGCAGTGCAGGGCCAAAGGGTGGCAGACCTGGCTATTCCCGGTTGAGGTCGGGTGTAGGGGTTTCCCGGCGCAGTCTGCGTGGAAGACACTCACAGCTCTGGGTATAGCAGGAAGGGAGAGGAAGGCAGCTGTCCGTAGGTTGGGTGAGGCAGCAGAAAGAGCATCTTGCTGGCTCTGGAATAGGAGGGAGGAGTTGAGCTGGGGGCCAGGAGGAGGTGGGCAGTGACTGGCCACCACTGCCGACCCGCCAACTGGAGGGTGTTGTGGTTCAGGGTCGAAACACCCCGTGAAAGTTGGATGCCACCTGATGACATCTTCTCCTGGCTGAAAGCTACAGTCATGCACTACAGTCAGTGACTGAGTTAGATAGCATCTGTAAAGATGTATTCAATAGCACAATGTCACATCTTGATCACCGAACACCCATTCACATGTTGTATGGACATTATGATGTTTCAGGATTCTCTCTGAAAATGTAAGATGATTTTCTTTATTTTTTTGTTTATCTAAAACTAAAGTAATTGGTGCACTGTGTTTCAGTAAATTTAGAAAATATGTTTATTTTTAAAATGAACGATATAATCATATAATTTATATTCTTTTAAATATCAGAATGTTTTTTCAACTTTTTCAACTGCAGTTAGTGTGAAATCATGTGAAATATACGTATGTGTGAAATATACATAAGTGTGTGTGATACTCATATGTTAAATTTTTATTTCATTATTAGAAAATCTCTTTTTATCACTTACACTATTTCCAGCAATTCTCCTGTACTTGAATGTGACGGGTGGGAGGAAGCTGCATGTGACCCAACCTGATGGCAGAGCTCAAATATAACCCTCATGACTTTCATTGTGGCAAAGTTAAAAAATAAATCAATAGACACCTTATACTCACAAGTTCATACGCATTAGCCAATTACTCTATGGTCATACGTCATTTTCAACCCCAGAGGTTACCCGAGGCCATCGCTATAGCACGTGGTAATTACACGGTCATCAATCATTTTGACACAAGCTACTGGGTAAACACTACTCACAGTCTACCTGAGTATTGTTGCTGACCATGTCCATCTCTTTATGACCACAGTGTGTCATCTTCTGATGGCCAGGATAACCCGGCATGTCTCAAAGCTCAAACATCTCAAACTGATTTCTTGAACATGACAATGAGTTCACTAAGCTGAAAATGACTCCACAGTCACCAGATCTCCAACAGAGCAGCTTTGGGATGTGGAGGAACAGGAGATTCAGCCAGCAAATCTGCAGCAATTGCGTGATGATTTCATGTAAATATGGACCAAAATCTCTGAGGAATGTGTCCAGCACTTTGTGGAATCTGTACCACGAGAATAAAGGCAGTTCGGAAGGCAAAAGTGTCCAACCAGGTACTAGCAAGGTGTACCTAATAAAGTGCCCATTGAGTGTGTGTGTATATATATCTTAACCAAAGAAAGTTTTTGGCTAAGACATTTCTGGCCCTTTAATGGGCTAATATTTGAATGGGCTAATATTTGGGCACAGTATCGCTGTACTTTTACACCCCTTCCAGAGGCTAGATTATTACTAATGTTCCTCTAAAACATACGTATATATATAAAGCCGTACCTCTCCTACGGACACTGAAAGGGCGTGGACGATCTTCTCATGCGCCATCGCCACCACGCTCTGTCCGTTTATCTCGATTATTCTGTGTCCGACACGCACCCCTCCCCTCTCCGCAATACCTCCACGCATCAGACTACAGATCTGCAATTCAACAACAGGATGACAGAGTAAGATTGGAAAGAAGTCATGATACAACAAAAAAAGTCACCTAACTCTGCAAATACACAGCAGCTGATTAGATAAGCTAAGTTATTCTAATGAAAACTGCATCTTTTGGTAAAGCTTTAGATGTTTGTTAAAGCTGATGTGTGTCATTTTTTTTCAGTGAACTATTTTAGTTTCTTTCTTGAGTCTTAACACTTACTATTCCGTTCTGAACGCTGAAACCGAGCTGGTATTGCAGGTCTGGTCTCTTTATGAGGACAGTAGTAACAGGTGGGCAACTCACTACACTCAGTTTCACCTGAACGTGATTCTTCAAGGCCTGAAACACAAACATATGTAATACTGCAATCTGACGACACACAAGTGTTGAATACATGCATAAGAATGTCAAAACCTTGATGATGCCCTGACAGGTGGCGAGAGGCAGGCCCACCAGACTGGTGTCGTTGACGGCCATGATCTGATCGCCCACATTGAGTTTGCCGGAGCGGGCGGCAGGGCTGTTGTTCAGCATGCAGGCCAAGATGACGGTGGGCAGGATTGAGCCCCAGCCCGACTCCACGATCACCATACCCAGAATCTCCCCCTTCTGCTTCTCTAGCTGAAGCTGGTTGCAACAAATCAAAATTGACTAAATTTAGTTTTGAATATACACCAATATATTGGCTAATTAATCGGTCAGCCGTCAAACCATAATGTGGTTATAGACATCAGGTGATAAGCAGGCTTGCTTTTAGCACATTTTAGTTTTCTAATATTTCATGTTTTTCAATGAGCATTTTGTAGTAAATGTTGTGGGAAAAATATACAAATAAATATTTGATTAATTAAATATATTTTTGTTGAAATGTTTATATGAATATGTATATAATTAGAATTACTTATATATTAACAAACACACATATACTCACCCACACAATTATATAAATATAATAGTTACAGTTTATGTGTATATACACTAATTCATGTTTTTATTGTCATAGTTATAGCTTTTTAGCATATTTTAGTTTTCTAATATTCAAATTTGAGCATTTTGGTAGCAAATATTGTGAAAAACTGAAAATAATATAATACCGATAGTAAAAATTAATGTTTGATTAATTACAAAATAATATAAACATTAATAATAATATCAATAAAAAATGAATATGATAAATAATATAAAAATGTAATAATTATTATTAAAAAATATATTAAAATAATAAATACATATATATACACACACACACACACACACACAACCACACACACACACACACACCACAACAACACACACACACACACACACACACACCACACAACACAACACACACATAGATACAGTTTGTGTGTATATACAAGTTATTTTGTGTTTATTGCCATAGTTATAACATTGTTAAATTAAATTAAACATATTAAATTTGTGATAAGTATATATTGACTCCCTGATCTTAATTCTACAGGCAGCAGCATTGAGAAACACAAACTGGTCGACAACTAGATAGGAAAATGAAAAGTGAGAGAAAAACATTAGGAAAGACTGAAAGAAGGGGATCTGGAATAAACGAGTTTGCACAAAAGCAGATACAATTCCAAGCTGCTATGATTAAAGTTTCCAGTGCTTTAATTATTACCTCTTTAAGATTTTCAGAATTGGAGAAATGGATGAGGTCATCATTATACATCTCCTGTGTGTTCAGTATGTCACTGTAGTCTTTCTGGCTGAGGTCCTTGGGATTGATCCCATTGGCTTGGAGGAACTCCTGGTAGGCCATGCTGAACGCCTGACCGATGGACTGTGCGATGAGCTGGGCCTGTGTGTGTGTGTGTGTGTGTGTGTGTGTGTGTGTGTGTGTGTGTGTGTGTGTGTGTGTGTGTGTGTGTGTGTGTGAGAGAGAGAGAGAGAGGTGAACCACTCAGCGAGAGTAGGATACTTTAAGACGTGACGACATCTCAGAACGAGAGAGTACTTGATTTAAAAAAACAATTACATGAGCAGATACTTAATACAGCTCATTGTCAACACGATGAAGAAAAATTGACTAGAGGTTAGAGGAGCAATGAACTACAAACCCACAATTATCTATGCCTGCAGAAATCCACAGTACTGGAACACCTGTCAATCATACAGCTATGCACATGTCCTGTTTGTATAGTAATTATTTAGGCTAATTTAATAATGCTTTCAGCTACCAAAAATAGTGTGTTTATCACATATATAATGTATAACATTCAATAAGAAATATTTTATGTTTGCTTAGCAATTATTTAGGCTAATCTTCTGATAATGATTTCAGCTACCAATGATATTGTTATTTTAATTAAATATTAATATTAATATAGAAAATCTTACTGAATATGAAATATTATATGCTTTATAATAATTATTTTACTATTAGCTTCCAATAAGAGTGTTTTTTTAAATTAAATATTTCTTATTGAATAATAAATATGTTTTGTTTAGAATTATTTTGGCTAATTTAATAATGCATTCAGTTACCTATAAGTATATAGTATTTGTTTATCAAATGTTTCTTATTGATTATTAAACATTGCATGTTTGTTTATTAAATGTCTAGGCTAATTTGATAAAGATTTTACCTAACAATTTTACCGCATTTAAATCCATAATCTTGCATTTAAATCTATAAAATTACACAGAATTCTGCTAAATCAATGCATTTTATTCTATAAAATCAATGCATTTTATTGCAAAATATTCCATCTGGGTTTTTGACTAATAATATGTAACAAACTGGTAAATATTTGTAATTGCACAAATAATATCATGTCAACCGAAACGGAAAAGACACACTTCTGCTTTTCTGCCAAAAAAAAAAAAGTCTCACATCCTCTGACTCAAAGACGTAGCACATCATGCGGTACTGCTTCTGACTTTCTGTGCTGAGGTCTGATTCTGTGCAGTCGAGTGAGGAGGAGTTAGACAGACGCCGACGGGCCATCAGGACCACCACGCTACCGATGTCTGCGATGTATGAGATGGTGCGGAGCGCGTTGTCCATCATCGTCTCCTGTGAACAAGGATCAGGAGTCAGCCAATGAAAAGTCTGTAAACATAATTCCTTCACCTTGTTCTGTAATGTCAACATTTTTCTTTTTAAAAGAGCAATTTGCCTTTTTATGAGATGGTGAAGCGGAAAAGCAGGAATAATTAAGATAGAAAGGGGAAAATGGGATTGGGAATTGACACAGGCCAGATTCAAACCTGCATTCCCATTACTAGAGCACCGTAACATCATATCAGTATCTGCACGATACTGTCTATATATTGATACGATTACCAGGTTTATATAAATTTGACCCACCTGTGTGTCAGCATTGAGCACCTTGATGGCCTTGGTTGAGATGAACAAGTCAATCTCAGTCAAGCTCTGAGCTTCACCATCTACAGACTAAAGAACACAGTTACACAAAGGTTACAGTGTCATCTAGTGGACTGAGAGAGAACTTCTGAAATCATCTGCTATTTCAATGGATATTAAATATATTTGCGTGGAGAATCTTATAAAATACCTTAACAAAGTCCACAGCCTCCTGTGCTTGCTTCATGCGCACGCTTTTTGACGGGTTTCTTTCAGACAGCAGTTGGGTGGAGCCGAGGTAATTTGCAGCAAATATGATTCCATTGATGAGATCTTCTGGCTCACATGGACCAGGGACTGAAAAACAAATGAAAACACTAGGATAACTGGACTAATAAAACACCTGAAATCTGAGCTAATACCCTTAACCTGACTTTACAATTAACAAATGTACAGCTACATATTTCAAATCTTTAAAGGTTTTGTGTCTCAATTGGGTTTAAAATAAAACAAAACTTACTATCCACAAAGCTTGGAAAAGAGGGATTTCTCTGGATCTGCTGAAAAGCAAAACAATAATTGAGGTACAGATCTCTTTTCAGATTACATCTTGCCCCAAAGGATGTATTCTGAGGGACAGAACCGACTCTGAGATTACTGTTCAGCATATAACTAGTTAACTTGCCGGTCTCTTTTGTCCGGATGGTGGCTCTGTACTACTGTCCACTGGACTACTTTGAGGAACCTGTCGAAAACATTAAAACAGACATAACATGATATATAGGTACAATTTTATTTGTGGATATACATGGAAGTTTAAATTTTTCAAGAAGTATGTATAAGCAGGGGCGAAACAACTGAATTTTTAGGGAATGCAATACAAAAATTCTGCCCCTGTATTAGTTAAATTAGCACGATTAGCATTAGCATAATAGAAACCAAATGGCTAAAGGTTTGCATAAAGGAATGTTGTGTTGTTTTCCCAACAACCATTATTTGTATTTTTCTTACAAAAACGCATCGCTTTGCTTCAGAAAGCCTTTAATAACCCTCTGGAGTCGTATGGATTACTTTTATGATGGATGGATGCGCTTTTTTTTTTGGCTTCAAAACCCCAGTTACTATTCACTCCCATTATAAAGCTTGGAAGAGTTTTATTATAACTCTGATTGTTTTTGGCTGAAAGAAGAAAGTCATATACACCAAGTATGGCTTGAGGGTGAGTAAATGATGGTGATAATTTAATTATATTTTTTTCAGTGAACTAACCCTTTAACACTAACAATTGAATAGTCTATTGTTTAGAGCAAATATTCAAATCTGACTGTCCACTTGCCCAGAGTGTTTGCAGCCCGAGACACATCCCCGTGACCTAACAGGGGACAATAGGTTTGGAGAATGGAAATCTTAAAATCTCATTGGGAACTCTTGTCTGATGCTTGTCTAGAAGGCAGACCACTGGTTGAAGTCCGGTGCAATGTAGTTAAGACATGGAAAGCTACCATCCACATTTTTTGGCATTTAGGAATAGGTCAATCTGGCATAAATGCTACTACAATAACAAAGATCCATTCAAATGGATCCAAATGTTGCAGAAGCAAAGACTTATTGACAGTTACCAAATAATTCACAGTTACCTGTTCTTGACTAGACCTTGTCTTCTCCTTTTGAACAGGTTTGGCCAAGTCTTTATGCAGCCATTTGTCTGGGGACTGTACAGGTGTATGAACATGGGGTCTGGATTGGCTGTTTCTCCTGCCTGATGATGTTGAAGTGGCCCTGGAACTGTCAGGAGCCCCTTTCCCATTATTTGTCTGATCAGGTGTCTGATCTTTGTTCCTCCATGAGTTATTTGGAGCAATTTTAAGTTTGGTCTTAACTCCAATCACAATCTGGTCTTCCTCAACATCCCCATAGCTCCTTGTCACTTTTTCACCCTTTGGTTTGTGATTACAAACGGGATGGTCATGTCCTCTGTTTTTGCTGTCTCCAGGACTTTTACTTTGCTCGTGTGAGTGTTTCCCATCTCCGTCCCGGTCATCCTCTCTAGAGTATTTTAGCAAATGTCTTTTTTTCCAAGCACCTCTGTCCTCTGGATCTGCAAAGTTTGCTTTATTGTTGACCCCGCTACTGTCCTGGTAAGCAATGTCTCTGTTGTGTACTCTCTCCGAATGATGCCCTCTAAATCTGAAACTTTGTCTAGTGTCTCCTTACATTCTCTGACCACTGGGACATCACAATCTTTTGGACAGCCACTAGCACACTCTTCCTGAACGCTTTCCATTCGATTCCTAGGAGCACAACTTGACCCTGGTGGGATATCCCTTGGGTGTTTGGGAATGTCCTGGTTCCTTCTATAGTTACATACTGAATCACTTTCTTGCCCCAATTTATCATGACTAGATTCTTGGGGACGACTTCTGTTGTCTCTGAGAAAGACTTCAGAACAACCGCCTTTATGTGGGACCTCATTGTTGTTCAACTCCTCTTTGTTCCCTACATAGTGAAAAAAATCATTGTCTTCTTCTTCACTGTCCTCTTCCACTTCTTCCTCAGTCTCTTCTTCGTCCTCCTCATCCTCTGCCATGGGGGCTTGTACGAAGGTCGTCTCTGTGATGGGCTCTGGTCGTTTGTAGACCATCGTTGGTGCATCTTTCTGTGGTACCTTGGAAAAGCCTTCTGAGTGTTTCCAAGCCTCCTCTGGTGTACAGCTATCCCTGACTTCCCGAGATGTGCCTGGACACTCAGCACCATCTGCACCTTCATGGCAGTCCATTCCTTCCATGTAGCTTTCATCCTCTGGACAACAGTGGACATAGTAGGTCATCCTATCTGCTTCAGTCTGCAGTTCCTCATCTTCCTCATAATCACGCTCCTCCTCTTCTTCCCCAGATCCTACATTATCATATTCGGAGAGCGAGTCTTCTTCCATGCTATCTGGCTGGAGGGGGCTTTCGCCTGGGATGGAGTCGTCCCCAGACCCATCGCTCAACAAGGACCTAGCTGCCGTAGCGAGGATGGTTGGATGTCCAGCTTGTCATCCCGAAGTTGCTCAGAAATTGGATCAACTCCATCTCCATTGAGCTTTTCACTTCCCTCAGGTGCAGTGCTAG
This sequence comes from Chrosomus eos, assembly GCA_036326025.1. Classification (NCBI taxonomy): domain Eukaryota; kingdom Metazoa; phylum Chordata; class Actinopteri; order Cypriniformes; family Leuciscidae; genus Chrosomus; species Chrosomus eos. Next base: position 12,941,667 of record CM070842.1, read on the forward strand.
AGGCTGAAGGATTGAGCTCTGAAACAAAGGCTCTGGTCCCTGGACTTCTCATGAGAGCCATGACTAGCTTCATCAGACCCACAGAAGTAGGACTCTGTCAGCCTTGAAAAAAAGAAGTGCCAAAAGTGAGTAAAAAATTATCTTTGTTGAGAAAATATAACAACTTTACAGTAGTTGGTGATTGTAAATGGAAACACAATACAGTAAATTGTTTATGTCAAACTGATGTAGGCTAGTCGCTTTAATGTCATACAGTTGATCAATTCAAATTAGAGACATCTACAAAGAAAACATCTTCTATCTACTTTTACCTACCTTTATAACCTATCTACACTGTAAAAAAAGTTAACTCATTATTTTGAGTTATCTTTTTGCATGGGTTTTTTTTAGTTTAACTAACTTATTTCGATAAGTTGAGGACAAGAAAACTTAAAATTTCTTGTTGTCTGGACAATCTAGTTAAAAAAATAAGTTGAAATAACTAAATTGCTAAAATATTTTTTACAGTGTACAATCCCTTTTAAGTTATTTTCCCTCTAGATATCAATGCACCGGCACATATATGGAACATTCTTCATATTAAACCACTAAATTTAAGATCAAAATCACAAGTTGTCTTCATCACAGTGGAAGGGGACAAAAGAGGTCCATTGTCAATAGTGCAGTAATATGAAGCACCTCTAAACAAAAGTTATTTTCAAACCAAGTAGCTTTCTGTTGGTCAATGTGGTGAATCCATGTGACCGACTTGAACTTGAAATTAGCTTGGGGGGATCTTTCGCCCTTAAATTACTGATTGTGTGGATTCTTATTTAAGTGGCTGGATTTCAACCGTAAATGTGACCCCACCTTTATGCAGGGAAAAACAGCCACATAAAGATTAAATCATTTATTTAATAAAAATAATGCAAAATACATTTGACAAGTCCAAAAGTTGCAACATACTAACCAATAATAAAACAGGTATTAGCCAGGTAGAGATAAAGATATTCTCAATATGTATGCACTTAATCTTTGGGACAATAAATTATGTAGTAAAATAAAGTGTGCAAATATCCAGCAAGTGCTGGAATAAAATGCACCAATATCCAGAACTGATTATAAGGCATAATTCTATATGCAATTTATATCTACACCTTGACTTCCCTGATCTTTATTACATTTCCTGAGCTGTATTAAAACCTCTGAGGAAAACAAACTCATCCACATCAAGCACAGTACACCACAGCATCAGGAGACAGATCTGCACTATTCAGCAGGTCTATCAGCAGGAAACATGCTGATATTTTCCTGCACTAAGGATTTCTCCCTTGATGAGAGGCATCAGATTCCCAGTGGAAATACGGCCTCCTGCTTTTGATTATGTGTCTCACTTAATTTGTCCCTTTATACAACACAAGCTTGCTTCAACACAGATGGCCAAATTTGTTTTAGGATGATATCTTCATAATTATCAAGTTTTTTGTCCAGGATACTGAAAATCCGGAAATGTGGAATCTGGGTAACACCTGGGCTACCTGCAGAAGCGGAGAAAATGAACAAAGTTTGAAAACAGCCTTTTAAGCATGGCTTAAGTGTCCAAATACTTTTGTAGGCCATTGCATTGCTAAATATTTAAGAATGGAAATTCAGTGTTGGCAGTAGAATGTGTTTTCAGCCAGTTAAGATTAGCTAAATTTGCTAATCTATCTGCATTTAATGTGATTTAGCTAAATTGGCCCAAAAGTAAACTGATTCTTATTCCTCATTAATTAGGTAACTCACAGTTTGCAACTTCAGATAAACGGTGAAAATTGGCCCTGACCTTAAAAGAAAAAACAGCAAGCCTAAGCTGAAAGCGTGGTTGAAGCATGTAATCGAACACATTAGTATCGCTATTAGATCAGCAAGCAACTCCAATACACCTGTCTTCCTTAATGTTAATTTATGTTAATTTATGTTCAAGTCAATGAATTTGCAGAGGGTTTTTTCCCATTTGCTCTAAATTGTGGAGCTTTCTTATTCAACAATGCATACTGTAAATGTGCCATCGCTTACTTTTCTGTGAAGCTCATTTAATAAAGTAGGTTTGAATTAAACACCATTTTGAGTATTTGAATGCACTAAAACTCAGGTTGGAATAGTTGGAATTTCCAGGGTTCACACACACACACACACACACACACACACACACACACACACACACACACACACACACACACACACACACACACACACACACACACACACACACACACACACACACACACACACACAATAATTAGGAAATAATATATTCACTTATTAAAATACCCTGATATTTCCAGGTTTTAAAAGCTTTTTTTTCATTCATGATAAGGACTAAAATTATTTATACATTGCACTTGAATTGAGCAATTTTTTAACTAATTAAATATTTTAAAACACAACTCGAAAATGTATAAACACCATAGTAATTTCCACGACTTTCTAATTCTTTAGTTTAAATTTCCATTGTTTTTCTAGTCCTAGAAACCATACATTTAAAATTCCCTCACTACGCATATCTATATATTACCTTATAACCAATGTATAAAATAAAAAAAAATAAAAAAAATACAAGGATGTGCCCATATCTGACAAACTAAATGAGCTAGTAAAGGACGATTACACAAATGCACAATCTGTCAAACATGGTTTGAAAAGTAAAGATACAAGTGCAACACCAAGATCTGCAGGGAGTTTCTGTCTCATCTAAATGTAAATGTTTTTGTATGGACATTTCCCTGCTGAAAAAAAACCCCATCATAAACCAGCTAGTAAAAGAAACACAGCTTTGTTGACCTTAACTGGTTTAAACTGGTCTCCCAACCTGACCAAGCTGGTGTTCAGTTGGATTAGCTGGTCATCAAGCTGGTCTCTAAGTCTGGCCAGGTAAAAAGTGTCCCAAACCTGTTTATGCTGTTATTTTTAGACAAGGTTGTATGGTCAGATAACACATTGTATGGGTAGATTTGTACAGCTATTGCCATAACAGCTTGGCAAAACATTCTTTCTATTCTGTATTTCAAATATTTTGAAAAGTTTCTAAATTAACCTCCTTCAGCACCCAAATAAGCCTCATATCCAGTGGTTTTGACGTCACGATCCATTCTTCCGGTGATCTCGAGCTATGGCAAGCCATTTTGACATTTATTCATTCCAATGGGTAATTTAATTTTACTAGTAGGAATTGTATTTCTGACATGTGAAATTGGAATTTCAACTAGTAAGAAATCAATTCTTTGAGTTTGAAAATATAATTACATATAACAAGAAATAGCCCTTTTTACTAATTTAAATTTATATCAAGAATTCATATTTCTGCAAGTGACTGCGTAGTTTTTGACATTAAGAATTCACATTTTTACTAGTGGAAAAGTAATTCCTTATATTTAAAAATTGCCATTGTTACTAGCAGAAATCTAATTTCTGATATAAAGAATTAGCATTTTAACTTGTAAACAATTAATTGTTTATATCCTGCGAATGATTAAAAGGTAATACAGCTTGCCATATCGAGAATTACTGCAACATCCATCGACGCGGACTCCTCACAGTACAAATGAATCACAAACACAACTCATACTCCGTAAATCATGGTCAAAATGCTATTGTTCCTGCACATTACACCATACGGAGCATGTGCCCCCGCCTCATATCCAGAGAATATGAAGATGCGTCGCCGTTTCAGCGTCACTGGGATGCCACATAATGTGCACGCGCTTAAAAACTGCACTCACTCACAATGACAAAATAACACGTGGCGATGAGCATCAGCACATTGTGCATTTTGTCTTTTTAGTGCAGGTATTATAAAACTGACTAAAATCGAAACGTGTAATATATCATTTTAAAACCGACCGACGATCAGCTTTTAAAATGAAGTGCTTACCGAAGACAGTTTGGCGTCGCTCAACCAAATGAATATCTGTCGTTGTTTTGATCAGACATTTACAGACCAAATGTTAGGACATGTCTTTCATGAACCACAGATGCTGAGGAACGTGGATGTAGCAAATACACACACACACACACACACACCCTCAGCATCCCGGGACAGTGAAGCGCTTTATGACTTTTTTTTTAAAGAGACAGTCAAAATCACAACAACGAAGGCTATAGGCTACTACAAAATATAAAATCTTCAGATTCTTCCTTAACTTAAAAATAATGTATTCCTCTGTGACAAGAGCTCTTCCCTGTCTGAAGTCAACTAACTTAAAATCTAAAACATATAGTCGTATCTTTATCAATCAAATAGCATTAATGTCTAGGAAAAGCTGTGTACAATTACATCAATGTAGTGCATACTTTATAAAGTTTGTATCAGTGTATGCAATATTAAATATTATTGGGGCTGTGTCCGAAATTGCCTCCTAGTGCACTATTTCAGAGGACAGCCACTAGTGGTGTCCGAATATAGTATGGTGGCCGAGAGAGCTTAACGCGCTGCACTTTAAAGGTGCTCTAAGCGATGTCACATGTTTTTTAGGCCAAAACATTTTTTGTCACATACAGCAAACATACCCTCAATATCCGCTAGCTGCCTGTCCCCTGAACACACTGTAGAAAAACGCGGTCTCTGCAGACACCCCAGGCTCCAAAAACGGCAACAAAAACAAACTGGGCTAACCCGCACCACAAAACATAAACTGTTCCAGCGAATAACCGACAAGAAGGATTTGGGGGGTTAGTGCGCGGATGAGGAGGAGGGAGGTCTAGCTAGCCTCCGTTTTGTTTGACAATAATTCGAACGTCAAAAAAAAGTGACATCAACCAACATCGCTTAGAGCACCTTTAAGAAAACACATGCAAATAAAAAATGTTACTGAAGTATAGTTTAATAGCTTACCTCATGTTCTTTTTCCTTATTTGTAAATTGTATACAATGTTGTATGTCATTAACATGTAATCTCTGTATGCTTTGCAAGAAATAAAAGTAAAATAAAAAGACATTGAGCAATAAGTATGTCCCATCTGGGTTCGTCACTTATTGGGGTCCCATGGAAACATTTCCGGTGTTCTCTGGTATCTGCAGCATGTTTCTCTATTTGATTGTGTTGTGAACTTTTGCAGCGCGTTTCTTTATTTTGTTGTGTTGTGAGTATTTGGAGCACACATGTGTTGTGAAACTGATGAAGATGTTTTCTTAATTTGTGGGTGTTTTTCTATTTGCATGCGTTTTCTTCATTTGCGTTCTCTCTCGGCCACCTAAGGATAGCCTATTATCGAATACATCTTTCCAATTCCATAATGCCCCACAATAGCAAGTGTAGCCTACAATTGATGTGCACTTATCAGCTAGTCGCTAAAGAATATCCTTCAGTGGAAGAATCACGCCAAATTAATTTCAGTGTCTTGGCAGAAGATGGTGTCCGCAGCAGTTCTGACGCACTCAGTATCAAATTCACTTACTCGTTTACATTCACTCATTCGGTGTACTATTAGTGAGGTAATAAAGGGAATAGTGAATGAGAGTGTAGGGCGTGTTTTCAGATACAGTTGTGGTATCTTGTCACATGACCGCTCTGACTGTTTCCATTATGAAATCAGGTTTGATTCCCCAGCGAGTCTTGTAAAATATTAGAGATATTCCTAATGTAGCCTATATATAGGGGAAAGAAACACATTAAAATGTTCTCTGAGAGATTGATGTAGGCCTACAGTCCAAAGAGCAAAACAAAGTTCTGTAAAAATTGTTCATAGTATATAGATCATCAAATAATTCAGATATGTTAAGATCTGTAAAATCATGACAATTTACTTTGCATACAAAAACTATGAAAGTCTCCATGAAATCAGTCGACGGGCAGTTGTCTTATTGGAACAGAAAGGTTGAGTGGGACATAGGCTATAAACTATTGACAATTGGCTTTAGCTACAGTACTGCACAGCCATGAACCATGGCTGTATCTGAAATCACCCTTATTCAATATTCCCTACTTTAGTTTACTAATATAGTCGGCATCTCTCTGGCAAGACGCAGGATTGGGATGACCCTCACAGTGTAGGACATTCTGCTAGCTGTTGAGTGTATTGGTTGTACACTTGTTTTTGCAGCGCATTATGGGATTACTTGAGTGCTTACGATTATGACCCTGTCCCAAATGGCACAATTCATATGCACTTTCGGTCATTTGTACTTACTATGGCTTCTGCATGTGCATGACCGTTAAGTACATGAGACTGTAGATTGTCCCATTTAGTAATTTTAGGTTCCCTTAAAACACACTTTTGCCTAGCCCACAATGGTGAAAGCCCCGGGGTCTTCTTCCCGAAAAGACTTCTTACGTCATGAAGGTGGAAACTCAGAGGAAGACCGCCAGTGTTTAGGGTGCCATTTGGGATAGGGCCTACGTCCCCTAGACCTTATTCAGAGCAGCGCCATGACAGGTGTGAAAGCGTGTTTTCAATGGCATCCGCTGTAAAAAATCCTCTCACAATATATCTCACACAATGAATAAATAATTTACAATGTAATTTTTTTGTCTACTTAAATTTCTTGGAAAGATATTTTTTAATTGTTTTATCAGCAGAACAATCCAAAAACACATTAAACAACAGTACAACCCACTGAAGAGATGTGTATGCTCAGAGCCTCGTTTTCATTCCCGTTAAAAACCAAAGATGGCGCTGCTGTGAATAAGATCTATGGTTTCAGACACCACTACAAATGGCTGTTCTAGAGAGAATTTGTCTGTCTGGACAAAATGAGCGTAGTGCAGGATGAGTCATCAATGTTTTGTTCATTTTTCTAGTAGCGAGAGACTGTAAACTTTAAATGTGTATATCGGCTAACTGTTGTTAATTTTGTCAACGTTTATGAGTAAATTAGCATAGATGGCCTCAAAGCGAACACACACGGGTTAAAAATATGCTTTTATTTTGAAATGTATTGACGTTTTCGCGCAGTGCGTTCAGCTTCACTCCATCGTTCCTCTCAGCGACACTGACATCATGGCGGACGCCGATTCTTGGGGTGAGAATTTGTGTAAACTTCACCGTTATTTTTCCCTTCTGACCGTACGAAATTGTATTAATATGTTTTCTCTTATAAATTATCGCCTTAAAGAACGGCTGTCACTAAGTAATCTGTTTAAACGCTGTTATTTTCCAGATGCCGATAGTTTCGAGCCCGAGGCGCCCATCAAAAACGCGGCAGTTCTTGACAAATGGGAGGGCGAGGATGAAGACGACGACGTGAAAGTTAGTGACGGATGCTTTATTTGTCGTTCACAAATCAAAAATGTTTATTTCTCTAACAACGAAAAAAGTCTTAATCTATCAAGAAGTTACAGTCAGCTAACTCTAGCTAGCTACTCTTGCTAACTCAACAGTGTCAAAACAGCGTGGTGATGGTGTGTCTAGTGTGTGTCCAGTTAGTATTAGCAGCATAGGCGTTCACCTGCTTAAATACATAGTCTTAAGTTAGTAAGTGAAATTATAGTAATTATAATGACTAATTCCATGCTGAAAGTATGTCTTTGCTTTTAGTTAGTAATTAATTTACTGTACTTAGCCTTTTTACAGCAGAACATCAATGTCACCTGTTGCCTATCTCAAATTGATCATACTGTCTCAAAATAGCCAGCCTTCATATTGGATAGATTGAGCTTATTAATGTTGAAGGAAAGATCTCCAGCTAGTCATCATTTTATGATTGATACCACCATGAACCCTTAATTTTGTGGTTTGAAATGCATTTTTATTTCATGTAGGATAATTGGGATGATGATGAAGAGGAAGAAAAGGAGGAGGAAAAAAAGTCAGGTACACTGATATGAAATTAATAAATTGGTATTTGGTGAACTGTCAACGTTCAGGATAAAATATTTAAGCCTAATGTATATTTACCTCTTGCAATTGATTATAGCAGTCACATAATTATAAGAGAATTACAAAAATGTTTTGAAACTGCTTGAAAATTATGCACATTTACATGCACATTATTCAAAGCAGTTATAAGGTTTTAAGTGTACTTCAAGTTGGAAAGTTAAAGTTTGAGTTTCAATTGTGTATTTTTCATAGAGGCTGAGACTAAACCTACAGAAAAGAAGAAACTCAGTGAAAAGATCAAAGAAAAGGAAAATTTAGAAAGAAAAAAACAAGAGGAGCTCAAAAAACAAGTAAGTTAAGACATGGTGGTTTTTCATTTGTTTAATTTTTTCAGTTAAGTTATGAATAACATTCGACGCTGACAGCTTTTTTATTTACAGCATTTTGTAACTAATCCCATTTTTCTTATATACGTGCGCTACTGTTAAAAAGTTTGAGGTACGATTTAAAAAAAAAAAAATTATAATATGTGCAGTATGTTAATGCATTTAATCAAGTGACAAAAACATTTATGATGTTTCAGAATATTTTTATTTCAAATAAAATATTTTCCTTTGAACTTTCTATTCATCAAAGAATCTTGAAAAAAAATACATCACGGTTTCCACAAAAATATTAAGCAGCACAAACGTTTTCAACATTGTTAATAAGAAATGTTTCTTGAGCATCAAATCATCATATTAGAATAATTTCTGAAGGATCATGTGACACTGGAGTATGCTGAATAAATGTAATAGAAAGAAAGCACATGTTTTAAATTGAAACAATATTTCACAATATTACTGTTTTTACTGTAATTTTATCTAATAAACTATAAATATTTAAAAAATCGTAATGACCCCGAACTGTTTAACAGTAGTGTAGATACTAGGGATGTGCAAAGTAGCCGGTATTTGTATCTGTATTTGTATTTGTTGAGGGGGGAAAAGTATTTGTATTCGTATTTGTATTCGGGTAAAATGTAGGGGGGGGGGGGGGGGGGGGGGACTAGCTTTCATGACCCACACACGCAAGGTCTCTCGCTCTCTCCCTTACTGCCGTGCCCGCGCTACACGGTTTGAAGCAGTTCTGTCTCGCATGCGCTCTCTAGATTTACGTGAGATTTGAACTAATTTGCGGACATCAGGGAGCCGCTATCAATATGCGGGAGATTCCCTGAACTTCCGGGAGTCTTGGGATGTCTGCGTGCCATATAACTCCCACAAGTGCATACAATTCGACACACCTACACAAGCATTTTTTTAACCTTTTAAAACCGAACGTTAACGTTACTCTGTCAACTGCCTATTCATTGTCTAAATTACCGAGCTAACAGAGCTACGTACACAGAGCGAACATGAGAGCATCCGACTGCAGACGTCAATAATGCAGCGTAATGGAATAATCTCCCGATCAAACTCCGCTTCCCGTTATAAACTGCCTCCGGAACCCAGTTAAGGTACACAAATCTATTCAACAAAAATAGTGAAGCAGTTAAGTGTTTTTTCGCTGCAGCCGAGCCCTCTCTGTTACTGTGTGCAGCTGTCAGTCACCTCTTCCTGAACGTTACTCACTCACTCTAACTCGCTCATCCGGGCATGCGGTCTCGTGAGAAGACGCATCTTTTTGATATAAAGTTTTTCTTGTTCCCGAATACAAATATTTTTTTAAGTATTTGTTCGAAATAAGTATTCGTAAAAAACACGTTATTTGTGCCTTTCCGAATACCGTATTCGGGTTCGGCTCCACCCCTAGTAGATACATGTAGATATTATGTTAACTCGTACCTTTATTAATAGCAAAGTTTGATAGAAGGCTATATTAAGACTTTCACTAAGCTTAACTGTAATTTTTTTAACAGTTAGAGTCATCAAAAGACAGCACAGAACTCACGCCAGAAGAGGAGCAGGCAGAAAAACTTAGAGTGAAAAAACTACAGGAGGATTCAGACTTAGAACTAGCAAAAGAGGCATTTGGTAAGTGCTTTCAGTATATCCATATCCACATTTTTACATTTTGAAGTTTTAACTTTTAATCTCTTTTGTAGGTGTAGTATCAAATAATGTTACAGGAATTGATGCGATGAGTCCCTCTTCAAAAGAAGACTTCACAGAGTTTGAGCGGTTGCTAAAAGAAAAAATATCTCCCTATGAGAAGTCTATACACTATTCCAGCTTTTTAGAGACGCTGTTTAGGGACCTGTGTCTTTCATGTAAGTATGCCCCATTTTTGATAGTTCTTCATTTATTCTCAATGTAAATCACGTATGATTCCAATCGGTTTTGCAGTGGAAGTTGATGACTTGAAGAAAATTAGCAACTCACTGACAGTGTTACTAAGTGAAAAGCAGAAGCAAGAAAAGGTATGAAATTAATTTAATTCCAAACATTAACTAACCAAACTGTTTATATATAAATATATATACTCACTCACTCGCTGTCGAGCGGAAACCTCATATGTCCAAATTCGCTACTTTTCAGGAAATGGAAAAAACACTGTATTTAAAAAAATTATTAATTAAAGATGTTGTCAAAGTTGATATTGTGGCTTTGTATATCGTCAGACACTGGCATCTTTATAGTATTTGTTTTTACCAAAATCAAGCTCAAATGAAGGTTTTTGAGCAGCAAATTTTAACAAAAAATGTTTTGTCCATCATTAGAACGACATCTGAGGCAGTAAGTACAGCTGTGTGGGCAATTTGGCCAAAATCTCATGTTATTAAAGATAACGTTTTTTTAAGGGATGAGTGAGGATTTTCGAATAGTTGATTTTATTATACAAAATCTAATACAGGGTTTTTCCTGCATAGACAATTATGAGGCGGCCGCCTCCGTCAAATTTCGTGCCGCCTCCGCCTCTCGACAAAATTAGGACAGACAGTCACGTGCTCATATACACTTTATCCACCGTGACAGTTCTGTCGCGATTCCCGCTTGTGTCCATTCTCTAACCGTGTAGTTTGCCGATAGTGCTGCACGGATCATAATCCGCGGGTCGAGCGGGCCGAGTAATAAAAACATTCCATTCAATCGAGGGTGGATGACAGCTAAATGAGTGTAATAAAGACACGGAACTCCCATCATGGTACCTAATGTACGGACGGTAACTAAGTTGCGCTGTTGAGTCTCGCGCAGTTATTTATAACATTAATTATAGTTAAGAAACAATATATAGGCTATACGACCAGAGTGCTGTTTTCCTGAATGTCATCACGATTGAAACCGAGATATTAATTTCATAACAGTTCAATAAACAAATAGTTAAAATCAAGTTACTTACATTTTTAGACTGTTTTTGTTCTGTTTTAGCAGCGAAAATAGTTCCAAACAACAGAACCATATCGCGTCACACAGCAACACTCATCCATGATTCATTACTGAATCATTCAGTCAGTGTTTTGAACTAATCGCTTGAGTCAAAGATTCAATTGCCCATTATTAAACCGCCTCATTCTGAATCAATCAGCCGTTTGAAGGAATCGTTTACATTAACGACTCAATGACTCGCTCATTAAGACGGCCGCCTGCCCCCTCCTACTGGCGGTTTAGTATCATTCTTTTCAACATTACTTGTATATTCAAAAAAAATCTCATGTAATACAGTTATAATTTTTCAATGTAAATTATTTAATTTGATTGGTAACAGCCTAGTGTCTTATTTTAATTGAATGTAGCCTATTGATAAAATGTAAGAATTTTAAATGAAATTTAGAGCATACTTTAAATAAAATTAGGGGGAAAATGCCCTTTATAAAAGGTACAAAAAATTATTCCGATAAGAGTGTTTTCAAAAATGAAACATTGACAATAAGTTTAAAGGGAGTAAAGCCTCTGTTTATTCTATAAAAAAAATGTAATTTTGCCAAAAGAAGAACTTTTAATTTAAATAAATGTTAATTGTGTGATATGTTACCATATTATCATGCTTAATTGAATAATTGTAATGTGATGATCAGATGCAGATATCTAAATCAAAGAATATGGGTGGTTGGCGGGTGGATTATTATTTATTCTTAACAACAGATTCGAGTGACTCAAAGTGCACCAGATTAATGAATTTATCTTTAAAATGTACAAAATTTTCTCCCGGGGGGGCATGCCCCCGGACCCCCCTAGTGTTACAATTTTACCACCTCCGCCTCATTTTGAGCCAGGAAAAACCCTGTAATAGATTGTGTGACTATGGTCTTTAAAAAAAATCCCCATGTTTTCTGGTCTGATGCGGTGGTGACGCGTTCATGTTACCAGAGGGTGGCGATGCCAATAACGCATTGTCATCAACTCTCAGACTACAGAAGATGATGCACATTGTCTCACACCAGAGCATGTGATCACTGATCAGAGTGATGATATTTCCTTCAGAGTGGAGAGAGCCTTTATGAAGACTCAGTGCCGCTCGCTCAGAATGCCCTTTGTGACGTGCTGGTTAGAAAATATGTGAAATAAATAAGCCCGTGTACGACTAAAGCTTTTTTCTAGTCAACTAGTGCTAGTTCATTTAAGCCATTAGTCTAATCGCATATTTATATTAATTTAAATACTTGAATATATATGGGAGAGAATACTAAACCATAATGAGCTTTTTCGTAATATATTGCCTATTCTGCATCTCAACGCAAGCATAAAGCTTGCCTACATAGGCAGAGAGTAGCCCATTTATTTTCATTTTTAATTGTTTTGTTTAAAAGTAGACATTTATTTATTATATAGATAATATATTTATCTATAGATATATTTCTCAGGTCTGTGAGGCAAGTACACTGAGTTTTGGTTCATTTATGAGACGAGCTCCAGTTCACGTGCCGACGCCTCCGTGTCCTGATTATATTGTCTACTATATTTGCTTATTATTTATTAAATCCATGCAATTGGTTGATGAAACATTGATTCAAATTAAGATACAAGTTATACAAAATGAAATTCACTTTAAAGAAAGGCTTTCTACAAAACAAAACTTGCCTGACCCACTCCAAATGTCTCCCGATATATTGGGCATCTTATGATCCTATCTTACTCGTCTCATGCGTTTCCCTTTTCATATAATCAACATAGATAAAATATTAAAAAAATAACACTGTTATTTAAACATAAATATGAAATGTAGGCCTGTTTAGACCCCCTTTTACACAGAGATTCCGGAAAATACACGGATAATGTGACCCGGCATTTGTCCCGGGATTGTTTGATTTCGGTTCATTCACACTGCCAGTGATTTGCTGGGATCTGTGAGTGCATTCACACACAACCCGTAAAGACACATGACGTCAGGATGAGACGTGTAACGTACGCGTCGAAACATGGACACGTGTGTACCGTTCCACAAAGCTGGCGAACGATCTCAGCTTCAGCCCGGATAGTAAAGTGCTCCTGGTCTCTGCTTCGTTACAGTTTGCAGACATTTGTTCGTCCTTTCTTTGTTGATGACGAACACAAACTTTCTTCTAAGAGCAACAGAGTCCCGCGATGGCACAAGCGTCATCACTATGACACACCCCTTACGGCATTGGTCCTGGCTTTTGTTCATACAGCGCGCGTTCCGGGACTGATTCCGGCAATGTTACTAGGTCCTCAACCCAGCATTGATGCCGGTATCAATCCCGGGTCGTGTTTGCGTTCACACACAAGGCGTTCTGGCAATTTCCCAGCAATTTCCCGAGATCAACGCGGTGTGTGAAAGGGGCTTAAGTTATATTTAAGCATCACACCACTCCGCTTTGCTCACATGCTCTGGTGTGTAGCCTATACAAGCACGTGGGGGAGGGGTGCGATTTTCAAATAATAATTGAATAATACCCAGCGATCTTCGAATATTATTTTTGCTTGAAATGTCCATCCCTAATATATATATATATATATATATATATATATATATATATATATATATATATATATATATATATATATATACTGGGCCTAAAACTAACTTTTTGCCACACCGGCCATAAATATTTCTTACCAGCCATGACAAATAGATTAATCCTTTTTAAAGTTACAAAAGTTTTTTTTTAGGGAAGGGAGTGATTGTTCTTTGTTTTTTGATCAACAAAAATTTTGTCATAAATATATATGTATTTTTTTGTTTATTATTCAATAGGCAAACAAAGGTAAAAAGAAAAAGAAGGGAGTTATACCAGGAGGAGGTTTTAAAGCCAAGCTGAAAGATGATCTGGCAGACTACGGGGAGTTTGATGGCGGTTATGCACAAGACTACGAGGATTTCATGTGACCAAGGCTTAACCCACTGATAACTTTTGCTGGTTGCTGAACCATACACTTTAACAGCATGACCTTACACCACAGTCAGGCCCACTTACCAGAATCATGCTAGAAAACTCTGAACGCCATCCCACGCAATGCACACTCTCCCCTCAAAGAGGTTTATGCAGAGAATGAATTAACTGAGGTATTTTTCTCTGTTGTGAATTTAGGTCAATGTTTGTCGGAATAAAAAACCGATGAAACGGGCTCCTCCTTGCAAATGTGATCAATTAATCGTGACAGTCCAGGATTCAATGAACAGAGTGTTATTGTTCAGTAACTTCTACTTGGAAATAAATGAAATTCTATGCAAATTTCTTTCCGTATTGATCTCCATGTCGTTCGATTCGCTTCGGGCGTTATCCTTGTTCCTTTTGCAAACCAGGCCGATTAAGACAACCTATACAACCTGAAGTGATGATATCTAAGTAGTCACATGGTTCATAAATCATGTCTACAATCAAACGATTCATTTTTTTTTTGATCATAGACGATAGTGAGCTCAATTGTTTAGATAAGTAAATCTAGAGTGTAGCATACCTAATGTAAGCATAATACATTGAATATAATGCCTTTTCGTTTGTAGCTCGTATTGCATTCCATGTGAAGTCTAAGACCAAAAGTATCACTCTAAATGAACCGTTTTGAAGATACATTGCAGCATTATTAGGGTTACCTCAATTTTCGCAGAGAAACATATGCGAATAATTACAAATATAACTTGTTTTCATTGCAGCACGTTATGCAGTTGCTCATTTGACCTCAACCATGCCAGCAAAGAATGTGTGATTCTTCTGCTGATAATGAATAAGGGACTGAAAGTTGATGTAGGGTCTTTTCAGGCGTTGTTTGGCTTTCCATTTTCTTGACAACTTTAAGTGTGGTAGACATGCTCTAAAGAGACTTACGATCAGCAAAGCCGATAATAGGACTCTGCACTGTTTTATAAAGATCTAATTTAATAAAAGTTGCTTATAATTCATCATTTTTTTGTCTTTTTTTTGCTTTATGTCTGTATATCTGTAACCATTGCACATTCTTTGCTGAGGGATGAAAGAATTTGGTAATTTACTTAAGTCTGTTGATCAGGCTTCAAGCATGAGATGAAGATCCACCGTATAGATCCTATTGTGAATGATTCACCCTGTACATTAAATTTGTTAATGTATGTCTACCAAGTTATGTTATAAATTTGAAGTTGGTGTCACGAAAATTGAGGTTCCTATTAGATTTTGTTTAGGCACTAGGCCTAAACCAAAACATTACGACATTTAAATTATGATTACCTAATTTATGATGATTTCTAAAATATATGATAAAAAGGGCAAAAATAGTAAGCCAAGTGTCCTGCTAGGATAGACACCCAAAATTAAAATTGTTATAATTTACTCACCCTGTCTTTTCAAACTTAATCTTCAAAACACATTATCTTTTTGATGAAATCTGAGATTTCTGTCCCTCCATTGACAGTCTATGCAACTACCACTTTGACTCTTCAAAAAGTTCATAAAGAGATCGTAAAACTAATCCATATGAATTGAGTGGTTTAGTCCAAATTTTCTGAAGAGACATGATCGCTTTATATGATGAACAGATTGAATTTAGGCTTTTATTCACATATAAATCACATCAGTTGTGGTAAACGGAAGCTCAAGCATATTCATTATCGTGTTACACATCACGTTGAACTTCCGCAAAAACCAATGGGAACCAATCAAGAACCTCGTGAGCAGGTTCGGTTGAGCTCCTGTTTAGTTCGCTGATCAATGTTTACATTGAAAGTGTAAATTAAATCTGTTCTTCATATAAAGCGGTTGTGTCGATTTCAGAAAATTTGTACTAAATCGCTCAATTCATATGGATTAGTTCTACGATCTCTTTATGAACTTTTGAAGTCAAAGTGGAAGTTGCGTAGACTGTCAATGGAGGGACAGATTTCATAAAAAGCTCTTAATTTTTGTTCCGAAGATGAACGAAAGTCTTGTGGGTTTGGATCAACTTCAAAACGAGTAATTAATGACAGAATTTTCATTTTGGGAGAACTATCCCTTAAGGAGATATATTGTCCTTGACACACAGGCATGAGGATCGACAGTAGTTCTCTATCATATTTCATATTTTATGAAAGTGAGTTTCTTTTAGTTTCTTAAGGTTTCATTTTTTTTAATATTAATAATCAGCGAAGCAATTTTTTTCAAACATTTTCTCTAAGAAATAATCAAATGTCTACTCTTTTCAAGAATTTCATCTTTTTAATGAGGCCTTTTTCTTCATTACGGTATCAGGACATGTTTTACTTAACGCCCCCAAAAAATATCAAAATTAATTTTTGTAGAGAAATTATTAAAAACACGCCCATCATAGAAGAATTTATCACTAATACGTCATTCACAATAATACTAAAAAAGTCATCTTTCAATAATCTTTTATTGTACTTTGCATTCATTTAACAAGAAATATTATTTTAATAAGGTTAAAACAACATTAAAATTGCATTTATACAACATTTTATTTATTCAAACATTTTATCATCTAATACTTTATTAGCTACAGTAGACGTTCATTAAGGATAAAGCGGTCAAGGGTGTGAACTTTGAGACTGTTTGAAGAACCGTTCTGAAAATTATAAGCCAGACGGAAAGCAGTGTTTTATTGCGTTGCAGGTTATGAAAACGGCGCACACAGGTCTTCTCAGATAACCCGCCAATGTCCCAATCTTGTGGGACTGTCCTGGCCGATTATCTTGATCACACCATGAATTGCACCCACTGCTATTGGTCATGTGACCTGTGCACAAAGGGTCCAGTCTTTTCCCCTTTTTCCAACTTATTGGTTTTCAGACAAAAGGAAAACAACAGAGTGATTGTAAAGATAAGACTTGGGGATAATTAACCGCAAATACAGACTTAAAAAAAGCAATACCCCATCATCCATTGGTTGTGAAGAAGGGAGGAGGTTTGTTGATGTGAGGTTGAATCAAGTGTGTGTGGTCGTAAAATGTGGTCTTGGTTGTGAGGACCGTTATATAAAAGGGTTGTACAGTTCAAGCCAACCCATCTCGAAACGTGAAGTCCAACCATGAGTCCATGCGTCTTCTCAATCTTGGTCATTTTGTGGCTGGTAATGGCTGTGGAAATGGCCACCTCGGAGGGCCAGCAGATCCTCCAAGCCTTGCACTGTCCGTCCTGCGAACGCATTCATTGTTCCCCTCGTAGAGCGCTGAAGCTCCAGTGTCAGGGTGGTATAACCACTGGGATTTGCGGTTGTTGTCCAGCCTGTGCCAAACTTGCAGGAGAAAGCTGTGGAGGCACCTGGGACTACCTGGGGAAGTGTGACGAAGGGCTGGTTTGCGTTTACCAAGAAGCTGCAGATGGAAAACCAGAGGAAGAACGCAAGGGAACCTGCAAATCAGGTACAGCTGAAGAAGAAGATGCCAAGTCAT
This sequence comes from Chrosomus eos, assembly GCA_036326025.1. Taxonomy (NCBI): domain Eukaryota; kingdom Metazoa; phylum Chordata; class Actinopteri; order Cypriniformes; family Leuciscidae; genus Chrosomus; species Chrosomus eos. Next base: position 12,959,184 of record CM070842.1, read on the forward strand.
CCTGCCGGCATGTTACACAGAATCCTAAAGGTCTACATTAAAGTGCTAAGTTGGTTCTTAAATACAGGTTTCTCATGGTCATGGACAAGGTAATGCCAGGCCTGACAAATCATGGAAATTAATATGTTCGAGGACAAATCATTTCTAGGGAATTTAAAATATTTTATTTTTACATGATTTAAATGCGTTCACTCAAGAACGAGTGTGGCTAATATGTTGGTAAAAGCAGTGAGAAGCCTGTAAAATACACAAAAGCAAATATGAATATGAAGGGTTTTCAAAATGGAGTCCAGGGACCCACCGTAAATAGGGTTTGGGGTCTGCAGAAAGTTTCAGAGAAAAATAAATAAAATAAAAATAATAATAGTAATATTAAACATTTTTTTATTAAAATGATTGCATTTCATTCTATTGATATTCATAGTTTCACACAAACACACAATATATAGATATATCTCACTGATTTACTATTATTTGTTATTTTAAATTAATTGATTTATATTTTTAAATATATCGTTTTTATTAAGTTTGAATTATTTTAGTACTGAAGCTAAAATAAAATGTTGCATGCATCTATCCATTTGACTAAAATGTATGAAAATGAAAAATAAATGTAAATTTAATTGACAATATGTCTATTTTGCTATACGTTTACATAGTTTCATATTTTATTAATTTCTTTTGGTTGTAATATAACAATATAAAAGCCAATATATAGGTGTATCTCACTTGATATACTATTATAATTTGTGTTATTTTAAATTAGATTTATTTAAAAAATCCATATAGTTTTTAATTAAGTTTTAGGTTTTTTTCATACTTCAACTTAAGTTAACCATAAAATGTTATTAAAATATATATAAAATAAAATATTTAAAATTTGCTATACATCTACATAGTTTAATATTTTATTCATTTCTTTTGGTTGTAATATAACAATATAAAGGCCAGTCATTTAATTTTGAAAACATTTTGTCTTTATAATACCATACTTACATTTTTTCTCACATACCGTAGTATAATTTTGCTCATACAGTACAAACTGAACTTTATGCATTAAAATATTTGGCTGCCTTTATATTTCCCTATAGCGATCATCATATTTGGGGGATCTTGCCATCTAAAAGTATGAAAACCCCTGTGTGACAATCCCAACATGTATAGAGTGCACCTGCACACTATTGAAAAAAAAAGAAAAGAAAATGGCATCATCAAGGTTAATGTAATTTATAAACTGTGAAGAGAGATACGGCAGTCTAGGATTCCTTTGATCTCGGAGCACTTTCCCATAAAAGCAAAGCTCTTATTGTTCTTATCTACACAGTGATGAAATCCACAACCCTTCCTGAAGAACTGCATCCGTATTGTAACGGGATTCCATCAATTTTATTGTCTGTTTTTTTTTCTTTGACCTACAGAACAATATTTCACAATATTAACCTGGCCCAAAAAAAAAAAACAGTTGCTGTTCGGATTTAAACAGGCAAATGCTTAAGAGTCTATGATTGGATCATTATTACAGTGATTAAGTTTCTAGCATGTTATATGTTTGGCAACCGTTCTTCTAACCCTATTGATGGAGTGTGTCGCTTTTCAAACCATGTGTGAAGACACATCATGACCATGTTTCAGGATGACAATGTTAATATACATCAGGCTCAAACTGTGAAAGAATGTTTGGGAGGGAGCAAGAAGAAGAATTTTCACACATGAATTGTCCAGACCTTAAATTCAGTGAGAGTCTTTGGGATGTGCTGGAGGAGACTTTACAGAGTGCTGGACTCTTGCATTGACAATACAAGATCTTGACCAAAACTTGATGCACCAAACATTTATTTCCATCAAGAGGTGTCACTTATTGCTCATTTTCAATGCATTTTGGATTTTGTATTTCCAAACAGTGCTTGAGGTTCTCAAAGCCGACACTTGCAGACCTGAGTGCACGTGGGAGTTCTGCAAGGCCAATCCCAATGAAATCTGCTCAGCAAGGTAACTTCTGCTTCAACTTTTCTACATGTGACTTGTCTTAAATGATTTCAGACTTCGTTTCAGTCCAGGAGGTTACTGGCATCAGCTGTCTCTCTCTCGTGACTGTTAAATCCCCGTTGCAGGTCTGTATCGATGGAGAAGCGTGAGTGTGGAGGTCACTGCCAGCACACGACCTGCTCCAGCTGCTTGGTTCTCAGACCTCCATCTTGTGCACAGTCCTGTTCCCCAACAGACCACGTCTGTCTGCATCGCTTTGGAAGGTGTGTGCGTGGTCACCTGACCGAAGAAAAACATCCACCCGCCTGCCACCAAAACCTACAGGTCAATTTAACTTCTGTGTTGCTCCTTTATCATTCTTTTTTTTTTTTTTTGACAAAGCTGAAATATAATTGTTTATTTCTATGATGATTACCATATTGTTTGTTTTAATTAAAACAAATGTAGAATGTAGAAATCAGAAACCCTTGTTAATAGCGACACCAGTGGAGATGAAGTGAACTGCAGACAGCAACTCACTGCTCGTGCTCGCACTCGTAACGCACAAGAGACCGAACGTGATTCAAGGCCCTGATACTCACGGCGAAGTTCGTTTTCGTTCTTCACTAAAAAGGCGTTTGTTGTTGTGACTTTTATTTTGACGGCGCGGCGGACATTTATTTTGATCACAGTGCTCCTATTCTCTGTGTTCTTTAGTTTATGGAGTAAATATATAGGCTATAAATCTTCTCTGGTGTGAAAGCCCCTTTTTAGTTTGAACGAATCGCTTTTCTTTGCATGACACATTGACATTGCAGTACAGAAAGGCTCTTTCGCCATTATCCTGAACATTGTATAAGCATTCATTTCATGTGTCATAGAATGTAAAGCATGGTCTCGGGAGCGTAACATCACATGTTTTTGATTTTCCCGGCAAAAACGTCCCGTGTCCTTCACATTTAAATCAGTCAACAGGTTTTTATAGACAACCTGGGAAGTACGAAAGATCTCGTTTCCTTAAGTTTCGTTACAAGCTGTGCACAACATTGGCAATATTTTTTATAAATTGATACGATTCTTATATATACCCCTTTAAATAATAAATAATAATATATGTATATATAATAACACACACACCATTCTATTTTATTTATCATATTTATAATTATTTGTTGTTTTATTACAGTATATATATATATATATATATATATGTATATTTTTTTTTAATATTTTTATGTAAATTATATATAATTACTTTGCTATTCTTTTAACAGAGTAAGTCTGAGGGATTCTTTGTGTGTTTGGCTCCTGCCTGTCCAACTGCAGCAAACTGATTCTACATTTTAAGAGGAACTCAAATAATGCAATCCAGTTATAAAATGTAGCACAAAAGGCAGCTATTTTTATTAATGCATTTCATTACTATTTCATTTTTTTATATGTTATAATATAAATCAATAATAAAATTGTGATTTATAAATGCGCTGAAATGTTTCGCATTGATGTTGTACAGCTCTTGTATATTATTAAATTCTATCTAAAACACTGTGTTGTCATTACAAAGTCCATGGGGCTACAATAATGTTTTTTTTTTAAATTATGTATTCTAATATTTGTATGTGCAAATGTTTTCTGAATAAAACTGGCTTTTAATGTCACTTTTTTTCATCAAAAGGGACTAATAAGGTCATGCTGACCTGTTTGGAAAAAGTGCCACACGTTCCCACCCCTGTCTGGCGTGTTACTCAATAACAATATATTTATGAGCGTGCAATTAGACATCCATCCATGAGCCAGAACAGATCCATAACAGATCAACCTCTTCACAATTCTTTTGATGTCTATCTTATATAAAGCTGCATCAAGAAAAGAAAAGAAATGTTAATTGTTAAGTGATAAACACATTGGCATTAAAATAAATACTGTTCATAGGTTTATAATATGCTTCCATGTTCTAAACATGAAAAAAAAAAACACTTGACAAATAAGTATATCATACATTTTTTAATATGGAATAATTGATCTTTTTCGTGATATCAACAGTAATGCATTTAACTAATTTTATGCATGAAAGTACCACTTTAAATAAAAATTTCGAATCTACGGTGCATACAGATGTACGGAAGCCCTGAACCGCAACGTAAAAAAAAAAAAGGAATTATAGCATTTCGAGATTAAAGTTGAAATCCTTTGAGATTAAAGTTGAAATATTTCGAGATTATAGTCCAAATATTTCGAGATTTATAGTCCAAATATTTTGAGTCAAATATTCAAAGTCAAAATTACGAGAACACAGTCTTCCGTAGAAGTTCTTATTTATTTATTTTTTGTAAAGAAATGCGCTTGTGAAGTCGAACCGCTTCGGGCATGGATCTAAATATAATAGTTTACTTTTATCTGTGCTTTCATCAGAAGGAAATTCTACAGGTGCTAATGAATGTTTTCTTTTTTTACACTGCGGTTCAGGGCTTCCGTACAAATGAGTCTCCTCTCCTCAAGATGAAAAACAAGCCGCTTTTGTTATCAGTCAAATTTTACTGCTTTTGTTTTTGACTGATAAAAACAAGCCAGACAAAACGTTCAGTGTGTCAAGAGCCATAAACTACAACAACTGCCAGTTTACGAATGCATTTCACTCCGTCCCTTGAGAAACACACTGTGATCCTGTTGCGTTTATTTAATTTAAATAATTTCACAATTCAGATTCTCTGAATAATTCAAGTTGGAGACATTTATGCAATTTCAAGACTAATTTTCATTACAGTTTTAGTGATACTGACCAACATAACATGGGTTTTCTGCATAGTTGACATGATCTAGACAGTACAAGCCTAGCAACATGAAAACTTAAATATTTTTGAGTTTTGAGGCAAATATATATCTATTATAAAAAAGCACACAGACCTCCCTACATGTTATTTTTATTAATATAAGCAACAGTTTTGCCAATGTCTAGGTTGAAAAGGCCAGCGCTTTCGTCTTGATCATTTGGTTGTAACTAGTATAGTGAACCCTTTCAAAAAGTAAAAACAGGCTACATGCTAACATGTAACATTCTTGGTGGCTAGCATTAGTGCACCTTCTGCAGTTTTACTTCTGACAGACGCACAGTGTTTATGTAAATATATGTAAAGTAAAGAAAATGAAGGATAGCGTGTAAAAATCAAGTGATGCATGGTGGAATGTCGTGTTGAGCGGATAAAATAGTTCCTGAGTTTTTTTTCCCTCTTTCATGATAGTCTTTGTGAGTAAAAGGCACTTTGGACGAGAGCGTTTATGTGATGCGAGCAGTCTGGGTTACCGGAACATTCTGTGCCAGTAGGACTGAAAAGCGGACGAGTTGAAGGCACCGATGAATACGAGGAGCAGGATATAGAGGCCCATCATGATGACAAAATGATGTCGGACGAGCCATGACCTCCCTTGAGCATGTCTGGAATCAGAGCAGAGCATCATTTCAAAGAGCAAGTTCATGTAACCAGTAGAAAACAATACAAATTCTTAAGTCTTTAAAGGTTCAAAATGATACTAAGCATCTTAAGTATCCTCAAAGTGGTCCATATGATTAACTCGCTATATTCCAAGTCTTTGGAAGTCATATTAGGGCTGGGTTAAAAATACTTCTCATTTTGGCCCTGTTTACACCTGGTATTAAGATGCGTTTTGGTCGATCGGATCACAAGTAGACGGAGACGGACGTTTACACCTGGTGTTTTAATCTGTCTCTTTTGTCCACTTAACCACTTCTGTCCTGATTTCTTCGAAGATAGGGTTTATGTGAGGGTAAATGTATGGGCTTTTTCAGATCTTTCTATCTAATGGATGAAATAAGCTCGCACAATTTACACATATGAACGCGCCTGGTGTCAGTTTGAACGCATTTGACCATATGAGCGTTTAAACTATGAAAACAATCCGGTCAAATGTGTTTTAGACCCCATTTACACCTGAATTTTGTGTCGTCCACAGAAAACGCATCTAAATACTTAATTAGAAGAACCGATATCGATTTTTAAATCCCAAGAATCGATCTATCAGTCTATGCTGTTGATTAATGAACAGAACTTTGTATCTCGCCTCCCATTCAATGAATCTCAGTAATCTTTGTACATTGTTACCCCTGACATGAAAAAGTCTCAGCTTCTAAATTCGATATGTGATTCGGTATCTGATCATCTCTTCCGCTTTACTACAAGTTCCATGAATGAACATCAGAAGGCATGTTGAAAGATCCATATCACGTCACATGTAATCGCTCATTTAGTGTTTCAACCGCAGAAAGACGTAAATAAAACAGCTTGTAAACAATGTAATGTTGCATTTACCTCAGAAAAGTAATTTAATGACCATAAACTTGATAGTCAGCTAGAAAAAAATATTCTAGCTAAATAGTATTGTACTTTTACTTAACCTGCTCTTCAATATTTAATGTATGTTTAAATAAATCTGTCATGTTTTCATGACAGCCACCATTTAAGTGTTTATATTTCACAAAAAATGACTATAAACATAATTTTGTCATATTATTATTATAAGATTTTTATTATAAAAACTTCCTTCTGTGCAATTTAAAGGCAAGTAGCCTACAAATCAGTCAATTTTAACCTTTATAATTATACTAATGCACCAAATGGAGTTCCCTGTATAGTTTACAGCATTATTTGATATTTTTCTCCTGTAGAAACTTTTTTTTAGAAAAAAGTAGAAACTCCAATTTATGGATATTGAGTCAAATCGAAATTGAATCGTGAAATTTGTGTCAATACCCAGCCCTAAATCGTATGATAGCTTTGTGTAAGAAACATCCAAATTTAAGTTATTTAATAAAAATCTTGACAGTCAGATCTTTTGAATGAATTAGTTGATATAGTTCACATTACCAGTCTGTGATTTATTCACGATTGGCTGAAAAATGTCATTTTTAAAGTTCTAGTCTCTAACTCATTGTAATGGCGAAAAAAAGGTGTCCGGCACATTCCTCAACACTTCTCCATTTGTGTTCCATAGAGGAAAAAATTATGACTATGAACTATTTCTCTAAAGTGGATTTTTTGAAGTATGAAAGTCCTGCAAAGAAAGTCTTTATGTAAAGCGTGCCGTCTACCGAGATACACTAATTGTGTCCATGTGAATGATGACGTCTCACCGTGATCTGTAGCGTCTCTGAGAATACACCAGCAGGTATTTCACTCTCAAAAGCTCGTTGTTGGTCACCACAAAGTACTTCTCGGGCACCTCGCCACCTTCACTGTTCCTGGCCCTCAGACGCTTGCGGTCAATGCTCTCGGAGTCTGAAACACAGTGAGAGCTGAATTTTAGATATCTGCTGGGATGGTATCATAACAGATGGTCATTTTTACACAAAACTGGAATAAAAATCAAATCAGTGTTTACTTTCATTTTGTTGACAAGAAATGTAGCATATTACTGTTTGAAAGATTTATAGTTGCATACTGTTTTACATTACAATTAAAACAATTATAAAACGGTTAGTTCCAGTCCTTGATTCTGATTGGTCAATAGCTGTGTTTTATTCACGATAAAACACGGCCATGACCGCTTCACCCAACGGTTCTCTGTATCACTACACAACACCCCTAGTTTGAGCTCATTGATATTGTTCATTGAAGCTTTAACTGTTAGTTGAGTATTGTGAGAGATCGTGTGCGCGAGTGTACCTGCATTGACAGTAGACATAGCATTTTCCTTCAGGTCAGTCCTATATTCATAATAAAAATAATCCATTTGAATGTCCACTGCGATATATCTTATCCTTTTAACAGTTAAGGGATGACTATAGGCATGGAAAAACCCTTCTCCGTGATCACAAGTTTGAGTCAATGTAAAAGTCGTTGCCACCATCGCGAAATAATGTGTGTAACTTTTGCTGTTAACGGTTAGGGACTATTTTTTCCAGCGGAAGGAAAGCTTTTGGTGATTTTTACATAATGAATATTTAAACTTTTTCTCACTGGTTTATGCAAATATAAACAATAAGAGAGGACTTTTTGATTTAGACTCATTTATGTTTTATTGCCAACAGGACAACTTAAATAAGTGGCCCATCTTACCCCACACACACACACATATATATATATATATATATATATATATATATATATATATATATATATATATATATATATATATACCGGTATATATACTGAAAAATACACAACTACTCCATTACAAACATAATCATAGTATCCGTAGTGTTATTCGAACACAGGAATGGCTCACAGATCTGAAAAGTTTGATTTATGAAGATTGACAATGAACACATTTAATTGATAAAAAGTGACAGTAAAGACATTTGCAGTTACATAAGATTTCCATTTAAAATAAATGCTGTTCTTTTGAACTTTTTATTCATCAAATAGTCCTGAAAAACAACGCATCATGGTACACTTAAATATATATATGAAAAAGAAAACTCTTATTTTAAATTGAAATAATATTAAAACTGTTTTCACTGTATTTTTTTTATCAAATAGGCTAAATGCAGCAAAAGACACTTCTTTCAAAACCATTAAACAATCTTAACGAGCCCAAACTTTTGAACATTAATGTATTCAGCTGTTCATCTGACACATTACCTTTCTTCTTCACCTGACACTTCACATCAGGATGATCGATGATTTCACACACGGCAACGCAGCTGATCAGAGGCCCGAGGACGCTTTCCCTCCACCCGTTACCGTGAGGACTGTAAAGGATGGCCATGCTGAGGTCACTGGTCAGGTATGTGCCCTCCCCAAACAGTGAGGTCTGAAATATCAAATCATAATCAAAGATTAAGTGGCTTACTGTGTTGAACCAATGAGCAGATAGCATTGTAGTTATAATTATCATCTTCACACATATTATCTAAACATGAACTGATAAGGGACACTCAAACACATCTGTCAGGCATTATTATTTGTATGATAACCAAAGAATGATTGCCTGGAGAGCATCCAAAACAGGTATACATGAGCATCATCCTCCAACACATGCTGACCTTGTTCAGGTGGCAGTGTAATCCGTTGTGTATGATGGAGTGGAAGTTCTCCAGTCGGCTGCCGTGGAATGCATAGATGAGATCTCGTCCGGCCCGCGTCCTCTCAAACTTGGAGTTGAGCAAATCACAGTACTGCAGTTCGAAGAGGAAGTCTGGGGCTGGAGCTGAAATACCCTCACTTTGGGTCAGCTGGCTGAGTCTGGCAAACTGATGGAGTGAGAACGAACACCAGTGAACATGCAGGGATGTGCTAGACTAAACTGACTAATCTGTGGGATGTCTCAATGACTAGTCCAGAATATCAGGACCGAAAATTATGTTTGGTTCTGTTTTCGTAACGATTTGTACATTATTCCGCTGATGCAAATTGAAAAACGAACTAAAATGACTAAAATTATTCATCTTATTAGTGAATCAAACATGCATAAAGCATGCAGTGTAACCAATGTAGTCTGATTCCAGAACAAACGACTGGTTCATTTTAGTGAATCAGAAACAAAGCATGACCAGCGTTGCTTCATTCCCAAACCAATGATTCTTATGAGCTGTTTTTTTTTACAGAATCATAAACATACTGTGTGACTGTGACCAGTCAGTGCAGTCCGAACTAATGACTCTTATGAACCGGTTCTTTTTGTTGATCGGAAACATGGAGTGCTACTAGTGTTTTTCCTTCCTCAAATGAATAATTATTATGAGCTGGTTCTTTTTAGTCATTTATGGCCAGTGTAGTCTGAACTAATGGTTCTTTTCAGTGAATCAGAAATTGGGCTCCATCACCTAACAAATGATTCTTGTGAGCAGGTTCTTTTTAGTGAATCACAAATATAGAGTGCTTCTAGGGTTGATACATTACGAATAGAGTTGTCAAAAAGTAACGACTTCGGTACCAAGTCGGTACTGACATTTTTAAAGGGTACCTATCATGGAATTTTGAAAATTACCTTTCATGTAGTGTGTAACATAGATCTAAGTGAACGAAAACATCCTGCAAAGTTTTAAATATGAAAGTTCACCGTATACAAAGTTATTATCTCTCAAAAGTAAGAGTCGACTCTGAGTCGTTGATATGAATCGATAGACGAACGATGCATTTTCTCTAACTTTCGTACGTCACTTGTACAAGTTATTTGAATAAGATACGCCCACTCATTGCATTAGGAGACACCAGGGAAAACATCATGTCGACGAGACGCTGCTGTGTTTTGAAGTGCGACGCAAAAGCAAACTTTTTTCATCTGCCCAGTGAGGAGCATTTGAAGACAGTGGCTACAGTTCATAACTATACCACAGAAGTATTATAGCCCGAACTTGTTCTGTGTTCGCGTCATTTTGAAGATGATTGCTTCACAAACCTAAATGCTATAAAGTATGAATTTGCGAGCCGGCTGATACTGAAGGAGGGAGGTTCAGTACCGAGTTTATTTGGATCAGCTTCCTTCTCCGAATCACAATCTGTAAGTAGGCTGTTGCTTTTATGTTTGTATCATGTTCTATAATTATTTTGTGTGTTGTGTACGCACAGGCACAGCGCAGCTTCTAGCAGCTAACTTAGGTCTTCAATGTCAATTGTATTGAAATATGTGAAGTGTTTGTCGTTGTTAATGGAGTTGTCACAGGGCTCTCGAGTGTCACGCATCACGCATTGAGCGTGACAGTCACTCATTTCGGTCTTTTGTCACGCTCTCCGGCCACACATTGTATTTCTCACGCTGAAAAACTATTTGTAATATATTTAATATGCCGCAGTGCCCAAAACTCACTCACTGTGGAACCGGCAGGATTCAAGCGCGTCTCCTCCAGTGTTGCCAGGTCCGTATGCCTGCACTGTTTCCGCGGGTTGTTTGTGTAGTGCACGCTGGTTGACGCGATTGTTTTATCCACTGGAACATGATTGTTATTGAGGAAACACCCGAGACCGCTATTTGAATATTTTTGGCCGTGATTGGGTTAGTTTGATGAGCAATTGGGCTGGTTTTGTTGACAACAGACCTGGCAACCCTGGTCTCCTCTGGTGTTGTTCGCCAATCAGAAAATAGCACTGTTGTATCTGGGTAAGATCTAGCGCAACAACCAATGACACCCCGTCGGCTGGGTGTCTAACATATCACCACAGATTAGCGTCACGCAAAGGCGGGGTTTGGAAAATGACTCGCTAAACGATTCATATGGGAGTCGGTGAGCAAATCAGGTAAAAATAAATGCATATTATAAGACAAAAAAAGTGTTTTTTGTCATTGCATGCTTGTAAAACTGTTGTTGGGGACTCCCAGAACAATATTAGGAACATTTTAAATGCCATAATAGGTACCCTTTAAATTGTGTCGCTTTGAGCGCTGTTGAGCAGAATCGTAAACACCTCTGATTGGCCATTGTGTTCACGTGCTCATCAGATTTATCTGTGATTGGCTACAGTGATCATCTGTTCAGATGAAATCTGAACAAATACACACTGCAGTTCTTTATCAAAAGAAATAAAATAACTCTTTATACTATAGAATCATAATCAGATGCGTCTGTCAAGTGCAAAGATGTAAATGAAGGTTAGCAATACCTCCTCTTTCTGCAGGGTCTTCACAGCAAAACTCTTAGAGGACAGAACCCAGTGCACTAGAGCCAGATGATGATCTCCATCACCATGTCCAAGACGCACCAGATCCCTCACGTTTGGTAAAGTATCCACATCTTTCTGCTGCGAGGAACATAGTAGTAGAATCAAAATTATAAAACACGTTTTGTTTGGGAAAGCCAACAACATGGAGAGCTCAATTTCTTCAAACGTCTTACCAGATCTTCGAAGTCCTTGATCTCTCCTCGAAGGTAGCGAGGAGGGAAGGGTCTGAGTGCCGAGTCGCGTTTGTAGCTCTGGACGGCGGCTACAAAGAGACTGCAGCGCAGGTCCGCCGCTACTGGGTCTCGATGCAGACAGGAGCAAACCAGCTCTCTGACCGCAGCTGTGGGGAGAGGCGGCTGCATTCCCAACACTGAAACACATTTATCATACCAATAAACTGTAAGAGATTTTCATTAATGCACGTGAGGAAAAACCTCTTGCTGAAGCTCAGACGTGCTGCGTAACACGGAATGAACCTCGTTGGTTCTCACACGTCAAGTGAACATGCTTGAGCTTCCGTTTACCACAACTTATGTTTGAGTTATATGTGAATAAAAGCCTAAATTCAATCTGTTCATTATATAAAGCAATCGAGTCTCTTCAGAAAATTTGGACTAAACTGCTCAATTCATATGGATTATAATCTCTTTATGAACTTTTTGAAGCATCAAAGGGGTAGCTGTGTGGAGGGACAGAAATATCTCAGATTTCATCAAAAAGATCTTCATTTGTTTTCCTAAAGTCTTATGCTTATGGAACAACATATAATCATAATATTTGTTAATTCAATGTAGTGACTATAATAATTATACAACATTTCCTTTAAATGTCTGTATGTTTACAATATTGTGTTAATTCTAAAAATGTTTTAACAAAGTGAAGAATTAAATAAATTAAAAGAATCAAATGAATGCATAATTAAAACATTTAACGTTAAGAACTTGTTGTCAGTGGGACTGATAGCTTTGGCCAGCAGATTAGCTGCTAATAGTTAATAAAAGCTAGTGAAAGCCAAACAATAATATAAACGTGTCTATAATTTGCTCTTGGGCTTCTACTGCTCGAAAGTGAAACAATTGTAATGCAATAGTTCGTTTAATAGTCTCTGCTGACTTTGTTTACATGTTAAGCTTGTTAGCTGGTTAGCTCAGCTTATCATCTCATTAGTGGAGAAATTCACTCAAGCTTCAAGGCCCAAACGATTACTCGTCGTGTACTCATCACTCAATTTGTAAGTACATAAAAAATATCAAACATTTGCCATGCACATATGTATCTTACCTTATGTGCCTGAAGTTCAGGCATCTGACAGCCACCGGAAGCTAAACGTGTCCAAGAACAGCGACTGACTCCACCAGCAGAGGCGCCATACACTGAGAGCAAACACCTTCTTGTTTAATGGCAATCCACTCTTTAGGAGTGTCGCCATCTACTGTACTGGAGAACAAACAGTGTTTCTTCGGGGTGATGATTGAAATCTGTGGATGTTTCATACTCTGTTCCAGTCATTGATATGCTAATATTATAGCTGTTAACTATACACAGACAATTCATTGGGCGATTTCAAACTCATTATTGACAGGTTCTTTAGAACCATTCGTAAACATTTGAAAACGGACTAAAATGTGTTATTTCAAATAGCATTGATCTTGTTTCAAATCTAGTAATTTCAAATCTATGAGAGGTTCTGGAGCACTAATAATAAGAGTCACATTACAGAAGATCTTACTGTCATTCTCCACCCAAAACGGTCTCCTCCATAATATGAATATGCAGCAATACTCCAATGCTTTGATGACTGGTCCTTGAAGATTTACCAAGTACATCACTGCCAGTTTTTCCCTTTATAAGATCTCTAGATGCATCTTTCCCATTTGTATCCCAGTTGCGTCTGCAGGGGAAATGAAAAACATCCCTGAATGGAGTGAACTATGGATACTGTAAGTGATTCATAAAGGAACTGTTTTTTTTTTGTGATGATACAACACTGTAAAAAAAGTTGCTGCCTTACATTTTTAAGTACAATCAACTTGAACGTGTAAGTCATTTCAACATAAATTACGTTAAACAGACGTAAAAAAACGAGTTGAATTTTGCAACTTATAAAAAAAAATTATTTCGATGAGTTAAAACAATGTAAAAACATACGTTGAGATAACTTATTGATCATATAATGTTTTGCAGTGAACCCTCCACAATATAAATATTCTCAAACTATATTTAATGTATCTCTATGTGATAATTATAGACATCTATTGTCTTACTTTATCTAAAATCTATCGACCTGACAATCTGTCTTTCTTTCTCTTTTTTTGCCCTCAAGAAATTCCAGATACAACACGAATTTCAAGTATACTGATACTTAGATGAGAGAAGTATAGAGCATGCATTGTGTTACCAAAAGTGTTTTCTTTTTTTTCATTGTAACGTTATAGAGCGCTGAATATTATTGCCAGAGGATTCTTGGAGATCAATTATTTATGAAAAAACCAGGGCCGGGTTTCCCGATAACGATGTATCTTAGCTCTTAAGAGCGCTCTCTACGTGCAAGGTTACGAACGCTCGCGGCAATTCCACGTGTGTTTCCCAAAAGTGCACTTAACATGAACGCGCGAGAACGCGCTCTACGTGCTACTTAAAGGGTTAGTTCACCCAAAAATGAAAATTCTATCATAGTTTACTTACCCTCAAGTTGTTCCAAACCTCTATGTGTTTATTTGTTCTGCTGAACACAAAGGAAGATATCTGGAAGAAAACAGATCTCATTCCCCATTGACTACCATAGTAGGAAAAAATACATACTATGGTAGTCAATGGGGAATGAAATCTGTTTTCTTCCAGATATCTTCCTTTGTGTTCAGCAGAACAAATAAACACATAGAGGTTTGGAACAACTTGAGGGTAAGTAAACTATGATAGAATTTTCATTTTTGGGTGAACTAACCCTTTAAGCACCACTGTCCATTCGCGAAGTGCTGAAATATAACCTTATATGGAACCATATTCTGAACGTTTAACCTAAAAATCGTCATTTTTTGTGGATTAGAAATCAAGACAAGTCTAAAGCATCTATACAGGCAGAGGCACTGACAAAATGGCTGAAAAAAAAAAACAAAAAACAAAAAAAAAACAAGAGAAGATACCTTTAAAAAAGGTCAAATTAATGTAATTTTAGATAGAGCGAAACAAAGACTTTATTTTTAACAGATTTAAAGGACACCATACAAATAAGGAAAAAAAACATCAGGGAGGACATTGCAAATTAACTGCAACCAGCGGCGTTCAAAGATCAGGGAGGGAGGTCCGCAAAATACATGGCTGGTTTTCGTGCACGTCAGCAAGTCATTGACAATTTTTTTTAAAATTCATCCCTATTTTGTCCAGTTTTTAAAACATGATTCCCACATTACTTCGTTTATGATTTTTTTTTCATTCATTTAATTTAGATGTGTATTTCTATTTTTTCTTCCCTTTTTAATAATTTCATTTATAAAATAGGCTAATTTAAACAAAACATGGGTACAATAATAAAGTGTACAATAAAGTACTATCAAAACCTTATATTATACTCACGTTGCAGTGTAATCTGTTAAATCTAGATAAAAGTGTAATCTGCCGGTTGTCCTGCAGGTGACCGATCTGTCTTCTTACGATGCACTTGGGGATGTACGATTACTCCAGAGCACTCGTAGTTCTACGAAGATTTTCAAGTGCTACTTAAGTTACGATGCTTTTGGGAAACAGACCATAATATTAAGATTAGTCGTACGATCGTTTTTTACGATCAACTTGAAGCCTGTTTTATGCTTCTGCGTCGAATCGACGGCGTACACGCGCAGAGCCCTCTGCCGTTGCCGTTTTATGGTTCTGCGTCAGGTTGCGTTGCATCGCGGTGCATCTGACCAATCACAGCCCTTGCGGTCTGCGTCGCCTCGACGCGTAGTTACAATTTTTTGGAGGTGCACGTCGAGCTACGGCGTAGGGGTATGAGAGGGGTTCGCGGCGACGCAGAGGGCTCTGCGCGTGTACGCCGTCGATTCGACGCAGAAGCATAAAACAGGCTTCAGGCTTACGATGCTTTTGGGAAACGCAGCCCAGGTCAGCGTTTTGCTGAGGGAAAGGCTTCTGAAAAAAGTCTAGGCCAAAGATAACTGGCTCAGAATCGACACTGGAAATAATATATATAATATAATGTGATTTGCTCAACAGTTATATAATGATGAAACTATATTATTATGTATGTTATGAAGTAAAATTAAAATATATATGCAATACACTCTTTTATTAATATCCTATTTATTTTTTAAGAATTGAATTAGTCTTTTTCTTTATAAATTCACTCCTAATTCTGGTTCTGTATTCATTAATCTATCATCATATAGCTGACTGTAATGTCTAGTTATGGTTATTGTTTCATGTTTCTTGTCGCCACTGTCTTGTCATCATGTGATTCCCTCGACATCTAGTGCTTCCCTTGTCGTGTCATGTTCTTCTGATTGCTTCGTTTCGTTGTTCACTGGTGTATCTTTGTCATTGTTGTGTGTAACCACTGTTGTTAAGCGTTCATGTCCTTGTTTTTGAAGCCATGTTTTTGAGTAAACTGCACTTGGGTTCTGCAAACTTGCCTCCCGCGGATTTAATGTTACACCGACAATCATATATGTTTCTTTTAATATCACGTATTCCTTTTTAATAGATACTCATATTCATTTATCATCCTTGGCTTTTACTGTACGTTCACACCGCCGCCGACTTGAGCTGCAAAGAAGCTCTGGCCGCCCTGTCAAGGACGCCTGTCAAAAAGTAGCCTACGGGTTGACGCTTTGGCCGCTCTGACGTAGAAAAAAAACAAGCAATACATTAAACCCTCATTTTATAATGACAGTATTTTTATAACCGATTTGGTCGGGGGTGGGGTCAATTGGTTAAATCGTGAAATTAATTCATCAAAATGAATTGCATTCCCGCTTAAAACGAGCGTTCGTAAATATTTCAAATAAAAGTTGCGCTCATTCTCAAATGTGTATCACTGGGTCTGGATCATTATGGATAATGGCGAAGTTGTTGTTGTGTTTGGTGCTGCTTTACTGTATTTGCGGACAAGACGGCGGAGTCGGACTCGGGGTTTGTTCATTACATAGACTGTAAAAAATAGGGATTACACCCTCCAGGACCGTTATCATCACCGGCTGGTGCAGCAGCTGCGGCTAATGTTTTAATCAGAACTAATGTTTTGGTAGGAACGAAAGTTTACATCGTATGTTTCTCCGGAATCAGCCAGCGCGAAGCACGTATATATATTGCTGCCATATAAAGAGAGAGTTGCGACCATAGACATCATATAGGTAGACGCCCTATCGACCGCTACTGCCTATTGGCACGGACGAGAATTGGAGCCGCCATCTTAAACCGGTCATCCGCTCCGCTCAGTGTAATCTGAATGGCAGGTGAAATGAGCTGTCAGCGCATTAAATTAATCATATCTCACTGAATACTGAACTGATTTTCACGCGGTTTTTTTTTTGCTGCAAAGGTCATTCATGTAGCTATGATACAGGACTCATGGTTCGGCGTATTTTAATTTCAATAGTAGGCTTAACAGTAATATAATATTCTGCTATAAGATAAAGTGACCAGACATGTGTGATGAAGGATATAATGTATTTTATAAATCACACACTATACATATAATAAAGAAGCAGAAACACATAGTTGCAGTAAAGTAAGATATTTTAATAAGTTGAAGAAACAATTTATGATTTGTGACACGCACATACACACGAACAGACGCACATACACACGAACAGACGCACATACACACGAACAGACACACACACACACACACACACTCTCTCTCTCTCTCTCTCTCTCTCTCTCTCTCTCTCTCTCTCTCTCTCTCTCTCTCTCTCTCTCTCTCTCTCTCTCTCTCTCTCTCTCTCTCACACACACACACACACACACACACACTTTCACACAGCCACCGAATCCACCGAACGCATCCACCTGTAATAAAAAGTGAGATGAAGCTTTTCAACGTGTTTCTAAAAATTAAACTCGGACAACATTAAGCCTATACCTTTTTTATTGTATGTGGATGTGGGAGGGGAAAATGTCGAGACTAAAGCCCTATTCGGATTCTTTACAAGGGTAGATGGAGTTATGATGGACTTCCTGATATCATGTGCGCAAACACAAATAACCTATACAAAGGGGCAGTTGAATGCTTATTTGATAACCTAGAAGCTGTAATTATTACTTTAACAGTTACCCCACCTCTCTCCATGCCGGGTGAACACCGGCTGATGCAGTAAACAGAATTTCACAACGATTTCAGTACAGTAATAGCAAATATCCTTGCTCCTTCTCGATTATCTGGTAATATTCTATTCACAAAATACAACCAATAGTACGGTAATGTTAAGACTTACTTGTGAAAAGCCCTATTTTCGATGGTCCGGCGATTAGAACAGGAAAATACTCCACAATGCTCTGGCATCTTATCTGCTGCCACGCAACGAAACTAGGAATATGACCGGTTCAAGATGGCGGACGAATTTCTCGGTTTCCAGCGGCCAATAGGGCTTCTAGTCTCTATATGATTTCTATGGTTGCGACACGCTTTGATGTCGCCGCGACGGCTGTCACGTGGTTCATGGAAGCCCCAATAGTTCCAAAACATACACGGGCTGTCATCAGAGAATGTCTAATAAGGGGAGAATTGGCACTGTCCTCTTATGTTTCGAATAGTGGTCTTCGTGGTATCTCTATTGCTGACAAACAGATACTCATCAGTCAGTTGGCTGATGATACCACACTTTTTTGCATGATGCTAACCAAGTTCCGTTAGCAGAGCATATCCAGCAATTCTCCAAAGCGTCAGGCTTAGTCTTGAACCTTTCGAAATGTGAATTGATGTCCATCAAAGAGTGTAATTTGTCACAAATTTGTAATATTCAAATTAGAGATCAGGTATCATATTTAGGTATTATTATAACAAAAAATGAACTAGAAAGATGCTCTGTAAATTTTAATCCACTAATTGAGAGTACACAGAAAAGACTTTATATATGGCTCCAGCGAGATCTGTCATTAAAGGGAAGAAATTTACTAGCCAAAGCTGAGGGCTTGTAAAGGTTAACATACGCTGCTGTTTCTTTAAATGTCGACACTGCCATTCTTAAAAAAATTGATACAATGCTCCTCAACTTTGTTTGGAAGAATAAAACTCATTTTGTCAGAAAATCTACGTATGAACACCATTGAGAAGGGGGTTTAAACTTTCTCGACTTTACCACCTTAAACAATACCTTTAAAATAAACTGGATAAAGAACTTTATTAATAAGCCCACATCTATCTGGAATCTGATCCCTAATCTATTTTTTCTAAACTAGGGGGTTTAAAATTCTTATTAACCTGTAATTACAACATAATGAAAATCCCTATCAAATTATCCCTCTTTCATAGGCAAATGTTATTAGCGTGGTCCCTCATCTTTAAACACAATTTTACACCTCACTCTTATAATTTGGAATAATAAGGACCTACTGTATCTATTTTCTTTGATAATTGGTTTAAAAATGGAATTATTTTTGTATCTCAACTTTTCAATCAAAATGGTTCAATTTGTAATTATTCTGAGTTCTTGGTAAAGCATGGAATTCCTGTTACTCCAAAAGAGTTTGCAATCATGGCTGATGCAGTGCCACAAGGGGTTCTCATGCTTTTTAAAGGATTTTCTTTTTCATCTCTTTATCGCTCAGTGGATCTGTGTAAGACATTTGTAGGTAAACAGTGCCTTTCTTCATCTAAATCAAAAAACAATAAGAAAATTCGAGCCTTGTTTCAGGAGGAATCTGTTTCTATGCCATATGTAATTTCTTACTGGAATGGTTTTGTAAGTGACATTCCTGGAAAAAAGTTTGGAAATTACCTCACAAATACCTCATAACTAACAAAATAAGAGAAATTACCTTTAAGTTAATTCATAGGTTTTATCCAGATAAGTGTTCTCTCAAAAGACTTAAGAATGATATTAATACCCTCTGTTCTTTCTGTTTAGAGAAACCTGAAACTTCTTTACATTTATTTTGGAACTGCTCTCTCACAGTGACATTTTTGGTGTGACATTTGTGATTTCATCAAATGTTATGTGAATCCTAACTTTGAATTTACATATAGAAATGTAATTTTTGGTTTTCATGAATGTGAAAAGAAAAGTGATATTTATTTTATAAACCTTATTTTTCTGTTAGCTAAATTTCACATTCACAAATGTACATTTTCTAATTGCAGTCCTCTTTTTGTAAGATTTAAACTTGAAATGAAAATGTATTTTGAATCTATAGAGTTCTCTAAAAATTTAAAAGCTTTAAGAACAGTGGCTGCGTTTAAGGACTTGGCACTTAACCTGGATTGAAAAGACAGAAGGAGCTTATATTGGACTGAAGGACTCCATTCTATTATGTAATGACAATGACAATAATTGTTGTATACGTTTTTTTGTTTGTTTGTTGTTGTTTTCTTTTACGAGCATTTAATAAAAAAAAAATAAAAAAAAGAATTGGCACTGTCTGGTTACTTCCGATTTCTGGACTGGCTGCAGTAACACGTCTCTGTCCATGCGGGGGCGCTCGCGAGCGAGTGCAGAATGAATGGGAGTCTATGGGGTTTCACCCCCAGAAATCCACTTTTCTCAGGATATAATTTTTTGTCAAGTAATTTGAAAGTTGCATTCAAAAGGGAGGGCGAAGATAATACAGTCTGCTGAAAATTGCATTTTTAAGTTCACTTATCTGTTCTAAAAATCCGTTCAAACATGTGATGACGTCACACAATAGCAGAATGCTAGCGTGTTCCGGCCAACAACAGCCTAACCTGTAAGAAATCGAAAGGACATAAGTACTCGTTCATTCAACTTTTGGCCTATAATCTATATTGAACTTGCGGAATCAACAATAAAATCTACGTTTATTCAACGACAAGCAGGAGAAAGAGATACATTTAGCCGTTTAGCTCCATAGACTCCCATTCATTCTGCGGTCGCTCGCGATCACCTCCAGTGGAATTCGAACTGCAACCAAAGATGATACAACGGGGCTAATAGGAAGTGCCCAGGCTTTCCGTAGACGGGCTTTGCTGTCATGTTCTTCTATGGACAGACTGCAGCGATTGCATTATTAAACGGTAAATATAAAACATACACCCAAGTACATTTTTAAGCTGTTATTGCATTTTGTTAATGTCAGTTTTGCATTTGGAGAGGCAGGGTGACAACTTAGATAAGTTTTAGACTATGTGTTTGGAAGGAAAAGCTTAGTGTTCATGTTCTCATGGGTAGTAGCACTGGGTTTAGCGGCTCTAACTTAACTTTTCCATGTCATTCATCTGATGATGGACGTCTCATGATATTTATTTTAGCACAACTGGGCTGTATTAGGCTATTGATTCCTGTGATCTTGCTTATAAATTCCGATTCAGTCATTAGCCTACCTTTCGTGATCACTTAAAAAGGTCTGCAGTCTGTTCAAAATTAGTTCTGGGGCCTCAAAACTGTGCGTTTTTACGTGAAAAAATTATTTGCGTTTCAAAGCTTGATTAATTTACCACACAAAAAAACACGCCAGACAAAATTCATACCTCAGTTTTAATCGGCACTATTTTCTTTCCGCACAGTTTTGAGGCCCCGGAAACTAACCGGGAGTACTTTCTTGAAAAACTTCCAGCGGCCAGAACTCTGACCAGGGAGGTGACTACTGGGTCAGTGTGTATGCACTATAGTGCTGGTAAGGATTGCATACAACTTCATGTCTTAAATGGGCGAACTAACCCTTTAACTATGTTCCTAAATACATTATGGCTAATGTACCCCTTCATCCTACCCTAATCTTAGACTACCATTAATCAGAAAACACACAAATACATGTACGTACTGTGTACAGTACACATGTTTCAATAACACATAACTAACCCTAACACACACACACACACACACACACACACACACACACACACACACACACACACACACACACACATAGCTCAAGTCGGCGGTGTTGTGAACGTACAGTTACTTCTAATTATTGATTTTATTTAATAATTTACTCACTAATATTTATGTATTCATAATGTAGTTATATTGTACTCTTGTTCTCTTTTGTGTTCATCTTGTTTTTAGAATTGACTGTTATTCATATTCAGGAGAAATAGACTGCATATTGAGGATTTCTGCAGACATACGATAATGAAATAATCTTAAAACCTAGCTTATCTGCTCCAACCTACTGCACAGTTGGCAAGATCACCATGACTTTTAGACATGCCCTGATGAATGCTAATCTATGCAGAACGGGCCTCAAGAGGGCGCAACCTTATCTAACTTAAAGGATTAGTTCACTTTAAAAAAAAAAACTTTTGCTGATAATTTACTCACCCCCATGTCATCCAAGATGTCCACGTCTTTCTTTCTTCAGTCGAAAAGAAATTAAGGTTTTTGATGAAAACATTCCAGGATTTTTCTCCATATAATGGACTTCAATGGCAACCAAACGGTTCAAGGTCCAAATGACAGTTTCAGTGCAGCTTCAAAGGGCTTTAAACGATACCAGACGATGAATAAGGGATGAATAAGGAAACCATCGGTCAATTCAAAAATAAATAAAAAAGTTTAAGTTTTATTAGCACAAATGCTTGCCTTGCTCTGTTCTGTGATGCACGTTCGTGACTCTCCTGTTCGAACTCGTTCATCAAAATGAACGAGTCTTTTTTCGAGTCATTTAGTTCATTTCGTTCGTTGAATGAACGAAATGACTCGAAAAAAGACTCGTTCAAAATGAACAAATCTTTTTCCGAGTCATTTCGTTCGTTGAATGAATGAAATGACTTGAAAAAAGATTTGTTCATTTTGATGAACGAGTTCGAGCAAGGCGAGCATTTGTGCTAATAAAACTTAAACTTATTTATTTAATTTTGAATTGACCAATCGTTTCGCTAGATAAGACCCTTATTCATCGTCTGGTGTCGTTTAAAGCCCTTTGAAGCTGCACTGAAACTGTCATTTGGACCTTGAACCGTTTGGTTGCCATTGAAGTCCATTATATGGAGAAAAATCCTGGAATGTTTTCATCAAAAACGACTGAAGAAAGAAAGACATGGACATCTTGGATGACATGGGGGTGAGTAAATTATCAGCAAATGTTTTTTTAAAAGTGAACTAGAGATGTTCCTATAAAATATTGTAACTCTTTATTGGGGATCAGATCGATCAACCGGCTTGCATTCTTGTAATTACTCTCTTAAATTTGTAGGTATTATACTCGTATCTCGTCGATAACAGCATTTATTTCTACATAATTACTTTTACTTGCGTTTCACTTGAATTCAATATTTTTATTTTAATATTACATTTTAATTGTCTTATTTGTTACCAGATTCTGAACAAGGGACACACAAGTAGGACTGAAAATACATACAGGAATGAAGGGCCGACAAACAAGAAGAAACATCTGGAAACAATAATGAAACTAATCACCAAAGAAAACTACAAACTGACTACAAGCTAAACAGGAAACAGGAGCAAAACAGAAACACAAAATAAGAGTCCCAAGCAGGGGTTGTGGCTATTCTGTATGGTCAACCACAACATTCTGAAAAATGCATACACGCACAAATTATTATAGTAGCCTAAGTAATAACATTCCGTATATGTGAAAAGATAATAAAACTTATGTAAAAGTTTTAAGATAATAAAAATAATGTAAAAGATATATATCATACATTTAATAAATGTAGGCTATTACCTTTTACACATAAATAATGTTTTACCCAAGTAATAGTCAATAAATAAAATGTCTTTGCTTCAGTAGCCTACCGTGGAGAGCGGCCACACACATCTCTTGAGGAGCGAGTGAAAAATGAAATATCGCGAGTGTAGAGTGCTCACACACACGAGCTGATTTATTCAGCATCACACACACACACATCCCTCGCGGAACTGATGCTCGTCGACGCGCTTGCGTGCGTATGTGTGTGTAGGAGTATCGTGACGTGATTGTTTTCACTACCATTTTCTTATCATCTCATAATATAACTGATTTGGAAAACATCTCCATCACAAGTGCATCGATCATTGAATGGAAAGCGGTTTAATAGATGCAACTGAGCGCGTGCATTGGCAGCATAGGCTATTCTTGGGTGAACGCGCGAGAAGGTAGGATTTCCACCGATTTTTTTTCACTTTCTTACCCTTGTTTTTTTACATCTATGTACTCTGAACAGATTTATATGTTACGTGCCAGGGAAAAGCAGAAATGGATGCAGTCTTAGCTTGCACTGTTGAATAAAACACCTCCCCGTTCAGCTCCATCTTTTCCCTTGAAGGGCGCTGTGCTCGACCTCTTTACCGCTCCGAAATGAATGAAAATGTGTTCGCAAAATATTATCTTGCTCTTGTTTTCTACTTCAATTCTTATCTTGCGTTCTATAACAATACTTCTCATTTGGATTTTTGAAATATAACGTTAGGGCGGGCAACTATTATCTTTTCATATATAGCCTACAACCACCAGCGACATGCCCTTCACTTTGCAACTGGGTTTGGCTAGAATCGAGCGAGAAAAAGCTACCAGTAATCAGTTAATAATAATCGCTACAAATAAATGGTTGATAATAATCGCTACGAATAAATGGTAGGCTACATTAACTTCTTAAGAATTCGGTTAAAAATATAGTCGCTATACGAATACACGTTTGTAAATATTCGCTACAAATAAACGGTTTTAGAATAATCGCTACAAAACGATTATTTTAGGTTCGAAATGAATCCTTCTTCGTTCTGCTAACTCTAATCGTGTCCTATTGACAGCTGTATGGACGGAGTCCAAAAAAAGGATGATTCAGTTAGCAGGCCTGTATTCCTGATTCATTCCAATGGTCAAATCAGAGTTATTTTTAATAACAATCAACAGCTACAGTGTGACAATTATGTTTACATGTTTGAAAATATTACCTACTCAGAATTTAACAATATTTTTTTAAAAATGTTAGCGTCATGTGAATGCATTAACTTGATTTCATAGGCCAATATTTTTAGTTATCAAAAAAAAAATATTAATCAGAATTTGGAATTAATCATATTTGTAATATTCACCATAAATAAGTAGCCTATATAAGGTGTATCTCTGAACAACATCATTTTGGGTTTTAAAAAGTAAAGCTATTCAGTCATCCTGTCATCATGTTTTTGTTGTTGTTGTCACGTAATTTTCTATTTTTAGAAATTGTTTTTGGATATGTTAGTTTTGGATTTTTACTAACAAGTACTTTAATCTGAAAATAATGTGGATGTAAACCCGGTCAGTGTTACAGGCTGCTTAAAAGCACAATACTTGTGTACTTTATCCCAAACGTTTCCAACAATGTTTAAATTCAGAGAAATCAGCAATTTTAACCAGGACACTGACTGTGTCATTGCCTCGCCTGTCAATGACATCATATCCGTGTTACCCTCGATTTCCAGTTTTACTTTCGTAGAAAGTAATCACCAAAGACACTTTAATATATTATGTGTTTTATTAGACAGGTGAGCAACTGTTTAGATAAATTGATCACATGGGCGTCAGTTTGGTTTGAAATGTGCTGGGGACAGAAACGCATTCGGAAGAGCATTTTCAGAAGTACTGGGTACAATGACGTATTAATTTTTTCTCTTTCGCACAGGTCATGTTTTGAAAGACGATGTCCTGTAGCTTACTAATGTAAATAAATAAAAATGTATACAAAAATGTGATGACGTCCAACTCGTTTTATGAAGAAGAAAGCCTTAAGTTTTCAAAAAGCGTTAGACATATGACCCACTATTCTGCTTCATAAGTAGGCCTATCATGTTGACAATATGACATGACGTGGTTTAATGTACCTAAACAATGATTACCAAATTTCTCTCTCATATTGCTCCTCATAACCACTGAAAACTGTCAAAAAATCGAACCCAAAGTCCAATTATTATGAACGTTATCTGACATTAAGCGTTTCTGCTTCACATTTTCAGCAGGGCAGTGGATCGGCTGTGGGTTGACTCCCCATGGTTCTCATGGGCTTTATATATAAGTCCTAACGTGAAAAAGCTTTACGTGGTTTAATGTACCTATACAACGATCACCAAACGATTACAGTTGCTGCAGTGTTATGAACAGAGAAGTGTGTAGCCAGCGCATCAGCAGAACGGCTAAATTGAGCTTGAGGTTTTCAAAAAAAAACTGGTGGGTACAAAATGACGAAATCTGGTGGGGACGCGTACCCACCGTACCCACCGGCGCCTATGATTGACCAACAGAAAACGAATCATTGTTATACAGCGCAACACGGTTAGTTTTATTGTTTGAATCGCTTGTTTTCTTGATTTACTGTGATTAACATGCCTCAGAGACAACACTATTTTGTCAAGCAACCTGATTTCAGTCGGATTCCTTTCCATCGGCTGTACAACTCCCATGATTCCACGCTCATTCATGGCGTCATGAAGCCACGCCTTCGTTTTGAATAAGCGAATATTACATACTGTGCCTTTAAGGTGTATAGGTGTCATGTTTGTAATCCTGAATGAGGAATGAGAAGATTTGCTTATTAGGGACACATCTGGATCTAGCTTGTTTACTAAAGTTATTCCATTGCTTTCTTGTTGTTTGTTTTTACTTTGCTGAAAATTGAGATGCATATCGAAGAACAAGCTTCACTTTCACACTGGAAAATGGGTTGTAGCCTATAATAAACATTTCTTGTGTTTCATTGCAATGTGTGAATTTGTTGTGTCTGTAATGTGTGTTTTTTACAGGTTTTTAAAAATTAAAGTTTGACGTTGGTGATCTGAAAGAAAAAAAGAATCTCCATGGCAGGTGAGAGCTTTTAACTTTCGTAAACCAAACTGAATTGTTACCATATTCAAGTAGCATGGTATTTACATGGTACTGTAATGCAGTTTAAAGAATAGCATGATCCTACCATGGTACATGTCTAAAATGCCCTGTCACGTCCATGGAATGTTATATTAGTTTTGTTACTAAACCACAGGACTTAAGGGGTTAAGTTTTAAATTGTTTTTTTTTTCCCCACAGAAAACAATTTCCCTCCTCTACCACGGTTCATACCACTGAAACCATGTTTTTACCAAGACTTCAACGAGATCCCAGACCAGTGGCGTACAATGTGCAAACGAATGTATTACCTATGGATATGTATGTTCTCAAATATTGTTCTCAGCATCTATTATATATTTTTGAAGTATTCTCACTGCATGTAATTTTTTGTTCATTACTGTGTGTTTGTACTGAGTAGATTGCAATCATTTGGTTTTATTTTGCCATTACAGTGTCTCTTTTGTTTTTACCGTAAACACTGAGAAAATCCAGACACATGAAAACTTGTAGAGACTGGTTTTGTATTTTGATCTATCGGTCCATGGGTAAAAGCGTGGGGTGTCATATTACTCTTGTTATTGTACAGTTTACTAGGTTATCATTAAGTATCACAAGCATTAGAGTTGCTTTTGTCATGTAGGATATTTACAAACTCCTTTTTTATAGCACACTAATTGGGAACTATTTTGAAATGGGTCTGGGAGTTGAGAAAGTAAGTGTTTGTTGAAATAAATACACATTTGTATTAGTTTCTAAAGTATTGTTAGCTTTGAAGTTAGTTTACTTAGCTATTGAACTTTAGTCATTGTGTGTCATAAATTCCATCCCCGTTCCAAGAGATTTAAATTTTAGTTTTCCTTGTAATGTAGTCTCCTACAACCGTAAAGTATGCATCAAATGCAATATTACATGATATACATTAGATATACTTTGTAAGAGAATGCAATCAGTTTTTATTTTATTTTAAATCCAACTTTTAATTTAATTATATAAAATTAATTTATTTGTAATAAATATTCAAAATAAATCAAATGGTCAATATAAGCTTGAGTTGTTGGGTTTTTCATCACACTTTTAAGTTCATATTAAATTAACTATGTTTTTTCTCACTCGCAGTGAATAGTGCCACTCTAGCAGCAAACCTGATTGGCTGTCTAGCATGGATGTGCGGAGGGGGCGGAGCAACCAATTTTGGTATGGCCATTCTGTGGCTGATACTGTTCACCCCATGCTCATACGTGTGCTGGTTTAGGCCCATCTACAAGGCCTTCAAGTGAGTTAAGTTTATTACATTAAATATGATTCAAAGTAGTCTATGAATTGTGATCATGTCATTGTGCTTGACCCTAATGCAGTTCACTCTTTCTTTCGCAGGACAGACAGTTCTTTCAACTTCATGATGTTCTTTTTCGTCTTCATGGCGCAGGTGGTGATTAGTATCATTCAGGCCGTTGGAATCCCAGGATGGGGCGTTTGGTAAAACAACTCATTGTGTTTGAGAAATGGAATCAGATAGATAGATAAATAGACAGACAGATAGATGAATAGATAGACAAACAGACAGATATATACACAGACAGATAGATAGATATGTGAGGGTGGATTTCCTACAGTGGTTCAGGTGGCAGGATTGTCGAATGACTAAAGAAAAGTCATCAGCAAGATGGTAGAAAACAGTACATTTCTTGTCTATTTCCACCCACTGCTACGGAAATAAGCACATTTACAATAGCTTGATATGTGGAAGCACGTTGCTATAGTGTGACGATATTGTATTCCAATAAGTAGCACTTCAAAGTCAATACATAATCAAAACTAGTTAGCACATTATTTGTAATTGAAATGGTTTAATGACAATGGTTTTTATAGTTTTTTTTTACATTTTATTTATTTGTATCTTTTTTGTTGTTCGAAATAAAAAAATAAAAAATAAAATACATGTATGAGATGATAAAAATGTAGACCATTAATTGTACCCAGCATAAATGTGAGTGTTTAGAGAGTAAGAGACAAAGAAAAAAGCAGGCAAAGAAAGAGAGCCAGAGAATAAAAGAGACAGAGCAAAAGTTACAATCTTACTTCCAGTGACTTCCTTGACCATGTGTCTGTAACCCAAATGTGAGATGTTCAAACTGACCAATCAGATAATCACAACTTCCCCCATCACACCAAAGGTGTGGCAATTCGTAGACCACCGATGTCGATGTATCTTGGCCTACAGGCCTTGATCACGATCAGCACCTCTGCCTTTAGTGGTCTTTGGGGTAAGAAAAAGGGGGGTGAAACAGTAAAAGCAAATCTCTTTGTTCATTTTGAAATATCTTTGATTATTTTCAATTCGATAGATAGATATACAGACAGATAGATAGATAGATAGATAGATAGATAGATAGATAGATAGATAGATAGATAGATAGATTAGATAGATAAACAAAGATATATAGTTAGATCAGACAGACAGATAGATATACTGATAGACAGATAGACAGATAGATAGATAGATAGATAGACAAAGATATATAGTTAGATCAGATAGATAGATAGATAGATAGATAGATAGATAGATAGATAAATAGATAGATAGATAGATAGATAGATAGATAGATAGATAGATAGATAGATAGATAGATAGATAGATAGATAGATAGATAGATAGATAGATATATAGAACAATGCTTGTCCAATTCCAGTTGAGTTACCCTATAGAAACTCAAATGACTCATATACTGTTGCGTCACATATTTTTTTTATTTTTAGCACACATATAGTATGGTCTGTTTAGAGTATATTAGGATGTTATGCAATATTCTGAATTTATACAATCTTTTCATGTACTGTACTTTTTAAGTGGCATGTTAATGAGGATAATATCTCTCCTTTATGTCTTTCTATTTCAGTGGCTGGCTGGCCACCATCACTTTTTTCAGCACTAATATTGGCTCTGCCGTTGTTATGCTGATTCCAACCATAATGTTTACTGTCGTGGCTGTTTTCTCCTCCATTGCCCTCACCAAGGTACCCATTATTGTTCCTCCATCATTATTGTTTTTAATATACACAGATCTCTTGTTTTCAGTGTTTTTTGTTGATTGATATCATGTTTATCCTGCACAGAATTTACAGTACTCTCATGTCTTTTTTTCTCCTGAGCAAAAATCCTCAGTAAAACATTTTTTTTAAAAACATTTTAATCTTTAAAAACATGAATAATTTGATAACAGATATCTCTAACAATTCTTGAAATGTTACATTTGAAAACTTGTCCTGTGGCTATTTAATAGAGCTGTGACTGTGACACTTTTTGGCCGTGGACCAACTTCCGGTGCTGGTGCGGTGGTATATAAATATATATTGACCTCAATGAAATCCATTTTGTAAATATATAAATAAATAATCAGGCATTTTAGCACTTATTTCAGTGAAACAACACACTACAGCCTGTAAAACATTGAAATAAATATCAGCAAATAATGGTAACCTAAATAATATAAGAAAGTTAAATATTAAATAAAAAAACATTACTTTTATATTTCCCACAAAGATATACTGTTTGGGACAAATAAACTTGACGTGCCTTACTAAATCTAAAAAACACAAACAATAGAATTTGACGTGTTAAATGTGTTGAATAGGATTTGACGTTCAAGTAGCGTTTTTCTACTTTACCACAGTAAAGGATGTAATTAGTATAGTAACTAATTAAAAGTAAACAAAAGGAAGAAACGTTCATAATTCCCTGTGAAAATTGGTGAGAAGTGAGTGAAGATTTGGCAAAAGAAACGAGAGAGTCCAGTGGAATAATAACTCATGGAATATTGTTAAATTTGTGGAAAATCAGGTGACCAGATCGCAAAACAGAATACAAAGCTGAAAAATAGCTTAAATTTATGGGCTCATGTACCTCTCTCATTCGGCACGAATCCAAATGTTTCCACGGTTGCGATGGCATTTACTATGATGCATTTACTTTTACTTTTTTATTTACTTTTTTTTTTTTTGCATTTAATTGGCATTTACTATGGGCATTTATTATGATGGTTACTGGGCATTTCATTGCTAATTTCTTTTGTTAAAGTTTTTTGGAGAATTCGTTATTCGTTTTGAAGCCATTGGGTCTCATTCACTAAGCATGCATACTAAAAAATTTGTGCGTGAAATGTGTGTACGAATGATTTTAAGAACAAAATCACTATTCCCTAAAATTTCGTAATTTAAAAAAAGCGTTATTCTAAATTTACGAAAAAATTAAACAACTAAAACCACACGTATGCAAAAAGCACTTACTCTGTACGGCCTTATAACCGTGTTAAGAATTTATATTTCATCCTAACATGACTATAATTATATTGAAGTATAGCTTTCACACCAGATAGTGCTAGGAACTTATAGGAACTGACCACCAGGGTGGTTCCCCGAGAACTAATGGTTCCCCTCGGAAAGTTTTCTGGTTGCATTCGCACCGTCAGCAGGAACACTGAAGTGATGTAAGCCACTCTTGATGTTGTGACTGTTATTTTGACGGTGTGGTGGACCTTTATTTTGATGGCACTGAGAACGCCAGCCAGAGCCTGAGCAAACAGTGCTCACATTCTCCATGCTCATTAGTTTGCAATCTGCAATACGTTATTAGATAGAACTGTTATACATAGAAAGACAGTATATGAAAGGTTATTAGTGTCCAGTGCTGCTATCTGTACATAATTATGTTTCTCTTGGTCACCTCAAAAGTTACGTCGGATTTTATCCTCAGCGCCCATCTATCATTGTTTTCCATGTTCGTAAAGTTAGTTAGTGGAGTAAATATATAGACTATAATCTGTGTGTACACCACCTTTTTTTAAAATTGCAGGTGCTAGTGTTTTGCGTGCTTTCAGCCAATCACCATCACTAACGTCACAGATAGTTCCTTTAGCGCTGGGTTAGACCCTACTCTGAAGTAGGAGCTAAATTAGTTCCTCCAATAGAGTTCCTAGAACTAAAATAGTTCCTAGTTCCTGCGGTGGGAACACGCTAAAATCCGGGAACCCTGTTTTAGGGAATTCTAGGAACTATGAAAAGGTTCTTATGTTGAAAGCATAAACATAAGTTTCCCCTTATGTTGCATTAAGTATATTATATAATCCATTTATAAAATTATTTAATAAAATTGTTAAATAATACAATTTAATTGAATCTTAAATACATTAAATACTCGGGTCCCACGTTCACTACTGCGCAGACTGGGGTCCCACGTTCACTACTGGGCAGACTGGGGTCCCACGGTCCCACATTCACTACTGGGCAGACTTGGTCCCGCGTTCACTACTGCGCAGACTCGGGTCCCACGTTCACTACTGCTCAGACTGGGGTCCCGCGTTCTCTACTGGGCAGACTCAGGTCCCCGGTTCACTACTGCACAGAATCAGGTCCCAGATCTGCGCAAGATGTCAGCGCCATATTAAGACTTCACTTTTTACCAATGGAAGAGAGTGAAGGTGCGTCATCCATCTTTTTTACAGTCAATGGTACGAACTAGGTGGAGATCTTTCGTGAGAAGTTCTCCTGTGTGTACAAATGCGAAATAATCCACGCAATTATTAGTGAAATAGACCCAATATCCGTGCCAGTTCAAATAAGGTATTCAGCTTCGGGCACATCCCTGCTCTACCACCGCAGTTGACAACCGCCAAGTTAACCAGCACAGCCTTACTTATTAATGTCCTGAGCAATAAAAGATCATCCTTCAAGTAGGGATGCAACGATACCGCTTTTTCAAAACCGATCCGATCCGATACCAAAATTCTGAGTATCGGCCGATACCGATACCAATCCGATACCAGTGCAGTTTTTTTTTTTAAATCAAGTATAATTTCTATAACTCTGTGTGTTGAACTGATAATCACTCTTTTGTGTGTTAAACACAATCTACTTAATACAGACAACTTCATTATAGAGAAAAACAACAAATCCCCAAAATATATGATCATAATCTATGACAAAAATGCTATTATAAACTAGATTAGTGGATAATTCAGCAGTAAAATTTAGTCTAGAAAAATCACAAGTGCACAATTATTGTATAAAATCTGAACATTTAGTGAAAAAAACATTTAGTGGGTAACAAATAAGAGACAATAAGTGTAACACTAAATTACACATTGCTCTTTGTATTGTTGTAAAATACATTAATGAAAAACAAGAGAACAAAAATCAAAAAGATTAATTATTAAAAATAGCCTAGGCTACTATAAAATTGAGACATGTTTTAAATGCACAGCTGTTTAACTAGTCAGCAACATATGATAGTTAGGACAGAACAAGAAAGGCTATTAATAATCTTTCATTGCGCAAAAGTATTATGATATGAAAGGCTCAATACAGTGCTGCAAACAGTGCTTATGCGCATCCCGAGGGCAGAATGATGCGCTTGAAGCAACACGGAGTCACAGCCAGTGTTGCCAGGTCCGTGTGCCTGCACTGTTTCCGCGGGTTGTTTGTGTAACTTTAGTGCACGCGGGTTGACACAATTGTTTTACCCACTGGAACATGATTGTTATTGAGGAAACACCCGGGAACGCTATTTGACTATTTTTGGCCGTGATTGGGTTAGTTTTGATGAGCAATTGGGCTGGTTTTGTTGTGCAGACCTGGCAACCCTGGTCACAGCACACAGCTCTTCGTGTCCGCAATCCGGATTGAAAAGTTCAAGGCACAAAGGAAATAGGATATTGATGCGTAGTGTATTATACAGTATCTATCTATGCAATAGTTTATTCACTATGCGTGTGAAGAACAATTATAGTGCTCTGACTCTACTCTAGTGCTGTGATCTAACAGACACCCTGATTTAGTTCAGGGTTTTTCCTGGCTCAAAATGAGGCGGAGGTGGTAAAATTGTAACAGTAGGGGGGTCCGGGGGCATGCCCCCCCGGGAGAAAATTTTGTACATTTTAAAGATAAATTCATTAATCTGGTGCACTTTGAGTCACTCGAATCTGTTGTTAAAAATAAATAATAATCCACCCGCCAACCACCCATATTCTTTGATTTAGATATCTGCATCTGATCATCACATTACAATTATTTAATTAAGCATGATAATATGGTAACATATCACACAATTAACATTTATTTCAATTAAAAGTTCTTCTTTTGGCAAAATTACATTTTCTTTATAGCCTAAACAGAGGCTTTACTCCCTTTAAACTTATTGTCAATGTTTCATTTTTGAAAACACTCTAATCAGAATAATTTTTTGTACCTTTATAAAGGGCATTTTCCCCCTAATTGTATTTAATGTATGCTCTAAATTTCATTTAAAATTGTTACATTTTATCAATACATTCAATTAAAATAATAAGACACTAGGCTGTTACCAATCAAATTAAATAATTTACATTGAAAATTATAACTGTATTAAATGAGATTATTTTGAATATTTTTTGAATATACAAGGAATGTTGAAAAGAATGATACTTTGAAACTAAACCGCCAGTAGGAGGGGGCAGGCGGCCGTCTTAATGAGCGAGTCATTGAGTCATTAATGTAAACGTTTCGTTCAAACGGCTGATTGATTCAGAATGAGGCGTTTAATAATGGGCAATTGAGTCTTTGTCTCAAGCGATTGGTTCAAAACGCTGAATGATTCAGTAATGAATCATGGATGACAGTTGCTGTGAGACGCGATATGGTTCTGTTGTTTGGAACTATTTTCGCTGCTAAAACAGAACAAAAACAGTCTAAAAATGTAAGTAACTTAATTTTAACTATTTGTTTATTGAACTGTTATGAAATTAATATCTCTGTTTCAATCGTGATGGCATTCAGGAAAACAGCACTCTGGTCGTGTGTAGCCTATATATTGTTTCTTAACTATAATTAATGTTATAAATAACTGCGCGAGACTCAACAGCGCAACTTTGTTACCGTCCGTACATTAGGTACCATGATGGGAGTTCCGTGTCTTTATTACACTCATTTAGCTGTCGTCCACCCTCGATTGAATGGAATATTTTTAACGCTCGCTCGACCCGCGGATTATGATCCACCATGCAGCACTATCGGCAAACTACACGGTTAGAGAATGGACACAAGCGGGAATCGCGACAGAACTGTCACGGTGGATAAAGTGTATATGAGCACGTGACTGTATGTCCGAGTTTTGTCGAGAGGCGGAGGCGGCACGAAATTTGACGGAGGTTGCCGCCTCATAATTGTCTATGCAGGAAAAACCCTGTAGTTAAAGCAATAAAGTCCAGCAATATAAAGTTGTTTTATCCGAAACCATAGACCTTTATCTACAGATCAAGTATAATAATAGTAGCCTAACATTGAATCATCTTAGAGAGTGTTTCATCGTGCTGACTGTCGTAACCGAACGCGACGCGCTGTTTGAATGCTGAATGAAATGACTGAGAGCCGCAGTGGAGGAAAAAAGTTTACGTGATCTTGATTTTAATTACTTAAATATTAATTTATATCTCACATTATACTATATAATGTCTTCAGAACACTTATAAGATAGTGGACGAAAACTTTATGGTGCTTTATAATGTTTTTGTGCCTTTTGTCGGGCTTAACAATAACACAATAGTATACGCACAATATCGGATTTGGATCGGCCTCTTCTGACCGATACCCGATCCGGCAAAAATGGCAGTATCGGAGCCGATACCGATACTGAGTATCGGATCGATGCATCCCTACCTTCAAGCAATAAATTGTCTTCTATCTTAGGTTCACAACTTCTACCGTGGCAGCGGAGGCAGCATGAGCAAGGCTCAGGAAGAATGGACCACCGGTGCTTGGAAGAACCCTCACGTCCAGCAGGCAGCTCAGCAGGCAGCTATGGGTGCCGCTCAGGGGGCTATGCCGGGTCAACAGCAGTACTCCGCTGCACCAACCTACAACTATGACGAGCCAATGTAGATCCTTTACAGCCTCAATGGGGGAAGGGGACAGAAACAGGGTATTTGGGAGGGATAACGTCAGTAAAGTCTAGTTTGGGGGAAGGAGAAAGGAAAGATATATCTGACCAATTTGAATTCAAATAGGTTCCCACAGTACAACAATACAGAAGCTTTTGCTTAAACTGTTTTAAAAGTGTGTGATAGTTTAAGGAGTTGCTTTTGGTATTTAGACCCCGTAAATAGGAAAGTATCAGTCTTGCCATGTGGTATTATGGCAGATTTAATTAACGGTTGTGTAGTGTTTCTCCACTTAATGTATTTTAAACACTAGATCACCGATAAGGAAACATTCCAAAGCTCACTATGTTTCTATAGTTAATAGATTCTCAGATGGTTGTCAGATTCGTTTTATGTGGTATTTGCAAGCCAGTTGGTTGGCTGTTAAGTATTCAAAAACACATTTCGACTATTTAGCATACACATCTTTACTCTCACGTTTTAAGAATAAACATAGGTTTTATGTACAGACAGAAGAAAAGATCAGCTTCCGTAAATAAATTGACTGGTATTTACTTGATCTCACAGATTAAAAGGTATAATGCTTATAAACATTACATTTTTTTTGTTTAGCACTTTACATCAAGTGCAAGTACAAAGAGAGCTTGTTTTGTCTTGTCAAGTTGTTTTAGTTTTATTTTCTTTGAAGGTACAAAGGAAAGCCATATGTTTACGTTGTTTTAGTTGTTGCGTATTTTTTTTTTGCGTTAAAGGTTGTTTTAATATGTGTAGTTTTGTTGTTTTACCTCAGGATTTAATCGTCTCATTTTAATGCTGATGTACTGTAGCCGAAATCGATTTGATGAAATATTTGTACATGTACATGTTGTATGTTTGTACATTAGTTCAATTTAAATGCTCTCGAATAGAGTAAATATTTAATCTACTCTTAGCCACAGGCTTGTTACACAGTTCAATCTTTTGGCGTTGTTCTCATTGATCACAGAAATCATAACTGTTGTTTTGCAAATAATCTGAGACTGAATTTCAGTCATTCAGTCAGCTTCTGGGTGGTTTATTCTCCACTGGGTTAAAAACTACAATTAAAGCACATTATGAAGTAATATTGTCACAAAAACATTATATATGTTGTATCATATTAATTATTGTATACATTAGTAAAGTGATGTACAGTACAGTAGTACTTCTCCCCAAAGTTATGTCCATTTTTCTCGACTTTTCCTGAAAATATTTACTCTATTACACACCGACAAGCAATTTCTGTGTGAAATTCCTGAATTACATAAATTTAGTAGTGCTGTCAAATTGATTATTGCGATTAATCGCATCTAACATAAAAGTTTGTGTGTGTGTGTATATATATACACATTTACATATTTTAAATTTTTGTTAGATGCGATTAATCTATTTGACAGCACAAACATTTAGAGATTATTTAACATCTTTCAGACTTGAAAAATTGTGGATTTGTATAAAGTAGAGCATTTAGGTAGATTTGTTGTTCAAATTCAGAATTTACAGTCTATGAGGAGCTGGTTAGTGATCAGTACATGGTTGACTGTAGAACTGGGTCATCGTTTAAGGAGTATAAAGAAAAGAAAATGAAATAGATTAAATAATAGTGTACAGTATATGTAATATGTCATATTAATGTCTCTATCAAGGCTTGTAAAATACTTTGAATCATTTCAAGAACTGTGAAACATTTAATACGCCCATGCCATGTGTGATATTATTCATGTATGTTTGGGGACTTTTTCTATGTAGTCTTTTGTTTATGTAAAGATCTTTTTGTTAAAATTTCGTTAATGTATGTATTTGAGTGTTTTAAGCGTAACTGTTCCACTGTGTGATGCTTAGTACACAGTTGTGGGGATTTTTGGTAAGACTGGACTTCCTGTGCAAAGCTTGGCTGAAGTTTCATCCCTGATTGAAATCAATAGTCCTGTTGCGCCTCTGGTGGACTGGATGTTTTAAACCTGTTTGTTTTCTGACAGTCACCTAAGAAAACATTGCCAGAAGCAATATTGATATCTGACATGCATGATTTGATTACATCAACAAAATATTATTTTTCAGCCGCACCAGCAAAAGCTAAGGTCACTGTCCTTTCCAAGACCCGCCATGTTCTTTTGTGCCCTGATCTTTATGCCTATGCTATGTATTCCAACAGTAGATAAAGCCTTGTTCATACTGTAAAGTTAAGTGAGTGGAAAGATGCCAGTAGTAACATAAAACAGATAGTTGTCTTTGTATAGTGAGTTGTGTGTGGTGCTTGGTAAATTTGTGAATTCAACCAAACCTTGTGCCGTGTGTCTGTAGATGTTAATTATTTTGTCAAGCCTACAGTGGAATGTATTGTTGACTTGGAGACAATAACTAGAGTCTGGTACATTTTACAGGTTTCCATTTTTTATCTATTTTTTCCCCTGAGTTTTAATGGTCAAACATTTAAATGATTTTGTATTGATATCAATTTAGCCATATTTCTTCCCTCAGCCACTATGTTTAGTGCTTAATCATCTTAATTTGTACTTAATTTGTAATAAATGCAACACATGTTAGGTTTCCAGAGAAAAACTATACTTACAAATCAAACAATCATACAAACATAAAGCTCAATAGTTGTGATTTCTGAAGGAGGTTGTTTTTGAAGTTTGAGATGATTTTTTTTGGTTAAGTTTGTATTACTTTTATATTATTTTGTCTCTCCCTGATGGATAATAAACAGATAATGTTTATTCTGTGTCCTTCCAATTCTTTATAGTCAATTAAAAATAAAACCATAAAAACCCATTTTCATTATTTTAATAAAATAAACGTAAAGAAAAAACTTAAATTATTTTATTTCAGCCTGATGCAAAGGCAGCATTTCACATTTTCATTTAGCTTAAATTGATGTACCAAAATAAATAAAACTTAAATAAAAATAAATTTTAGACTAATAAAAACTAAAGACTAATAAAAAATGGCAAACAACAACAAAATTACAGTTAAGTACAATTAAAATGAACATGGAAAATATTACAATAAAAACTATTTCAAAATATCATTAACTATAACCTATAACTATAAATATCTCAATGATAGTGAAATAACACTGAATAGGCTACTTAAAGGTGGGGTATGATTTTCTTTTTTGACCATTTTTTCAAAATCACTTGAAATCCTATTCCTAACCCACTTACAGCCACTGAGTTAGAAGCACTGAAATGAAAATTAAAAAATTTAATCATCTGTGGAACGGGCAGGACTCGAAAAACTCCAGCCAATCATTTTCAAGACCGTCTAGAATCATTGGACAGTCAGTGCGTCAATCAAACGGTCGTACCATACCCCCCTCCCATGCCCCTTAGAGCCGTTGAGCTCAGTAAAGCCGCAATTCCCTTTTGATATGGTTCACTCACATTGAGGGGCTGTTTAGCTACACAACCCCGTTTTCAACTAAAACGTCAAACTTTTTATGTGTTTTGACCATTCGTTTACACGACAGTGGCATTTTGGGTGCCTGAAAACGCAAACGTTTTTGAAAACGGTCTCCGTGTAAACAACAAAAAATGTGAATCTCTGAAGACGATGATGTTACATGCGTATTACGTGTTCAGTCTATTGTGTTTCATTGCCATCTAATGGCCTGTCAGCAGAATACAGGGTTTTTAGTCAGTTTCGTGGATCCATGTAAATGGGGATCGTTTTAAAAATGGTGTCGTCTGTACGTGAATTCTCCGTTTTAAGCATATCATTGTCGTGTAAACATACCCTGAATCAGAGTTAATTCTCCTGACGCTATGAAACTGTTTTCTCCAAAATACTGATGCCTGACTGGTTCAGGTGCACAGACAAATGGCTATTCTGCCCACCAGCACCATAGACTGTAAAAAATAGACCAGCACTC
Source organism: Chrosomus eos (assembly GCA_036326025.1). Taxonomy (NCBI): domain Eukaryota; kingdom Metazoa; phylum Chordata; class Actinopteri; order Cypriniformes; family Leuciscidae; genus Chrosomus; species Chrosomus eos. Next base: position 12,998,474 of record CM070842.1, read on the forward strand.
ATACTTTTCGATGAATTGGCAGTGGGCGGAGTCACACAGACCAAAACAAAAACGCCGTTCTGACACTGAGATGTTTCAGAGAAGCATGTTTCCTGAATATCTGCAACATATTATGGTGTTTTATGCTTTAGTACATGCTGTCAAACATTTTTTTACATAGTTTCTTTAACAGATAGGCCTATAAGTATTTCACATTTTTTTCAAACAATCATACTGTACAATATTTTTTGCATCAGAGGAAAATGTTTTGGCCAATGCGCACTGGTTAAAAACTAAATTTGAAGCAACGTTTTGTGACGTATAGTCTTTGTGCTCACTGCAAAGGGAAAAAAAACGTGCTGAATGCGCTAATATTATTCATGAGAGGTAAACCAATCTAAAACAGGTGAATAGCCTATTCAGCGATATAGTAAATAGAGCGGTTTTGTTGTGAAACCTGCGGGAATTCGACAACACCGTAGTTCATATAGCTTGATTCAAGTTTTTATTGACAAATTGTCTACTTTAGCACTCCTGAACATATCTAATTTGTTCATGCCTCCTTTTTTTCCGTTTCCATTCCTATTTTAATGTAGATTTTAATGTCTTTTGTGGGTTGTTGTGCCTGACCCCCCCCCCACACACACACTCCTATTTTATTTTTTACCTAAAAGTCAGAGATGTGAACAATCAGAGCTAAAATTGCACATCCACCAGTAGATGGCACCAAAAGCCTGGGTGGATTGCATCTGGTCTCCACTTACTGAGAGAACTATACTACCATGGCTGTTTTTTAGGTATAGGCTAGAGTTTGTATACTCCGCATCATTTAAACAAGTGTGAATGAATAGAATACTAGATGATCTACTACTTTTGCAAAAATGTGCAGTATGAAGCACGATGCACTGGATACTATATCCCACAATGCGATGTGACAAGTAAGCACTACATTGTCAACTGTCATTGGAACTCTGCACATCTTGACTCAAATGAGAAAATTCAACACGTTTTAGGTTCACTTTATTTTGATGGTACCTTTAACATATTCTGTTGACTATAAGTAAGGTTGCACCTACATGTCTACTAACTCTCCTTATAGTTAGTAGAGCAATATTAGACTTGTAGGGTTAGGGTTAAAATAAGTTGATGTACTTGCTAAGGTCGTAGTCTGTAGCATGTCTGTTTGGAGACCATCACAATAAAGTGTTAGCAGTCTACTAATCCTCTAATGAGAGTTAGTTGACAGGTAGTTGCAAAGTTACTTACTGTCAACAGAATGTTCAAAAGGGACCATCAAAAAATGTTACCCACATTTTTACAGAAACTGGGGGTGGATGCAAAAAAACCATCACATTCTGCGATGATAACTAGATGCTTCTCGGTGAACTAAACACAAGATGGTAAGGTCAGTCAAGTAGTGACAACTTAGCATACTACATTTTAAAACAATGTCCTTTTTTTTTTTTTTTTTTACAGAACCAGCATATCGTTTTGAATGAAAGACCTTGTTATAAATTTCATTTAAAACATTTAAGTTGCATTCAGTGAAAAGACTGTATGAAATCAGTAACTGTGTTTTGTTTCAGTCTTTTCAAAAAGAAGTAAGATGCATTTAAATGTGAGACGGGCAGAATGCAACAATCTTCTGAGCTAGCATTCTGTTTCAAGGACAAGAATTCAGTCAGTATATGATAACAAAAACAATTTGCTTCACCATTTTGGGGCACTGCAATACGTTTCCTCCAACAACTAGTACTTAGCCCTAAATGCATGAATGAATTGCCACACATGCAATTAGGATTGCATTAGCTTCCCATTTCTTTTTGCATTTCTCAAAAGCTAAGCATTTAGTCCTTATTTCTAACTTTTAATAAAATAAGAGCACTTCAATGCATTTAGTGTCCACGAACCAGCTATCATCCAAAGTGTCAAGCATCTAAACAACAGATATTACCAACCAGAAATATTTTCTAAAGAAATGTGAGAAGTGCTTGAACATGCTAATTCTGTGTGCCACAATAGCATTGTTTTTGCCCATTACCATCCGTAAGGGAAAATTTGTCCAAACGGTCCAAAAAGTAACAGCACACTTTCATTAAGTTCATAGTTCATAGCACAAATGATTGTGTTTTGTTTAACACTTTCCCCCTCTACTTTCATCTCAAATTGTATATGCTATTCTAGATGACTGTTTTGGCACTGTATGCCTGAATACACTATTCAGACAATTGCTTGTTTTGTGCGAATCGTTCTCATCAGTGTTCCCACCAGAGACACCTAAGAAATAATGAGGGCCTTTGTTTGGGACAAGCCTCGCAGGATGTTTTGAAGAATCATTATAGAAAGGTAAATTAGAATTTCAAACTTGCTGACACAGTCCCCCGGTCGATTCGTGATTTGAAGAGAGCAACAGGAAAATGAATACAGGAGGCTGAAGCATCCCCTTCCACATGATTATGGTAGGGCGAGCGGTTTCCTGATGTACTTGCGTCTGTCTTCTATTCATTACCGATCTAAATGGGATAATCTGGTCCGCTTCTATTGCTGCAGAGCCGTCGCATTTACGATTCAAGAGCCCGCACTGCAACACTGAATTGAATTAATTTGCTTCCCCAACTGAGGTGGCAAGTGGTTGAAAAGATCTGAGCAGAGAGCGAGTTCGGAAGTGTACATGAATTGATGTGTTTGTCGGAAGTAGGATGGAAGTGACAGGACAAGGGTGAGTGGGACTAAAGGGTAAGTGTGTGCACGGTAGCAACTATGAAAGAGGAGGGAAGAGTTATGGAAGAGAGATCATAGGAAATAAATGCGAGTGTTTGAGGGCGAGTGAATGAGGAGAGAGAGGGAAGGGGGAGGTTTCCTAAGTGCTTGAGCATCAGTGACTGATAGAGGACAACATTGGAAGAGAGGGGCTGAGCATGCATCCGTCTCTAGTGTTATCTGTGCGTGCTCAGATGGGGTAGGAGATACGCTGCACTGTACGGGGCACAGTGGGAAAAGCCTGGCAACTCTGTGGAAGCTTTTTATAGACATATGGAGCAGCAATAAGTCCAAACGGCATCATTTCTGGACCAAAGCCACAAAAGCCAAGAGAAAGCTACTGAATCCTAAGCGGTTTCTGGAGTAGGTTAGCTGATGTCCGGGACTCTCTTTGTCTCAGAGTATTGTTTTTTCCTCTGAGAGAAGCAATTTTTGGCACGTCCTCCCAGGTGTCACACCAGATGCGTTCTTTTTCTGTCAGCTCGAGTGGCAATGTGACTTGTTCTTACTTTTTTTAGTGCACTATTTGGATACATGTTTTCTTCACATCAAATACTGATGGCTCCTGTACTGAAGGCTTTTTCTTCAATGTAACATTTCTGAATACGTGGAATTGCAATGGTGGATGCATATGTAGATGGGGAGAAACTGAAACGATTCACAGATGACTTTTGGTACGTCACCAACCTCTCAAAATAGAAGCTCAAAAGGGTGTTTTACTTATTTATTTTCTGGCTGTCTTAAGAACAAAGGTTCTTTCATGCCAAAAATAATACCATTTGATTTAATTTGAACATCATACGGAAAAGATCAAAGCTTTGCTGAGAACAGTTTGTTTCAGTGCTGAAACTTTTCCAATTTTCTTGATGCCCTTGGCTTTTCCTTTTTGAAAGTTATCCTTTTGAATGTACTGACAGTTACTAGATGTTACTGGACTGCATTTTTGCGTTTTCTAACATCAGCAGTACTTCAAAAACAGCTATGCGAAGATGTTCGGACCAGAGAATGGGTCTTTTATCCAGATAGTTTAAACAACACTGTGGTGGGCTTCAGACATGATGTCCAGTGTCCTGTCCCCTCCTGGCTGCCGCTGCTGCTGTCATCCCCATGTGAAGGATGTTTCAAGGCACAGCGCTAGGACCATTTGAACCGAGCACGAGCCCTGACCGGAGAGCAGAGATCCGCAGGCACGTTAAGATGGTCATGGAACAGCTGGAGGAAGTTCTCGCTGAGCTCAAGGACGTGGCGAAAGAGCTCCGGGAGGTAAAGCACACACTTTGGGCATGTTCTGAAGGTTAAGGCATTGATTTGATAAAAATGTATTTGAACACAGTCTGACGATGCGATCTAGTAACCAAAACCTTTAAACCCATGGGTGTCCAATCTTGTTCCTGGAGGGCCAATGTCCTCCAGAGTTTAGCTCCAACTTGCCCCAAACACACTTGCCTGGAAGTTTCTAGTAATCCTGAAGATCTTGATTAGCTTGTTCAGGTGTGTTTGATCAGGATTGGAGATAAACTCTGCAGGAGTAGGATTGGACACTCCTTTTATAACCCCACAAGGGGTGATCTACAAGCTTGAGCAAGGCAAGTACGCAAGTGCTTCTATGTGTGAATGATTGATTTTGTGATTTTTTGCATTCTGACGTTTGCTGAAAGCAATTCATAATGCAACACAAAGTATGCATTCACATTCTCAAAGTTGCTTTACCATTGTAAAAGTGGTCGACATGTTTGTAAGTAGTTTACACCCTGTTTAATGGCATTGACTAGGGATGGACACGTCCAGTCCTGGAGGGCCACTCTCCTGCAGAGTTTAGCTCCATCCCTAAAAATATATCCAAAGTCACCAGATTGTTTAGAAGGTGTCTGATTAGGGATGGAAATAAACTCTGTAGGAGAGTGGCCCTCCAAGACTGGAAGTTGCACATCCCTGGCATAGACGTATGAAGGTTACTCTATCGCCCCCTTGTGTACTGGGGTTTGTTACCATTTCAGGAACACAGAATAAATGGGACTGCAATCTTGCAATGGACTAGTGAGCATTCATAATGTTTGCTACTTTTTGGTCTAAAAGCGACTACTGAATGAATACTTGTTAACTATACACAAACCAATAGACACAAATACAGTGGGTACGTTTCATAATCATACACAGGGTCACAAATACATCCATGCCCCAGTGGTATGTCCATCTAGGGGCTGTTGACTGGACAGCTTGTCACCCAAACAGCAACCAACAGATAGATTAACAAGGAGAAAGGCTTGCAGGATGACACCCCCCACACACACAGTGACACCCCATGCAAGCAAGATGTCATCTGGGATGCCTAATTAGCACCCGGCGAATCAGACAATGGGCCGACATGCGAGGTATAGCGCATCTGATTTCCTCATCTTCTCACCTGTCAACGTCTCATCTCTTTTGCAGTTATCTCCCTTTGTGCTGGGCGACTGCTTTCAGCATTATGTGAGAGGACATCTCCTTAATTAATCTCTTTCCTCGGGTGGATATCTATCTGCCTCATTACTGTCACTGAGTCTATGAGTGTCCCAGACTGGCATTTGTCTCATCATCTCAGTCACAGCTCCTCTGGATTTGTCTCATTTGTCTCCTTGGCCAAGTTCAGGCATCACCGGTAGCTCTGCCGCTATTGCCCGAGTTAACACCTCCATCTGTCACTCACACCTTGCAGCAGATCCTTATTGTTACTACTGACATCTTATTATGGTTATTAGTTTTGCCACACGCATATCTGTCTTTCAGCTGTATTTTATTCCATGGATAACAGCCAAACATTTGTCACAAATCTGAATTCTTTGCTGCCAAATGTAACCAGTACACTGCTCACTTATGCGCCTTTGCTTGATCTATCCACACAGAATTATGCAGAAGTTCTTTTCATGTTTGTGTAATTAAACATTTTTGGCAAATTTTATCATGCTTTAGCTAGCAATAAAAGTGTAGTACTTTCAGCTCCATTTAATGTATTTTATCATTTTTATATCCATTACATATAATTCCACTGATTTCCCGCCAAAAACCGCACTTACACAAATCCTGTCTGGGCCCTCCAGACAGTACAATGTTTACAGTTTATTATTTATTAATGTTTATTATTTACAGTACAATGGTGTAAACTACACTAATGATGTTTTTGAAAATCTTGATTGTTAAGCCTCAAGCTTCTTATAATCAGTCAGGCTAACCTTTTGAAAAGTATTAGCTAAGTTTTGTTAGTAACCTTTGTAGGGAAGCGCTTTTCCAAAAAGTAGCTTGACTACTTAAGTAGCTTACACACTACTTTAAAATAAATGTAAACTCTTTAATGATTTAACTATAACTATACAAAAAGTAATCAATATTGTATATCAGACAAATAATTAGCAAAACAATTTGAATATTTTTCTTCTGAATGTTGAAAAGATCCAGTTTTTATGTTTATTTTTTTTTCTTGGTTATGAGAACATTAAGGGACCATTCCATTTTATTATGTTCTCTGAACGTTCTGAAACAAGTTGTAACATTTAGAAAAAAGTTTAATGAACGTATAACTGACGACTGGCCGTTGAATTATTAGAAGAATAATGCACACCGAGGTGGTAATGCGTGGCATTATTTTTCAATAATTCAATGGACCGGAGTCAATTATTCCGCTTACAGTTACCACACCTCAAAGCATTGTTCTGATTATGTATTTCAAGACGTTTGTCAGGTTTTGTCCTTTAAACGTTTTTGTGTGTGGGACTAATTTATTTTCAATCTCATCCCAAGCCTCCGTTGCTAATTCCAAAATGTAATTTAAGAGCTAGTAACGGAGGCTTCAGCCACTGATAGCAGACTAATGAAGATGTTAATGCAGTTAGTGTGTGTGTGTGTGTGTGTGTGTGTGTGAGAGAGAGAGAGAGAGAGAGAGAGAGAGAGAGAGAGAGAGAGAGAGAGGAGAGAGAGAGAGAGCTATGTGTGAATTACCTCAGTCTCTGCGTCACTCAACAATGTTCAGCGCAGCGTTTGCTAAATAGCGAAACTGTACGTTTATCTGCTCTTTGAACCTCATAGCAGGGGAAAATATCATATAGCCTAAATTATTACTATTTTACTGATCAAATCGTCAGAGCAGCATTGTCAACACGTTTCTTTGCGAGTACGTGTCCGTACTGTAAGTGTGAGTGTGGAAGAGAGAACGGGAGAAAGAGTGTGTGCTTTTCGTACATAATAAAACATAATAATTCCATAATTTGATGGCAAAAAACAAGAAATTAGTTGGTTTTGTCCTGTTGTTTAATATATTTATTAGCTTGGTCAGTGTCGTTGTAAGTTTTGGTTCTTTCTTTTGGTGTTGTTGCAGTAAGGACCTTTGAAATAGCGAGGTGATATGGAGCTGTAATGCGGGCAAGACCTGCCTGGAACTACTTTAGCCGTGCGTTTCCCTGAAAATAATTGCACGCCTTAGAACGTTCGTCAACCAATCAGAATCAAGCATTCAACAGTCCAAAGTATTAATAATGTTTTTGTGGAAACATTTTTAGAATGTTATTAAAGGTCAGACAACTTTTAATGACCGTTCTATAAACGTTAATGCAAGATTTTCTTTGAGAGATCCTTGCCAGAACATTTGTCAAAGTTCTGATAACGTTCCCGTTAACTGGGATAGTAGGCTATATACCAGGAATGCAATGTAAGTTGCTTTGGATAAAAACGTCTGCCAAATGCATAAATATATATATGTAGACAGATATGATAATGTATATGGAGATTATTTTCAGTCTGAGCAAATATATGGGAAGTCAGCAAAGCTTGATGAAAAATGTATGAGGATAGAATCTGTTTTTAAATCTAATAGTTTCTTTCAGAGTCTCCAGCCAGCCTCCAGGTAAAAAAAAATCAATTGCTAAAGAAGCCCAGTAGTGGTGATGGGTCTTTCTTACTGCTTTTAAATCAGGCTTCCTCTCGCAATGCTTGTCAAAAGCTTGTTCTGACTCACACTCTGTTCCAAACACACTTTGTTTAAAAGCCTTCTGGGAAGGTTTGGCAATTATCTGACACCAAGACCCGAGGTTCTGCAGGTTGACTGTGAGACAAAGCGGATTAAAAAAAAACATTTGGGTGGTAACTTTTAGAATTGAATGGAATTTATTGCACCAACTACTTAATTCGATTTAAATAGGGGATTTAAACAATCCTCTAAATGGACTTTTTGCACTGTATTTTGTTATTGCTTTTATAGGGACCTTTATTATAAGTTCTACCAGAAAGACTCGAGAGGCAAAATACATTAACAGCCCAGCAAGCAAATAGTATGATCTAAAGTTCTTTGGCGTAGGCCCAGTCCGTAGCTTGCAATCCGAGGGTACGGAATCTGCATTTCCTGCCTGAAGACGAAGGCCTTGTGAGGTATGGGATGGGACCATCCTGGTGGTGGGGAGGATGGAGGGGAATGAAAGCATCAGCATCTGCGAACTCAGACATGTGTAAGTAAGTACCGATATACTACAAGTATTAGAACACGATTGGATAGATGAGAAGGAAATAAGTGACGTAACAATTGAGTGTTCCCGGCAGAACTTATGCTAAAGCTTTCATATCTGAAACACAACTTTTATAACTTCTTCATTTTGTAAAACATCTGTCATAAATTGTTATAGTTCAGAAAAGGAACGAAGAGATCTTTTGAAAAATGTGTTAAAAAATTATGTACATTCATATGAGATGGTGATGCATGATCTTGGTTAGAAAATACTGTTTATTTTACATGGAGAGGGTCGCCTCATGGGAGCCACCATTTTGAGATCACAAGTATTTGACTAACTTTATTTTTGTAATGTCCCATTATTGGACACTTCAATCATGGAAATAAATAAATCATGGCTAACTGCGAATAATGCTTTGAAAATTTGCATTGGTAACTGAAAACCTCTGCACGATGAGACCTCCACACCACTAGATGTCAGTGTCAAGTCCAAGACAACTGATAGTATATCAAACAAAAATGCGGAGTTATTTTTAATGTTGGAAGTTGTGATAAATTTTCTTCACTATTGTGTTTATATCCGAATGAAACCAACAAGAAAAAATGTAGAGTTGGGTTTGATTTTGTCCATGGGAAATTGATTGGATCGTTGATTAAGTACAAGTGTAGGCCAAATTAGACTTTTCTGTCAGTATAAGTCAAGTATATACTTCAGTGCAATTTAGGTATATTTTTGAGAAGTACATAAAAAGTAGACGTAAAAGAAAATATACTAATAGCACATTTGAATAAACGTCTTTTTTGATAGGGAAATGTCATACCGCCCTCCACAATGTAGCAGCACTATGATCTCTGATCAGTTGTGTGTGGATGGCAAGAATGCATTAAACATGAACTGTCGGACAGCAGCGCACATCAGGGCACAACCCCATGAGATATGATCTAATACCTCCCCCAGACAGGACCTTTCAGTGGAGTCCCAAAAATGTATCTCTCTGATAACTGCACAGCGCTTATCATACTTGGCAGTGTTCGATATATATACTTGTAAATACAGTACATTATGTTTGTTCAGTCCTCACTTGTCTGCATTGCAAAAATCTTGGGATTGTTTATGTATTGTGTGCGCTTTCGAGCAGCAGGTGCGTTGTGAATGGATATTTGGACTTTTCAGTGTCTGTCATTTGGGCTTTTCCTGCTCATTACCGAATCCCAACAGCCAGAAGCCTGTGGCTTGCCGCTGAATAGCCGATCTGCTATATTATAAACACTCAATACTGCAACATCCTGGATTGAATGCGATGAGAAAGTTTGGCAGCAGAAAGCACTGAGCTCATCAAAATCAGAAGCAGCGAATAACAGAACAATCTGTCATTATTAACTCTGATTTTTAATCCAAATGTAGTGCTTTATCATCAAAATCAAAATCCAACATAACTGCATCATAAATAGCATACTAAGCTGCTTAATATTGATTAAAGATGTATTAAATCTGAACGCCATTCCATCAGAGATAACCATATATGTATGTTACATAATCTTATTAAAATCTACAGACAGACTTTCTGATCAAAGAGGCTTCCATCTGTGGTATCGCAACTCCTGTGCTTTGTTTTGTGTCTGAATTGTGTGCACCAGCCTTGAGACCCTGTTCAGAAAAGGAGCTCGGTAAAGCAAGAGAATATTGATAAGCGTATGGTTGAGTTCTTATGTAAGATGCAGTTACTAGCACAGCAGGAGGACAAATTCCCTTCAGCACAAACAGATATTAAATATTCCAATGCCAGTGGGTGAAATGGGGTTAGATGGGGGAATACAGATAGAAAGGATAGATACATATCCATATATATATATATATATATATATATAATATGGAATATATACTTTATATATTACTAATTTATGGCTTATGCTCAGCCACATGAACTATGAAACTACAGACATTCTTAAAGGGATAGTTCACCCAAAAATGAAAATTAAGTCATTAATTACTTACCCCCATGCTGTACCAACCTCATAAGACCTTCGTTCATCTTCGGAACACAAATGAAGATATTTTTGATTAAATCTGAGAGCTGGGTCACTGCTACATAGGCTCCCTCAGCAATTGAAACTTGACGGCCCAGAAAGTCATTGAAGAAAATGTTGAAGTATTCCATGTGCCTAGTGGCTCCACTATAAGTTTGTCAACTTTGTCTTTATCAAGAAGAGCGTCAGTTCTCGCGCATGCGTCGTGCAATCTCTTGAACTCTCGTCTCAGGCCCACATGGAAGCAATGGAATAGTCGAATAAAGTCGTTATTTTTGTTGTTTTTTCCGCACAAAAAGTATTCTCGTCGCTTGATAAACTTATAGTGGAGCCACTGTAGGCACATGGAATACTTAAACATTTTCTTCAATGACTTTCTGGGCCGTCAAGTTTCAATTGCTGAGGGAGCCTATGTAGCAGTGACCCAGCTCTCAGATTTAATCAAAAAAATCTTCATTTGTGTTCCGAAGATGAACGAAGGTCTTACGAGGTTGGTCCAGCATGGGGGTGAGTAATTAATGACTTAATTTTCATTTTTGGGTGAACTAACCCTTGAAGGTCTTGGTCTTTTCATCAACACTGAGAAACTAGATGTTTAGAGTTTAATAGAATTGACCCGCCCCCTTTAGTTACTGTTGCTATGTCCGACGAGCCACGCCGCTCTCACGCCACATCATGTTCTCACACATTAAAAAATACATCGCGGAGCAAAGAAAACACTGACAGCGCGCTGACAGACAGGACAGACCCGGTTGCTTTTGATATTAAACAAAGTCTCAACTTTCAAATTTGGTCATTTTTTTAAAATATTTTGAATAAATTGAAATTGAAATGAACACATTGTAAAAAAAAAAAACGCGGTCTCTGCAGACACCCCAGGCTCCACAAACGGCAACAAAAACAAACTGGGCTAACCCGCACCACGAAACAACAAACTATTCCAGCCAATAACCGACAAGATGGATTTGGGGGGTTAGGATTAGACTATTAGATGTATGAATGAGTGAGTGAATGGGTGAATGTGAGGCAATGTGTAAAGCGCTTTGGTGGCCATTGGGTCTGTGAAAGCGCTATATAAACGCAGTCCATTTACCATTTAGTGCGCGGATGAGAAGGAGGGAGGGTCTAGCTAGCCTCTGTTTTATTTGACAATACTTTAAATGTCAACAAGAAGTGACGTCACCCGACATCGCTTAGAGCACCTTTAATGTGTCATGATTGATCGCTGTAGAGCCTCTTAGCCGCTCGTGAACCGATCATCTCGTCCTTCTAGTTAATTTATACAGTAGCATCAAATAAACATGAATGAACATAATGGAATGTTGTTTTAAAGACAGTGCAATACGTTTTTCAAGTTCAAATCCTCCAACGTTAATCTACTAACTCTCCTGACTGATTAGTTAAAAAAGTGCACCCCAAAATCTTTATAACATTCTGGCCAATAGAATTGGCATAAGTTCCACCTTAAAATATGAGATTTTTTTTTCATGCCAATTTGTAACTATTTTGCATTTTGATGACTATTTAGTGGCTAAGTTGTATGAACATTTTGTCCAATCTGTTTATGCCCTACTGATGGTTAAAAAAAGACTATTGCAACTTCACCTTCATGTCGACTTTAAAAAAAATGTTGTGTTCCACAGAAGAAAGAAGTTTAAACTGGTTTGAAACGACATAAGGTTGAGTAAAAGATGGCAGAATATTATTTTTTAAGTGAACTATCCCTTTAAGAGTGAACAAAAGCTTCAGATATCGTTATGAGAGTTATTTCATGACATTTATTCAATGTTCTCTTTTTCTATTCAGGTTGTGGCCCAAATTGACAAGTTAACATCAGATATCGACCTTGACTTAGAGGATGACCTAACACTAGTGTGCTGCAACAAGGACCGTGGCGACCTCTTGCACAAGGAGACATTATCCGACAACCACTTACTGCACAATCCTCTCCGTAACCCAACCATAGCCAAGAAGCAAGAGTTAGACCTCTACCGCAGGAGCTGTGGAGACTTACCTGCCCTCAATGGACCATTAAAGGCCCCAAACAGCCATAAAGCCTCCTGGCTCTTTGGATCTGGAGGAAGGATCCATTCTTACGACAAGACACTATATCATGCATTGTGCTGTGATGATGATTACAATGAAGATAGAGGTGGAATGAGATCATCGAGGCTGTCGTCCACAGATTCTGTGTTTTCATCTTCACCTCCAAGGTTTTTGACTCCCACATGTAAACGTAAAACTTACTCCAGCCCAGACTCGAAGAAAAGAGTCCTGCGTAGCTGCAGTACGCAAACTGTTTCTGATAAAAAGCACACAAACTCACTTCCCATACATTCCAGCCAAGCAGAGAGATTCAAGTGACTACAAGAACTAAAACTTCTCCAAGTATCCCAAAAAATTGAAAAGAATTTACCAAAAAAATAAATGTCTGTTTTAATTTTTTTCACATTCATGCTGTTCCGAAACCATATGACTTTCTTTGTTCTGTGGAACACAGGAGGTGAAATTTAATTGCTTGATATAATATATATATTTTTTTTTACAGAGAACTAGGTATGTGAAGCTGCAGAATGACAAAAAAAGTCACCATATGACTTGTTCAAAATCTTCTGAATATACACTACCAGTCAAAAGTTTGAAATAATTAAGAAATTATTTTTTTTTATGTTTTTTAAAGAAATATGTTATGCTCTACAAAGCTGCATTCATTTAATGAAAAAACAGTGAAACAGTAATAATGTGAAATTTCCACGATTCCCTGTGTCTGTTTCATGGAATCTTATTTTGATATTCTGTTGTCTTGCTGTGCCTGTGTTCTCTTCCCGTGGTTTAGTTCCCACTTTTACAGTAAATGCCACCGGCAGAGTCTCGTCGCGTCATGGCCCTCGTGTCTGGTGATCTCTGCGCCCTCGAGTCCGGTGATCTCTGGGCTCTCGTGTCCGGTGATCTCTGAGCCCTCGAGTTCGGTGATCTCTGCGCCCTCGAGTCCGGTGATCTCTGCGCCCTCGAGTCCGGTGATCTCTGCGCCCTCGAGTCCGGTGATCTCTGCGCCCTCGAGTCCGTGATCTCTGCGCTCTCGAGTCCGTGATCTCTGCGCTCTCGTGTCCGGTGATCTCTGCACTCTCGATTCCGTGATCTCTGAGTCCGTGGTCTCTGCGCTCTCGTGTCCTGTGATCTCTGCGTTCTCGAGTCCGTGATCTCTGAGTCCGTGGTCTCTGCGCTCTCGAGTCTGTGATCTCTGCGTTCTCGAGTCCGGTGATCTCTGCACTCTCGAGTCCGTGATCTCTGCGCTCTCGTGTCCGGTGATCTCTGCGCTCTCGATTCCGTGATCTCTGTGCTCTCGAGTCTGTGATCTCTGTGCTCTCGAGTCTGTGATCTCTGGGCTCTCGAGTCCGTGATCTCTGCGCTCTCGAGTTCGTGATCTCTGCGCTCTCGAGTCCGTGATCTCTGCGCTCTCGTGTCCGGTGATCTCTGCGCTCTCGATTCCGTGATCTCTGTGCTCTCGAGTCTGTGATCTCTGTGCTCTCGAGTCTGTGATCTCTGTGCTCTCGAGTCCGTGATCTCTGCGCTCTCGTGTCTGGTGATCTCTGCACTCTCGATTCCGTGATCTCTGAGTCCGTGATCTCTGCACTCTCGATTCCGTGATCTCTGAGTCCGTGATCTCTGCACTCTCGATTCCGTGATCTCTGAGTCCGTGGTCTCTGCGCTCTCGTGTCCTGTGATCTCTGCGTTCTCGAGTCCGTGATCTCTGAGTCCGTGGTCTCTGCGCTCTCGAGTCTGTGATCTCTGCGTTCTCGAGTCCGTGATCTCTGCGCTCTCGAGTCCGTGATCTCTGCGCTCTCGTGTCCGGTGATCTCTGCGCTCTCGATTCCGTGATCTCTGTGCTCTCGTGTCCGGTGATCTCTGCGCTCTCGATTCCGTGATCTCTGTGCTCTCGAGTCTGTGATCTCTGTGCTCTCGAGTCTGTGATCTCTGCGCTCTCGAGTCCGTGATCTCTGCGCTCTCGATTCCGTGATCTCTGTGCTCTCGAGTCTGTGATCTCTGTGCTCTCGAGTCTGTGATCTCTGCGCTCTCGAGTCCGTGATCTCTGCGCTCTCGAGTCCGTGATCTCTGCGCTCTCGAGTTCGTGATCTCTGCGCTCTCGAGTCTGTGATCTCTGCGCTCTCGAGTTCGTGATCTCTGCGCTCTCGAGTCCGTGATCTCTGTGCTCTCGAGTCCGGTGATCTCTGCGCTCTCGATTCCGTGATCTCTGTGCTCTCGAGTCTGTGATCTCTGTGCTCTCGAGTCTGTGATCTCTGCGCTCTCGTGTCCGGTGATCTCTGCGCTCTCGATTCCGTGATCTCTGTGCTCTCGAGTCTGTGATCTCTGTGCTCTCGAGTCTGTGATCTCTGTGCTCTCGAGTCCGTGATCTCTGCGCTCTCGTGTCTGGTGATCTCTGCACTCTCGATTCCGTGATCTCTGAGTCCGTGATCTCTGCGCTCTCGATTCCGTGATCTCTGTGCTCTCGAGTCTGTGATCTCTGTGCTCTCGAGTCTGTGATCTCTGCGCTCTCGAGTCCGTGATCTCTGTGCTCTCGTGTCCGGTGATCTCAGCGCTCTCGAGTTCGTGATCTCTGCGCTCTCGTGTCAGGTGATCTCTGCGCTCTTGATTCCGTGATCTCTGTGCTCTCGAGTCCATGATCTTTGCGCTCTCGTGTCCGGTGATCTCTGCGCTCTCGAGTCTGTGATCTCGTGTCCGGTGATCTCTGAGCCCTCGAGTCCGGTTACCGCTACTGCTCCTCCCGAGGCTCTCGTGTCCGGTGATCTCAGTGCTCTCGAGTCTGCACTCTCGTGTCCGGTGATCTCTGAGCCCTCGAGTCCGGTTACCGCTACTGCTCCTCCCGAGAGACGTCTGCTTGTGAACTCTCTATTTCACCTGTGCTCCCTATAATAATAATAATAATAATAGTAATAATGCATTACATTTATATTCTATTGTCTTGGTCACAGCCAAGGTCGCCAAATATGAATTCTCTGTCTGCCCTGTCACGATCACAGAGACTGATCATGAACTCCCTTTTAAGTCTCTGTTAAGGCCACGGAAACCGATTATGAACTCTCTAAAATCCCTGTTACTGCCATTGAGGCATTTAATAATCTCTCTATGCCCTACTGTATGTTTCATTTTTACCATGGTATCCAGCACTGACAGTGCCATCATAGTTCCAGGCTCCAACGAGGTCTTCTGCTCCGCAGTTACGGTCATATGCACCTTCAACTGTTCTGGACAGTGATAAAACGTTTTTTTTTTTCCAGGATTCTTTGATTAATAGGACATTTAAAAAACAGCATTCATTTGAGATATTTAAATATTTAGTACCATTACATGTATTTACTGTCACCTTATAATCCATTTATTGAATTTTTGCTGAAGAGTATTAATTTCTTCTCTTTTTAATCTTACTTACCCCGAACCATTGATTGGAAGTGTGTCATAATTTCCACAAAAATATTAAACAGAAAAAATGGTTTTCATATTAATAGCGCTCTGCGTGATCTCTGCACAATGTCTTGAGCAGCAAATCAGCAGGTGATTTCTGAAGGATCATGTGAAACTGAAGACTGGAGTAATGATGCTGAAAATTCAGCTTTACCATCACAGGAATAAATTACATTTGAAAAAATAATAAAATAGAAAACAATATACAATATACTGTTTTTACTGTATTGTTGGTCAAATAAATGCAGCCTTGGTAAGCAGAGGAAACTTCTTCAGAAACATAAACAACGTAATTGTACCAGTATTTTGACTGGTAGTGTATTTGTTAGGTTTGAGATCAAAAGTGTAGTTGTTTAAAAAAAAAATCTTAGCAATGGCGCTCATTGGTTAATTTATAAGAGCAATAGCCATTTCAGATTCATTTTTCTGTCTGATCTTTTTATCCAGTCTAGATGATTCCTTCATGAACTACTTTTATAATATTTTAAAGATACTTTCATGGTGCCTGTTTAAAGCTTTGGTCCACATTTATTGTAATTAATGGGAAAGAGTGACCAGTATGTCAATCAAAATATGTCCTTTCTGTTTAACAGAAGAATGAAAGTCATTGCAATGGCATGAGTGTGAGTAATAGTTTAAATTAGTTTGAAATGATTTTGAACTGTGCAATCTGTTTATGAAATGTTTAAGTCGATACTTATGCTAATTAATTACTGTCACAGAAAACAATTCATGTTTTGATTCATTATGAGGCATTATGCCAATATCGAAACAATCATGCATCTCGGCAGAACACCACTGCAAAGCCCCCTAATGAGTGAGAATTGGTTTCGGTTACACTCACACTGCGCAGTAGCCTAAATAAACGCAGTTAAATTAAGTGAGTGGTACTTCCCCAAAGAATTACTGGAACATAAATAATGTGCTTTATATTAAGCTTTTTTTTTCTAGAAAAAAAGTACATTATTAATAAAATGATGAATAAAACTTTCTGACAGATGCTTCATTCCGAATCATCTTCCTCTCAGCATGATATCAATTAATAAGTAACTGTTTTCCCTGTAATGTATTCACAAATTTGCCATAGTAACCATGGCTAGGACAACAAAACTGCTGCATTAGCCATTGTCACAAAAAAAGAGAAATGAACAAAATGACAGAAAAGCTTTTTACAGTGTTTAAAGAAGATCCATTTATTACTGGTGGTTGCTAAAGTTCATATTTGCATATACGGCTCATATCGGATCATTACTGCCATAATTAGGGTTAATGATTTGAACAATTCTCTAACTGTATTACATTTTGCTGTGTGGCTCATACTGCACTGTTTGTGCTACAAAAATGAATCATATCTTCTGTGGCTTATTGAGAAAAAGTGTGATATTACTTTTCTACGTGATTAGACTTATGATTTTTTCCTTGTGGAACATAAAACTGGTAAAAATATTCATAAACTTGTTAAATTTAGAGACCAAAATATCATATTTTATGACCAGAATGAGCTTTTTGTGCCAGTTGGAAACCACCTAGAAATGGAACGTTCTTAGAACATAACATTCCACCAATGTTCTCTCAAAGTTATGGGCAAACATTCTTCCAGTAACGATAACAGTTGCACTAGCCTTGGGTAAGTTACAACTTAGCCTAGTTTTGACGTAAAGGGGAATTAATTACGACTTGCGCACTACTAAATATTTTGTAACACTTTAGAATAATGTTCTGTCATTACTAAAGTCATTATTTAATAACGTACTGTAACTAATTTGTTAATCAGCGTTTCTTGTTTGGTAAAATGTCAATTTTGCGTTACTCAATTCTTCCTATGCAGTTATTCATTAATGATAAAACAGTATTCTAAAGTGTTGTGTTGCACCATTAAATTTAGTAGAAAAGTAACTCTATGGCCTGGTTTCACAGGCAGGGCTTAGAATAAGCCAGGATTAGGCCGTAGTTTAATTAGGACGATTTAAGTAGCTTTTATAAATGTGCATTACTGGTGTGTGTCTTGAGTCAAAACAATGGCACTGATATATTTTTAGATATGCCAGTGCAAGTTGCTTTCAGTTAAAACAGCTCAGACATGCATAGTTGTAGTCTAATAATAATAATACATTTAATATGTTACATAAATATAGAGCTTTTCTCTGCACTCAAAGCACTTTACATGGAACGGGGGAATCTCCTCAACCACCACCAATCTGCCGCATACACCTGGATAATGATGAAACAGTGCGATGAAGCCAATCAGTATATGGGGATGATTAGGAGGCCATGATGATGGACAGAGGCTAACGGCCAAATTTGGCCAGGATGAACTCTTTTTCGAAGGACATGCTGGGATTTTTAATGATCAGAGAGACTCAGGACCTCGGTTTAACGTCTCATCTGAAGGATGGTGCTCTTTGACAGTATAGTGTCCCACAGTATAGTGAGCACGCACTGTGGGGGTAACCGCATTAGACACAAACTCCTGCCAACCCACCCAACATTTCCCCGGAACGCGATTTTTACCAAGGGAGGCCACTGCCTTTTGACATCTATGATAATGCTGACATTTACACTGGCTTACATTTTAAGTGAGAGAACATTATGTGAATAAAAATGACAAACTCTTCAAGAACGTTTCCTAAAAAGGGCGTTTTTGTGTGGATCAATCCGTGTTGTGCATGTCAAATAAATCACTCGTAATTTATGATGTTTTTTGTAACAGTATTTATTCATTATTTATTTATAAAAAAAAAACATATGTTATTCATGATTAAGATGTGTCATATTATAATGGGAACAATTTTTTACTGTTATTTATGCGAGGCAAAATAAATTAGAATGAGGAATAAACACCTCGGCCCTGTCACAAATGGCACACTTCATATGCACTTACGGTCTTGTGGACTTACAATGGCTGCCACGTGCGCGTGTCCGTGAGATGGTAGGATGTCCTATTTGTCATTTTAGGTTTCAGAAGGGTGCTCACGAGCTCCCCCTTTGCACTCCCCCCTCACTTTTGCTAAGCCTCCACTGAAGCAAGCTAAACAGCAGACTTCTTCCCGACGGTCAAAGTGGGATTATGTCACGAAAGTGCGGACTCAGAGAAAGACTAGTACTTAGGGTGCCATTTGAAGGCTGCATATAATTTCTTTAGAAGGCGGGACTTAATCTGCCATATTGCACGTTGCACTTTCTCACATTCATAGTAATATGAATGCACCGTATTAATATATCTAAAAAAAAATTACAACCTGCTACATTTTGCCTTAAGAACAACTGGTGCAACTGGATCAAGAAGAGGTAGTTACAAACTAGTTAGTCCTAAGCCTTTAGTGTGGCTTACGAATGGCCTCACTAGAAATGAGAACGTAAGCCCAAAGTATACTTCGGCTTCGTATACTTCTGCATTCTGTACTGTCTTTGTAATGTCCAATTTTTGTCTCCGTGTGGACGGTGAGCGTACAACAGCGTATGGACGAGGTGAATGTTGAGACAGAAAAGTCCACCACAATTGTGATGTACCGTGCAGTAGTCAAAGACTACTGAGTGCGGAAAGAGCGGTACGAAACAACACGCTGTTCCAAGAACAGTAAACAAAGCAGCATTTCATTCTCCATCGTTTTTTGGTTTTTGGTTCTCCATTTGTTTTGGTTTTTGTTCTAAACTTTGCATGCAAGATGAAAATGAAATATACCTGGGCCTTTAGCAAAAAACTTTTAGGACATAGAACATTGTATTAGCTGGGAACAACACAGCAGAGTGCTAAAAAAAACCCACTCAGAATATTTAACAACCAAAGATCAACGCCTAGGCAACTACCACACACATTTTCTTTAGGAAATGTATAAATATGATCATATATTTACAGCTACTAATAACTGCTTTTGTGTTCTACTAAAGCAAGAAAGAAAAGTTTCAAAACACATGGCAGAGTAAATTTATATTTTTGGGTGTACTGTCCCTTTAAGCTTCATCTTGTAAGGATAAAATGCCCAGCAGTGTCTATAATTATAAGTGTAGAAAGTGTAGCGGGTCAGACGGAGGAAATTAATTAAGAGACAAGACTCACTGTCCATAGCGTCAAACACATTAGCCGTGGCGTATCTGAACTTTGACATTGTGGGCCCATTCCTTCAAAATACCTCACAAGGCCGTGATCTTAGTTCATCTGTCAGTGTGAGTGAGGTAATTTAATTGGAGTCAAAATCATAAAGCTTTACCTCGGGCTCATTTCAACTGGAGACGGCTTTTATGCAATCATCTATAATAAAAAGCCAATCTTAAACTGCCTTCAAGGGACACTGTGCAGTTCTTTTTATGGAATACCTTTTAATCCCTTATACAAGCAGAGACTAATTATAACTAAGCAAAACTTGAGGTTGAAGATTAGAGTTTAGAGGAACAGTCAAAAATGAAAATGCTGTCTTCTACCTCTGTAAAAAAAAGTTATATAATTTTGATTCATGTGGTAACATAGAAATGTAATGGAATAAATATTATTTTATAAATAAATAAATAATAAAATATATTAATTATTAATATTATACAGTAATAAGACAGAATCAACCTGACTACATTTGTTTACACCAGTGTCATTTTAGTATCATTGATATACTATTATAGTTTTTGTTTACATTTTTAATTATTTAAAGCTGCAGTCCGTAGTTTTTCTTCTTTGTCACCATCTCTGTTCGAAATCTGCAATTGCAGTTATTCGCGGAATTATCAACTTTTCGTGGGTTGTGCCTCGGCACGGCACAACGCGGATGAATCCAATGTTTTGAGGAGTGTGTGTGTGCTGTCAGTCGCCGCGCCGGTGTGGATACTGGCATTCGCAATCACAGATTATACTTTTTGGAAGTATGACCAACATACAAATTTTCACTGGAAATTGTCATCTGAACAAGTAGCATCCACTTTTGTTCTTCCAACTAAGGGAAAAAAAGCATTGCAGTAAATCGCGCTGATTAAATCTAAAGATAGCTTATCATATCACGCCAATCGTGCAAATTATACTTTGTTCTCAAATTAATGTTAACAACATCAGCATTGCGTGACTACATTTAATGCCCTTCCGATATGTATCCTTGTTTCCGTATGAGCCCGGTTCCAGTCTCTTTTTTTTCTATAGCCACTCCGAAGTCCGAAGTCTTTTGTATTTTACAACGGGTGAATCTTCAGTTGTCACTGGTGATTGTCGTTTGAACCTTTCTGGATCCACCATCAAATTCATAAGTTTAATTATATCAAATCCTGTGAGAAAAGGCTATAAATCTCCACTTCCAACATCCTCACACGCAACATAGCCTACTGGCCGAAAGTATACAGATGTGACGTAATGACGCAAAGACATGCTCGAATTTCCCACGAAAATCCACAAGTACCACTGGAATTAAAAACATTATTTACAAGCTTACCATTTTTTATCGAGCTAAGGCAAACAGATAGTTTTGAACACCGGCTGGTTATGTACTTGCTCAAAAATGTATTTTGATAATTTTTAACCAAAAAGTTACGGACTGCAGCTTTAAGTTTAAGTTTTGAAAATAAATGTTGGTATATTTAGTTTCAGTAATTTTTGTACTTAAACTTCAACTAAACGAAAATGAGAAATGTTGCTTTGGCAACTAGCTAAAATAAAGTTGAAGTTTATTTTATATTTTAAGTTTTTATTATTATTATTATTTCACGTTTATGTTTCTTTGTGTCTTAGTATGGTTCTCCCTGTTTCCTGATTCCCCGTGGTTTAATTCCTTGTTAATTTCTTGATTAATTACACCTGTGTTCTATTACTTCCCTTGTTTGTTTCTCTGTCTTCTCTAAACCCAGCAAACACAGAACGTTGGCTCAACCTACCCAACCTTTTAACAACATGGCCAAAAGGTTGCTATAACTAATTGTGTGGTGAAGGTTGACATTGAACCACCATTCGGGGCCATTGCTTAAGGTTGTGCCTTAGGGTGTCTGGACAACCACTGGACGACATATGTACTCGTCACTGCCCTGAAGCGCGAATCAGCCTTTTACATTTCAATCGACTGTTAATAAGCAATGAATTTTGTTTAAAAAAAAAGTTTTTGTTTTAGTTAATGATAATAACCCTGGTTTACACCATTCAAAGTAATGTTTAAGGTTAAGATCAGACAGAAAAAGTAGCTGTACTGTTTCACAATGTTGCACACTGCTTACAGAATCTCCCCTTTTAAACCAAAATATATAATAACCAGCCCCTGTTCATGCTGTTTTCATCACATTTATTTTCACTGGAGATCCGTTCTCCTTATACTGGATTAATGCAGTTTCTATTAAAATGGTTACACTCAATAGTTTGATTATATTCAGTAGACTGTGGAAGTTGGTTCCATGTCAAGAACTTCCAACCAAAAACACGACCTGCCTGCAATGTGGCTCAAGTGCCTGAAATTATTTGTGCTGAGAAAAGAGTCTGTGTACAGAACACAGAACTTCACTAGTGATTAACTTATGAATACATACTGACATGGTGTAAACATCTTCACACTTATATTGACCTTATCAGTAGTTCAACTCAACTCAAAAATAATAGTGAACAATATTACAGGATATAAGTTACAATTCGACTTTAGGCTCAGTAATAGTCGACAAGAAATGTAGATAGTTGGGACGTCAAAAAATTTAAGTTTAAATTTAAGTTGTTTCATTTGTCCAATAGCCACTTACACTATGGGCCCTATTTTAACGATCTGAAACGCAAGTGTCAAAGCGCAAAGCGCAAGTAACTTTGTGGGCGGATCCCGGCGCTGTTGCTATTTTCCCGGCGGGATAAATGCCTCTTGCGCCTGGCGCAAATCTAAAAGGGGTTGGTCTGAAGTAGCTTCATTATTCATAGGTGTGGTTTGGGCGTAACGTGAAATAAACCAATCAGAGCGTCATCCAACATACCCTTTAAGAAAAGGTGCGCATGTTGCATGGCGGATTGTTATTGTTATGGCGCGCGCATCAGGCGCGCTTCAGAATCGGTTCACAGCCGAGGAGATCGATGTTCTCGTCAGGGCCGTAAAAGAAAGAGAAGTGACATTGGGGATGGGACAAACCCACCCAAATCAATAGAAAAAAAATATGAGAAAGCTCAACTTAACTGGTAAAGAGTAAGGTTTTTAATGTACTTACATTATAAAGGTGATTTCGCAGTCTTCAGATTTTTTTTCCCTAGTTCTTGACGGACAAACTAATTTGTCAGATGTCCTTATATACATATGTGTCTTGCCACTATTGGGCAAACAGGTCTGATCCGTCAATTTGCCTGAAAAATTACCAATATACACTGGTAAATGTGTAAGCTAGATTTATGCCTATTTTTTCACATCTTCATGGACACCACAATGATTTCCCTCGTATGGTAATATATTTCCTTGTTATAATGTATGATTTGAAAAACTGCTGCATCTGTGTTGATGAGAGAATCAAAGTGTATGGGCGTTGTGCACCCGCTATTATGGCCAAGCATGCGCGCTTAAAATAGCATTCTGAACAACGCGCAACGCGCTACTGACTTTAGACCAGGTTTTTTTTGGTCAGTGGCGGAATTGTTTTCTGGAAGTGCAAAATAGCACTAGGGAATGTTTGCGCCGAAACACGCCTCATTTTTGCGCCGACCCGCCCAGGGAGCGCAAGTTCATTTCCTAGTTTACCGACGCGCGTCTGTGGAGGGAAAAGCCCGCTTTGCGCAGGTGCAAAATAGGAATGATACATGCGTCAGTGTACAAAGTCAATTGCGCTGGGTGCAAGATAGGGCCCAAGATGTTGGATGCATTCAACAATATTGCGAACAAATAAGAATGGTAAAGAATAAGAATTGTAAATTTTGTGGTGACTGTAAAGTCGATGAATACCGGTTATTGTCATGACAGTTGTTACGGCAGGTCAACAACATTTCGAAAATTAGTTTTACCATTCGGACACGTCGAGATGCTCTCGAGGGTTAACTTGACCACTAGCCGCCTCGTTTTGGTCTCTCTCTCGGTTCGCGGGAAGCAGTGGTTCGAATAAATATGGGCTGATTATGTCCATAAAGTTTAGCATCAGTTGATAGTCCTGTTTCTCGTCGTTGTCATCCTACGTGATGGGAGGGTGCCTGCGGTGAGTCCGGTGGAGAGTAATTCTCCACAACTGAGTGCAAACTGGTATTCAGATCTGCCTCCATTTTGTTCAATTCCCAATCAATTCCCAATGCACGAAATCAAGCCCCACCCTACTTTTTTTTTCATTCACAATGGGGGAAAAAAGGACAATCGCAACTTCTGTTTCATGGCAACTTTAAATATTATCTGTTCAATAAAATATCTTACTTACCTGTTGAGTAATAAAAATGCCATCTCTGTGTCTTTTACAACATTTCAAATCCCTCAGTTCTCACCGTCTTGGCAAAGGCCAAGCCAATGTTGATTCTTGTTTTATTACGAGTTCTGTCATGTTCTCTTTTTGCCAGCAGACTCTCCTCTGTATGGCAATACGGGCAGTTTTGGACACCCAAGATATCAAAGGTGGATATTGCAGGATTTACACTCATGTGCTGTGTTGATAATAAAATGGATGTAATTTAAGTTATGTTGCTATTATATGAAAATAAATATGATGAACATGACACTCAAAGTATTTGTTATTTAATTCCATTCGAAATATGTTTATCAATCATTTTTACTTTATTACAGACATGTTTTTATATATTTATTTTTTAGAAATATGTCAACAATCAAATAACCCACAGAGAGATCGCACTCTCAGAGAGTTTGGGAATAGTCACACATAATTATACACATAAGAAACATGATATCAGAGTTTCAAAATCAAACATTTAAAAATAGAACAATAGGTCACGGTTGTTTAAACGAATGAGCATTAAGCTGTGTCGTAAGCAAGTCGTTTCCCATCGTGCTTTTGATCAGCGCAGTCGGTGGAGAGCAGCTGCGCCTGACAGCGGAATCCGACACGGCCAAATCGCCGTCACAAGAGTTTTTTGACAAGGGAAGTTTATTTGGACAGAGACCTTGAACCAGGGGTGGACTGGGACCAAAAAGTGGCCCTGGACTTTCTGGCCCACAGCAGCCCACCACATCCCACATCATAATACATAACCACACCACATCCCACATGACATATTGGCTCATTAATGTGCAGAATAATTTTTAACACCACTTATAGCATAAAAACATAACACAATACAAAATAAATGCCATTTAAACATTTATTTTAAGTAACGCAACATATATTAGGTCATATTTGTAAAACAAATGGAAACAAACAGAAGAACATTAAGACATACAACATATAAAACTATCAAGACAGCATATCAGCTAGTCAGGGGGTATCATCTTGGTGCAGTGTAAGATACACCACTCAGCAGTGCTGCACTCAGCTGTACAACTCCTGAATCTCCTGAAAATATTTATATTTTTGAAAATATATTCAGCAGAGTTTTATGAGGAGGAGGAGGAGATGGCTAGTGTGTGTGTGTGTGTGTGTGTGTGTGTGTGTGTGTGTGTGTGTGTGTGTGTGTGTGTGTGTGTGTGTGTGTGTGTGTGTGTGTGTGTGTGTGTGTGTGTGTGTGTGTGTGTGTGTGTGTGTGTGTGTGTGTGTGTGTGTGTGTGTGTGTGAGAGAGAGAAATAGAGTTTGTGTGCGAGATGAAAGGATTCCTGAGAAGGAGACTAAACAGATTAGGGATTATTTAGCATTATCTGTAATAAATATGTGTTAGTGTAAAGTAAAGAATAAAGCAAATAGCCAAAGACAAATAATATTAATAGCTACAAAATCTACAAAATCTTAAATTATGTAATTATTAAGTTAACTCGTTTATGGAAGATTTTTTTTTGTTTTGTTTTAATGCTAGGAACAACTTTTCAGCTCCACCTTTTCTTTTCTTCCCCTTTTTATCCATGGACAATTATTTGTAATTATCTGCTCAGAGAAATTCGCTGTAACAGATCAATCTCTCTCTCTCTCTTTCTCTCTCTCTCTGTAAAATAGACGTGAAAGGGTCTTCAAGATACGCAATGGAGTAGACCAAACTTACAGCCCCTTTCACAGAGATTCCGGAAAATACACGGATAATGTGACCCGGCATTTGTCCCGGGATTGTTTGATTTCAGTTCATTCACACTGCCAGTGATTTGCCGGGATCTGTGAGTGCGTTCACACACAACCCGTTAATGTCCCGGAAAGCCGCGGGACGTCAGGATGAGACGTGTAACGTACGCGTCGAAAACATGTGCACGCGCGCACCTTTCCACAGAGCTGGCGAACGATCGCAGCTGCAGCGCGGATTGTGAGGAGCTCCTGTCTCTGCTTCATTCCAGTTTGCAGACATTTTTTCGTTCTTTCTTTGTTAATGACGAACACAAACTTTCTTCTAAGAGCAACAGAGTCGCGCGATGGCACATGCGTCATCACTATTACACACCCCTTACGGCATTGGTTCTGGCTTTTGTTCACACAGCGCGCGTTCCGGGTCTGAACACGGCAATGTTACTAGGTCCTCAACCCGGGATCGATCCCGGCATCAATCCCGGGTCGTGTTTGCGTTCACACAGAAGGCGTTCTGGCAATTTGCCGGCAATTTGCCGGGTTCAAAGTGCTGTGTGAAAGGGCTTTATTAACAGGGAGGGGGGGAGGGCAACACACTCACATATGCACACAAAACACACTCCATTGTCGGCCGCGCCCACGCGATGGACTCATTCATCCATTTGCATAGAAAAGAGATGTAATAATATTATGAATTCCGTTTTTTTTTTAATATTTGTGTACCGGGTGGGCCGGCCCACATTGACCAGCTGCCCACAGGGAAAAGTCCCGGTGGTCCAGATGGCCAGTCCGCCCCTGCCTTGAACCCTCGATTTTGACTGAGGGAGCGCGTCTACTTAATATGTACAGTTCAGGCATATCCATAGACCACAATGCAACACGAATGTGATGTCACAGCTGGTCAGCTTAATTTACCCACTCCACCATACACACGTCAAAAAAGCCAGAAGACGGACTGCTCTCGCTATGTTGTACATTTATCGTCTTATAGACTAGGAATGACGATGCGAGACGTTGCTTCGTTTTAGACGTTTAATGAAAAAGAAACAAAAGTAAATACAGCGTGCTTGTTCAGCAAATCGTTCACGAGATGGCCGTTGCCAGATCACTCAAACAGATCACTCCACGTGAATCACGTGCCTGTCACCAATGCTCAATGCATCTTGGGAAATGAAGTCAATTCACAAATCATAATTACACATGAATGTTTTTAACCACATATGTATCTGAAACATGAACTGTTAATCTTAGTGTTGTGTATTAAATGTTAACTTAATTATTCTAACTTAGTAATCTTAACTTTCTTAACTATTCTTTTAAATAGTCTTCTAAATAAATTCTCAACATCTTCCCCCCCATAAACCACAGTTTATATAATTTCCAAAGGATACAAAAGCTGGATGGGTCTCCGCAGAACAGTCCCTGAACTTGTGCGAACTGCACATGACCTCACAAGTCCATCGCGACCTGGAAACAATTCCTCAATTCTTCCCAGCTTCCAGCTCTGTCTTGGGGTGTTATCTTCTCCGATGAGTGCAACATCTCCGACCTTCAGCAGAGAAGACTGTGGGGTGTCGCAGCGATGAGCCGACTTCAAATCCAGCAAATATTCTCTCCGCCATCGGTTCCAGATGTTGGTCATAAGTCTTTGTCTGTAGCGCCACCTCCTGTTCATCTCCTCCTTGTTCGCTGTTGGATGGTTAGTCTCAGCTGTACATGGCTTAGTTGGCAAGCAGGTCAGTCTCTGGCCCACCAAGAAATGAGCAGGTGTTAGTGGCTCTGGCTCGTCCACATCATTGTGCACATAAGTGAGCGGCCTCGAGTTTATTATGGCTTCAGCTTCAGTCAGAATGGTGCACGTTTCTTCAAAGTTGAGTTTAGCTCTGCCTAGCACTTTTCTGAGAATAATTTTGACTGACCTTACCAGCCGCTCCAGAATCCGCCCCACCAGGCTGCTCTTTCAGCGATAAACCGCCAGGTGATGCCCTTCTCTGAGAAGAACTCCCGTAGCTGTGGATCTTTAATGCCTTTCCAGAGCTCCTTCAAATCTTGATCAGCTCTCTTGAACGTCTTGGCGTTATCGGAATAAATCACCTTGCATAATCCTCTTCTTGAGATGAATCTTTTCAACGCTAGCAGGAAGTTCTCTGTAGACATATCTGAGACCAGCTCTAAGTGCACCGCTCTTGTTACAGCGCAAGTGAACAGTGCTATATACGCTTTTGTCATGGTGTTCTGTGTCTTCACATAGAGTGGCCCTGCGAAGTCCACACCAGTGATCTCAAATGGCGGTGACTCTGTTATTCTGTCTTTTGGCAGTGGCGCGGTAGTCTGCTGCCCAGCCTTTGCCTTGAATTTCTTGCAGAGTACACATCTGGACACAACTTTCTTCACTACCTGACGTGCCCTCAAAACCCAATATTTCTCTCTTGTCTGCACTAAAGTGTCTCGTACACCCGCATGCATTATCTTCTCATGTTCATACTGCACCAACATTTCTGTGTATCGGTGGTTGTTGGGCAAAATCCATGGGTGCTTTTCTCTGTAAGAGAGATCAGAATGCTGGAGCCTTCCTCCCACACTGAGCAGCTCATCTTCATCCAGAAATGGTTTTAGCTCTCGGATTCTGGAGTCAGTGTTGGGACACTTCCCTGCTTTCAGCAGATCAATTTCAGAACTGAAACTCTGGTTCTGAATCACCTTTATCCAGTTTTTTCCTGCTTCATTCAGCTCTTCTGCCGTCAGTTCACCACTGATTTTTGTGCTTGAGCGGGTGTTGGAGATAAACCTCTTTATCCAGGCTGTCACCCGGAGCACTGTTTTTAGTTTGCTGTACCTCTCCAGACATAAAACAGGACTTAAGAAGTCTTGGTCTTGCTTAACAAGCTGTACAGCAATCTGGTATTTGGATCTGCGTTCAGATGTTATCTCATCTTCCTGAACATCTTCCTGAACATCTTCCTGAGTGCTCTCTGACTGATCAGGTGACATCAGAACACAAGGACCATTCCACCACAATGTGCTCTGCTTCAGGTCCTGCACAGTTAGGCCTCTGGTGGGAAGGTCAGCTGGATTCAGTTTCCCTTTGCAGTGAGACCATGACTGTGGGTCAGTTAGAGACTGGATTTCTGTGACTCTATTTGCTACAAACTGCTTCCACTTATGAGCAGAACCACAAATCCAATGCAGCACTATCATTGAGTCTGTCCATAGTCTGAGTTGTGTTTTGTCTAGCTGCAGTGCTTTCATGAGGGTGTTCCCCAGCCTGGCTGCTATTACAGCACCCATTAGCTCCAGGCGTGGCAGTGTCATCCTTTTGAGTGGAGCCACTCTGGACTTGGATGCAACCAGGCTTATGGTCACTTCTCCTTCCTTTGTTTCTCCTTGAAGATAAGCAACTGCACTATACGCTCTTTCACTCGAGTCACAGAACACATGTAGCTTTAACTCTTGACTGTCCTGCTGTGGTATGTGTGTTTGGTACCATCGTGGGATTGAGACCTGATGCAGTTGTGGGAGCTCTGAGCACCACTGTTGCCATTTCTTCGTCAGATCAGGTGGCAGTTCCTCGTCCCACTTAAGCCCTCTCTCCCACATCTCTTGGAACAAACACTTAATCCTGATGGTGAAGGGAGTCAGGAATCCTAGAGGGTCAAAAATGCGAGCAGAAGACTGCAGAACACTTCGTTTTGTGTTTTCTCTTTCTTTCAGAATATCAAGCAGCCCCCTGAGGTCGAACACAAAATCATCAGTGGCCGGTCTCCACACCATACCCAGCACCTTCAGCACAGACCCGTGTGATTCTGGTTGCACAGCACAATCCATCAAGCTTTCCTGCCATTTTCCTTTGAGCTCAGATGAGTTTGTCATCCATTTACATAGCTCCATGCCTGCAGCAGACATAATGTTCCTGGCTGTCGTTGTGACTGTATGTGCCTCTGTCACCTCACTTGAACTTGAAATAAAATCATCGACGTAGAGTGAGGAGCTGAGGACTTCTACCACTTGTGGGTGTTCTAGCTCATACTGTCTTAAATGCTTCCTAATGGTGGCTGCGAGTAAGAATGGGCTTGATGAAGCTCCGAACACCACTCTCGTCATTCTGAGCATGCGCAGAGTCACGTCCTTCTCCTCTGTTGGTGGTCCTATGAACCACAGAAATCTTACAGCGTCCCGATCTCTTTCTGAGAGTGAAATCTGCAAAAATGCTTTCTTGATATCTGCCATATATGCGATTTCATGCAGTCTAAATTTGATCAAAATACTCATCAGATCTGGATTCAGATTGGGACCTGTTAAAAGACAGTCATTTAGTGAGGGACTTTTATTTTCGTGGGAGGACGCATCAAACACAACCGCCAGTTTCGTTGTCGCCTTATCCTCTCGCAATACCGCGTGATGAGGTAAGTAATATGTCTGACTTCCTCGTGATGATGCATGCTCCCTTGGCACATCCTCTGCCATTCCTTGTTTTAAGTAGTCATCCACTACTTCATTGTATCTGCTGTAGAGTGTAACATCCTTGCTTAGTTTCCTTTTCAAACTCTCAAGTCTCTTTTTTGCAATGCGGTAATTGTCTTGAAGTGGAGGATGATGTTGTCGCCATGGCAACTCCACTTGGTAACGCCCATCCTTGAAGATGGAGGTTTCCTCGAACCGCTGCAACGCTTCTACATCCTCTGGGCTCTCAGACTTCTCACTTGTGATGCCCAGGGACTCAAGCTCCCAGAATGCATGCAGCTGTTTATCAATCTGTGCATCCTCACTGAGCTGAATATGCATGCAGGTCGTCTCTGTCATGCTGGACACTGCTACTGGGCCTTGCACTGCCCATCCGAACGTGCTCTCCAGTGCCACTAGGCTCTTTGTCAGTCTCTCTACTCTGCCTGATACTATCTGCCAGTAATAATCAGAGCCAATTAGCACAGAAAGCTCAGGTTTATCATCTCCAGCACAGTCTGCTAGTTGAAGACCTCTGCTTTTCATTTCTCTTTGTATATGTTCACCAGGCACTTTCATCAGCGCTGTGCACACTTTGGGGGTGACAACTGCCTCGATTTCAATTCCCTGCTGATTATCCCATACATTCTCCAAGCTGAGCTTCACTATATTGCGACTCACTGTTGTTGGAGCAGAGGAGCCAAATGTGTGAAGAGTGAGTGTCCCTTGTCTAGTAACAGGTAGCTGCAGCGCCTTCACCACATTCTCATGCACAAAACTCCCCTGACTACCTCCATCTAGCAAGCAGCGGACCATCTTCCTGCTTGTGGGTCCTATGACCCATGCCTTGGCAGTTTGTAGCAGCACAGTGTTCTCAATGTCAGGTTTGTCTTTCTCTACTTGGGGAATTACTGAGGAAATAACAGCGTCAATGTTGGCAGCCGCAGCAGGTGGAGATGCCTCATTTTTCTCACAAATGGCTGCATGATGCCTGCCTCCACATGTGGCACATGACATGCCCTTTGACCTGCAAAACCTGGCTATGTGTTTGGTCCCCAGACACACAAAACACCTGCCAAGCTTCTTCAGTTTTTCCTTGCGTGCTGACACCGGGTGGTCTGGACATTTTTCAGATTTGTGTTCAGTGCTATCACAGAACAGGCAGTTTCGCATTTTCTGGTCAGCAATGTGTAGTGCAGCTGCAGATGTCATGCTTGGTTTCTTTAATTTCACATCACTGGCTGAATATGATTTGCTGCACGTTTTGTTAGCAGACTGGTTTTCTCTCTGGTTGTATGATTTCATCATTTGTAAAGTTCGCTCTCGGCTCTGAACCTCTTTCTGCAGGAACTTCAACACATTAGGCACATTCCACTCATCATCATCCCCTCTGTGACGGCTGTATTCAAGAGCCATGTCGTCTGGCATCATCTGGAGTAATATTGGGCACAACATACCACCATAGGTGTCTGATACCACTCCCAATGACTCTAGGCTTCTGATTTGAATTTCACAGTCATCATATAACTGCCTTAATGCACTGACATCAGATGATTTCTTTACAGGAGTGAGATTCAGAAGCTTTGACATATGAGCATTTACAATGAGATCTTTCCTTCCAAATCTGCTTTGGAGAATATCAACTGCAGCATCATAGTTACTGTCTGTCAGTGTGAGTCCTGCTACTGCCTTTGCAGCCGTTCCAGTAAGGTAAGTTTTCAGGTAGGTAAACTTTTCTTTTTTGCAAAGTGCATTGTTGCTATGAATAGCAGTCTCATACTGGCTCCAAAATTCCTGCCATACACTAACATCTCCGCTGAACTTATCAATTTGTAGCTTAGGCAGTCTCACTGTTGGCTTGTTTGCGCTACCATCACTTGACTGAGCAGGCCGTGGGTTACTCACAGTTTCATGTTCTCGGATCACTCGGTGAGCCCGCGCTTTCATCTCGATGACGCGGTCTCTGTATTCCTCTGCGAGTTCAATCTCCGCCTCCACGTCATCCAGCGAAGTGTGTTCCTCCACTATGCTGTCCAGCTCGCGCAAACTGTCCTCCTTTGCTGACAACACGGCTAACATGTCCCGCACACGGTCGATATCCTTGTCTCCAATAATTCAACGTCGATCTGGTTTAGCAGTCTCGTTGTGGAACTCCGTATCGTCCGACGCTTTCTTTTGGCCCTTTCAAGTTGTTCCACAGCGGCCGGTCGCTCTCCGATATCTTCGTCACTCATAGTCTTCTGTTTCCCGGGTTTCGGCACCAAAAATGTTGTACATTTATCGTCTTATAGACTAGGAATGACGATGCGAGACGTTGCTTCGTTTTAGACGTTTAATGAAAAAGAAACAAAAGTAAATACAGCGTGCTTGTTCAGCAAATCGTTCACGAGATGGCCGTTGCCAGATCACTCAAACATAAACAAAACGTCCACGTGAATCACGTGCCTGTCACCAATGCTCAATGCATCTTGGGAAATGAAGTCAATTCACAAATCATAATTACACATGAATGTTTTTAACCACATATGTATCTGAAACATGAACTGTTAATCTTAGTGTTGTGTATTAAATGTTAACTTAATTATTCTAACTTAGTAATCTTAACTTTCTTAACTATTCTTTTAAATAGTCTTCTAAATAAATTCTCAACACGCTATGCTTGCTGGCAGCTTTCTTTTAAGAAAGTGACCTTGTCGCTCGTGCTCCGCCACTTTCTTCCTCTAAGGAGCTTGAGAGGAGTTAACGGCTGAGCCGTAGGGCCAAGCTGATGGGAGTAAGTGAGCTCATACAGGTCCAGATCCCCTGTGCATCACTCTCCCCACAGCAAGGATTTCCCTAGGTGCACTTCTCCCAAGGAGATCAGCACCCTCGTCTGGTGCAAGTGGTTTGGTCTATTTCTCTGGATTTCGAGGAGTAATTTTCTAATGATATTATGCCATTGCCAGCTTCTGATGCAGACGAGTGGTCAAACTCCATGGAGGACTCCACCCCTGTTTCCTAAGGAGCAAGGTGATGTCAGGCCTGGTCTGGATGCCAAACTTATTCATGACCTGACCAAGGCTGATGAAGAGCTTGGCTTGGAGTGGTCGGCCACGGAAGAGCCTGTCGCCCACATCCTCCTTGTCAGCCCCCTGCGGGCCCCACAGAGAACTGTTCTGTTCTTTCCCGAAGTTCATGATGAACTGACCAAGGCATGGCACACCCCCTACTCTGCCCCCATCCATTCTTATGCTTTGCCCGTACTCACCACTGTTGACAGCGCCAAGCAAGAAGGCTACGGGAAGTTTCCCCCCTGGAGGAGGACATCGCAGTGCATCTCTGCTCGCCCAAGGCCCTGGGATAGAAAGCCAAGGCTGATCACCCCTCTAAGCGGTACAAAGCCTTAGCAGCCAGAGCCTACTCTGTGGCTGGTGAAGCAAGATCTGCTCTCCACTCAATGGCAGTCCTTCAAGTGTTTCAAGCCAAACTCCTCCGTGCTATAGATGAGTCTGGCCCAGACACTGCTGCTTTCAAGGAGCTGCTCCGACCTCGCCCTGTGCGCTACTAATACAATGGCCCAGGCGATCAGCCATGTGATAGCCAGTCTGGTGATTCTGGAGCGCCACTTATGGTTAAATTTAACGGAGATCTACTGTAGGACATGGACAAAACAGGTCTCATCGACTCCTCAGTTTCTCCTACGGGCCTGTTTGGCTCCGCAGTGGACGGGTCGCCAAATGCTCTTTGGCAGCCCAGAGTGATCGCAAGCTAAGCGCCACTTCTTGTTGAAGCAAGCCGGTTCCGCTGCTTTAAGCCGCCAGAGGTCCTTGTCGACTCAACAGCCTGTCAAGCCTAAGTCAATGTCTGGCAGAGCAGAGCCGGTCAGACAGCACACCTGCAGTGCCAAGCGCTACCCATTCCCGTAAGCACCAGGGTCCCCACCTAAAAATTTACGTTGGACCCTGAGTCAGAACCAAAGCATTCCTGATGCATCAAGTGTGAAGAAGGGAAGGCAGAGTCTCGCCATGGCCGGACCACCTCCCAAGAAGACTTGTTCTTGCCCCCTAGCCCCCTGTTCAGTTCCGGGCAATGCGGACGCTCTTATAACGAATCAAGAAATAGAAAACAAACACCTTCACAAAAGAGCTCTTCTCCTTTTCACCTGCTCTCTGGCAGTACGAGTGTTGGTCCCCTGCCCCAGTGTTAATGATGATAATTGTGGCATCACTAGCACCACATGATATTAAGCTCTCTTTATCAGGATAATGATACTCCATTAGTTGTGTCCCAGTCACTAATCTTTTCATGCACATGGGACTAAACTGGGACAAAAGTTTTAATGGGGTTGCTTGTAATCAAACCCATTAGCTTCTCCTTCATTCATTGAATTTTCTGATTGACACATAATGTTCATTTATTCCATATATAACGATCCCTCAATGCTGGTTTCCAGCCCCTTCAGAATGCTTATATTCAATTCTCATCAGACCTTTGTAGACAAGGTCTTGAGCCTAATTAATCAAATTAAAGAATCCATTCCTCAGCCTCTCCATTAATCAAGCTGTACTGTGTGATGTGAATATAAAGCGACCTTACTGGAAGAGACTCCATCAACCATCAAATCACAAACACACTGCACGATACCCACTCTCATGTTTCTCTATAAGTACTGTGACTGAGAAAAGGGCTATACCTCAATGCAACCTAAAAAGGAAATTCTGCCATTGCTAACTGACCTGTATGACTTTTTTTCTTATAAAACACAACAGGTCTGCAATTAGAATGAACGACAACTGAAGCTTTCGAGCTTCAAAAAGAATGTGAAAGTTCCTCCTGAGTTCTTCCTTTTTGTCCAACATATTTTTTTAAAGAGTTAAAATAGAGTATAGCCATGCTGGAGGACATGTTGCCATCAGCCTGCTGCAAGTAAAAAAAAAAAAACAAGTAAAATATCTACAAGTCTATGTAAAAGTCTCCTGCTACAAAGGGGACATATAATTTCCACTTCAAAATGACCAAAGTCTGAGCGCAGTCATGGTGGTAGTTAGGGAAGAGGACACTGTTACTCTAATCTACACCGCACAGACTTTCAGACTTGTCTTGATCTTTAAACAAGCCCAATGTCCCTTTGTAGCTGAGCCATGTTTAACTGGGACTGGCTGAACGGGACGTCTCTTTGCAGGGTGTGAAATGTCTGGACTCTTCCTCTATCCCTGTCATAACTGGTATGTCCTGATTCCCTCAGGCGCTGTCAGGCGTGCAACACTGAGTGGAAGAGCTCAGCGAAGACTGGCGCTCTCTGAGAAGCGTATCCAGCCAAGAGACCATCTGTCATAGCGAATAACTGCGTGACAGCACAAACACAGTCCTTCCTCACTAAAACCCTGACTAGCACTGAGAACTGACGGATATGAGGGCTTGGAATGAAAAGAACTGATCCAAACAAAACATTGCACGTCATAGTGGAAATGAATGAGTGACTATAAAGCAAACAACCATAGATTAAAGATTGCTATACTCTCTTTGAAAGGCCAATCATTTCGGTGGAAAGGGGATATCATGTCTAGGTGATCCAAATTGCTCATTTATCATTATTAGCAGGTTGATCATCTAATTTACCAAGGAGTAGTTAGTTAGTGTAATTAGTTAGTATGGTATAGTTTGCCCCTATTGGTCGATGCTGTAACTACACCCATGCTAAAGAGTGAATAACGAGCGAAAATGACAGAATTTAAATCCATACAGTATTAACCTGGGATTCATG
This sequence comes from Chrosomus eos, assembly GCA_036326025.1. NCBI lineage: Eukaryota > Metazoa > Chordata > Actinopteri > Cypriniformes > Leuciscidae > Chrosomus > Chrosomus eos. The sequence continues at coordinate 13,034,426 of CM070842.1, forward strand.
TGTTAACAGGGCAATGCAATTAAGGTGAAACAAAATGCTAATCGACTAATGTTAAATTTGAACCCTGATACCATCTTTGGCAAGCTGGTTTGCAAAGACCAGTTAGCCTGTTTTTTTTTTTTTAAACAAACAGCTGTGCACTTTAAAGTCAACATGTATTTATTCAACTTTCATATCATATGATGTATAAGTGAATCAGAAAATAAACAAAGACAACAACAACTATAAAAAGGGGAAAAATAAAGCATTTGATATTAGTATTTAAGTGGCTTTAGAAATAATTTCATTACATATTTTTTATTACTATTTATAATAAGTCCGGTTTTGGGCAGTGTTATTTTGGTATCATTTAGATACTATTATTGATGGTTTATTATTACTATTTTAAAAGTTAATTTTTATATTTTTCTTTGATTTTACTTAACTTTTTAGTCATTTTGTTGTGTTTAATTATTTTTTATATTTTCTAAATATTTAGTTATTTTATTACATCAAGTTTAAATGTAAATGAGAAATATTGCCTTGTCAACTAACTGAAATAAAATAAGTTTGAGTTTTTTATTTATAAAAACATTTTTAATTCAGTTATAGTTTATTTTATTTTAAGTTAGATCTTTTGTTTTTAGTTTTTTTTTATTCAAAAATAACCCTGGTGCTACCCTGCTATTTTTTTACTTGTACTGCTGTGATTCAAACTACTCTGCCCCCTCTGTTCATAAGATAGTACTACAGTCTGTGAACACACCAGGAAAACTACGACTTCCAGAACCACGATCTTTCCTGCATGACGTCATGTTGCACGGATGAAAACAGTCGCTGATGATACTATTTATTTCAATGCAAAAGACAGATTGCGTTTACAAGAGTGATAATATATATTCATCGATTCTGTGCCCAAAAAGAAAGCACGTCATCTGCGCGCTGCAGTAATACGTGCATTAGATCAATGGCGTCATCAGAGTGGCGTCTGTGTTTAAAGCTGGTGGATCAACCATCTCTTCCCAAGTCGGTGCTGCAGTTTCCAGAGACTGAACCTGGAGATGTTCCTCCCGGCGGGTATCGGGTCTCCACTCTCAAGCAATTGGTGTCAGCACAGATCCCAGATGCCATACCAGATCCTGAGCTCATAGGTAACACGCATAAGACTCATTCATAATATTAGGTGGCACAGTATTAATACTGTTACATTTATAAACGAATTAAAAAGATAACGGTTTAATTTTGAGCTGTCACTGTCAGCCCGTTATTTCAAGTCCTTTTGCATCTAGTCTAAGTAGTAGGCTATTAGTGCTTATTTTAATTTTTAATTTTTTAATTTTTTATTTATATTAATCCATAGTGAATCAATTAAAAAAACTATTGATTATATATTGCTTTGCTGATATTTACCATAATAATTAGGCTACTAGTAACTATTCCATTGTTGTGGCAATATATGCTGAGTCTGACTAATAATGTTGGAATTATATTGTTTAGATACAACTATTCTGAAGTGAATAGATAGTAAATAATAGCTTTTTTGCTTGTCATATGTTATGACTATTCAGAATAGCTACTTTATAGTTTTTAAAAATGAAAAATCTTACTAGAAGGATGCAATTTTACGGTTAAACAGTAGTAGGAAGATCACAAGATTTTTTTTTTTATTAAGACAAATTATGTGAAATTACACATTTATCAATCATTTATATAGCATCGAATAAGGGACACATTAGGTTTGTATTCAAAGTCTATCAGGCAATTATATGTATTTGTTCATAACAGGGTGGAAATTAGTCATTATCTTAAAAGGTTTCTGTAATTATATACAATCTGTAATCTGTACAGTATTATATACACCGGGCCTAAAACCAACTTTTTGGCACACAATATGGCAGAGATTTTTTTCTTTATGCTATGTTGTTTGATTAACATTAAAAACAGACAGCAGAAGGAATATTAGGCTGCCGTCACTTTAAGACCAAATGCACAATCTAATATAATGATACTGTTACACATGCGTTTACTTTCTCAACTGTTTACGTTCACTTAAGACATAAACAAGTATGTTTACTAGGATACTTGCTATTTTATGTCATAATTTTGTGTGAATTTGTCCACTCAAGTGCAAGAAGAATCCTCATTTTAGTATTCTCGCACTGTCAGAAACTTGACTTTCTTTTGTGTTGCACACAAAACGTTCCACACAGCGTGCAAGTAACGAAATGAGCTCTATTTCGAGTCTTCATGTCAAGACTTAAACTTTCGTGACAATGAAGCACTGGCCTGTCAACTGGTCATTAATGTTTGTTCATGTTCATGCATTGTTCGAATTCATAAAAATGTTACCGGTCATGAACCCTAGATGAATCTTGACAAGATTGCAAACAGTTTTCCAATTATCTTTACAGAATTAGTGTACTGTGGCAGAAAGTTAAAGGATGAATTGACTCTGGAATCCTATGGGATTCAGTCTGGATCCACTGTGCACATCCTGAGAAGGTCATGGTCAGAACCTGTGATCCATCCCGGTGAGTCGATGCAATTATTTCTTCTTCTGTTGAGCACAAAAGGAGACGTCAGGCAGAATGTTCACGCTGTTCTTTTCCATACAAGTAATAAGACAGAAACTGTCAAGCTCCAAAAAAGACAAAAAGCAACATAAAAGTTCCAAAAACATTGTCCATTATTTATTCCTCTGTTCTTCTGTAGAGCCAGTGGACAAAGTTGCAGCTGCGAGGGAATTTCGAGTCTTGCAAGCAGCTCTTCACACCAGCACTGCATACAGAGATTCGGTAGGTTGAATAGACGGTAGTGAGTGGCATACCGATTCAGTGCTGACTATGAGTGTCTGTTGATGGTTCTGGATGCTTGGGTACTTTTTCATACAGTTCTTCAACCATTCCAGGTGTTTAAGATGCTGAACAACAAGGAATCCCTCGACCAGATCATCGTGGCGACTCCTGGGCTGAGCAGCGATCCTGTGGCTCTTGGTACGTTCAGAAGCAGACATGATTTGTGATGTAAGGCGTGTTGAAGACTTACAGTGCTTCTGTTTATTGACTGCATTTTCAGGGGTTCTTCAAGACAAAGATCTCTTCATACAATTCACTGACCCAAGCATGCTCGACACGTGAGTGAGCCGTACAAATTAAATCGCTGCTATTTCTTTACGAACTGCCCAACTCATCCATAAAATACTAATGAATTATTATTATTATTATTATTAAATAGTAGTAGTAGTAATATTAATAAAAAAAGTAATTAAGAAAAAAAGTAAATCAATAATGTTATATGTAATTAATGTTGATGATGATAATAATAATAATAAAACAACAACAACAACACAAATAATAAGAAATCAGTAATATTATTATTAACTAATCAATATTAATATAATAATAATTATTATTAGTAGTACTATTTATAATAATAAATCAATACTTTCATGTTATTATTGTTAATATCATAATTGTAATAACAATAATAATTATTATTATAAATATAAATGATCATGTATTATAATTTTATAATTAATTATATTTATAATAATACATACAATAATTAATATTAAAAAACAAAAAAAATCAGTTATTATTAATTAACTAATCAATATTAATACAACTATTTTTATTAATATAAATAATAATAATGAAATAAATCAACAATGTTATTTATATAATAATAATAATAATATAATAATAATAAATCAATAAAATCATTAATTAATTTATATATAATAAAATAATAATTGATAAACTTAATATGTGTAATAATAATTATTATAAAACACAGATACTAGTAAATCAATGATGTTATTAACTAATCGATGTTAATATAATAATAATTATTGTTATTATAAGCAGCAGCAACAGTAGTATTTAATAATAATAATAATAAATCAATACTGTTATATGCAATTTATTATATTGTAAATAATAACAATAATAGTAATAAAAACAACAATAATAAATCAATAATGTTATTAATTAACTAATCAATATCAACACAACAAGTAATAATAATAATACATCAATAATGTTATTAATTAATTGATAATGTAATAATAATAATAATTTAACTTAAAATATAATATTATTATTATAAAACTATCATTTTTAAAAATAAATAAATAAAGCTGGAATTTATATGTGTATATAAAACTAATTTCAAGCATTTAAGCATAAGAATTTGACTGGCAGTGATTTATAATATTTCATCAAAATGTCTTAATGATATTTAATCTTTTCCTTTTGGCTTATGTCACATTTCAGAAGTAAAAGGCCTTGTAAATGCCATATTGTGTTGACTTCATGTTGAACATGTGGTTTAACCACCTCAAAATGTGACATTTGAATCATATGCTGCACTTTGGGTTAAAGAAAATTATAACCCCCATCTTAACTGTCCCACCAGTTTGGCCAATTCCCACCCGGCACTGGTAAATGCCATCATCCTGGTGTTGCACTCGGTGGCTGGCAGTGTGCCGCCCCAGCAGAGCGCCAGCTCCTCCAGAAATGTGTCTTCTAGCTCTTACAGTGACATGCCAGGTGGGTGTCCATTTAAACACAATTTCAGTGAAAAATTGCCCACCATTAACATAATGTGACAGGTCATTTTGGCGATCCAATGTAGATTTAATGCATGAACCTTTTTTTTAATCTACAGGAGGTTTCCTCTTTGAAGGCATGTCTGATGATGAGGAAGATTTCCAGTCGGTTTGTTATGATTTACTGTTCTTCATTAAAAGAGTATGTGCATTTCCGATATTGGATCCTAAGCCTGCTTTATCATCTGTAGGTGAATCGTGGTGGGCCGTCCACTCTTGCGAGTGGTTTTGCCGGCATGAGGCCAGCTACTCTCGGTTACAACGGAGCCGTCGGCCCCAGACCCATCACTCAAAGTGAGCTGGCCACAGCTTTAGCCCTCGCCAGCACCCCCGAGAGCAGTGCTGTTACACCAACTACTGGAAACCAGGTACAGTGCACTTCAATAGACTATATATACCATTACAGGGTTTATAAGTGTATATAAGTATACATTCAAAAGTTTGAGGTAAGATTTTTATATGTCTTTGAAAGAAGTCTCTTCTGCTCACCAAGGCTGCTTTTGTTTGATCGAAAATACAGTATTAACAGAAATATTGTTTATATTTAAAGTAAACAGTAAAATAACTGTTTTCTATTTGAATGGGTTTTAAAATGTAATTTATTCCTCTGATGACAAAGCTGAATTTTCAGCATAACTACTCCAGTCTTCAGTGTCACATGATCCTTCAGAAATCATTCTAATATGATGATTTGCTGCTTAATAAACATCATACTATAAATCTTTTGTAATATAATACATTTATTTACTGTTACTTTTGATCAATTTAATTCATCCTTGCTGAATAAAAGTATTAATTTCTAACTATTAAATCTCACTTAAAATGATCTTAAGTTAATTTTAAAAACATTGATTTAATAACACTGTTAAATGTAATCTTTAGCAGATCAAAAAATAAATATTTTTTTTACTGTTTTATTTTTGTGATGCACAAATCATCTTGTAGTTTTTAGAAATGATTGTTTTTAGTATTTTTAGTATTTAGACAAAGTGGTATAGAAATTAGATATTTATATCTGATTTAATAACTAATTGATAATTGTTGGAATTTTAATACAAGTTTGTTGTGTTTGTATAAAAGCTTATTTCTACCACAGGATAGGGAAAAATAAAAAGGTAATTTCTTTTTTTCTCGCAATTGCGAGTTTATATCTTGCAATTCAGACTTTATATCTCACAATTGCATCAGAAATGTTGGATAGAAGCTTATAATAGCAAGTCCGAATTGCAAGTGGAAAAAGACAGCATTTTGAGATAAAAAGTCACAATTACCTTTTTCATTTTTTATTCCATGGTGGAAACATGCGTTCATATGTTTGAGATTTGCACACATTAATAAAAGAACAAACATGTCTTTGTCTGTGACAGGGTCCCTCTTCAGGAGTGTCCCCTATTCCTGCAGGCACTCCTATAACAAACGACCTGTTTAACCAGGCACTGCAGCAGGCCCTGCAGGTCTCCAGCATGTCCAGCTTACATGTGAGTAACCACCAGAGATCCAGTGCCAATTTAGACCAGCATCATCATTACAGCACTTCAAACATCTCAAATAGAGATGTTCAAACAGTGTTGGGGAAAGTTACTTTTAAAAGTAATGCGTTACAATATGGTGTTATTGAAAGTTCAACACTCTGGCTGCGTTCAAAACTGCATACTCACTGATTAGGTACTTGGGTACTATAAGGTCTTACTTAACGAGCGCTAAAAGAATAGTTCCCTTTCATGTCGGTCACTCCAACATTTCTTGGAGAGATCCGACAGAAATGGGATCTTCGCAGAGAGACCAATCTACTTGGAAACTAAACGAGCCAATGCACATTGGCATACGATAATTGCGGCAGATGCTTCAATCACGCCGGGCTTCTGAATGGTTCTGCTCTTCAATGTTCTTGAGTAAATTCGAACGAGCACTCATGGAATGATTCTCTTCTCTGTTCGTGTTGGCAAGATGGCGCATTGCAGCGGAGATTGCTGTTGGTTTCGGTATGAGTGCCGCAGCGGGCTGCACTACATTCGCGCTGTTGGCCGCGGACATCACTCTATTTTTCTAAAAGAGCAACACGGGTGTGAGAGTGCATCTTTGCCAAGATGTCATTCCGCCTATGTGTTTCTGGATGCGGTGACTTTGTCTTTGGTTGACGGTCATGATCGCTGTCTCGCATGTCTGGGCATTAAGCATGCTGAGGCAGCTTTCATGGATGTGTGAGACTGAAAAAACTGGAAGAGAGGGCAACTCTCTGAGAAAACAAAGGAAATTAACATTTGAACTCTCTCTTGTGAACGTAGCATCACCATTTGAGACTCAAGTCTCACCTCAGAATACATCTCTTTCCTTATTCCCACACTCCTTCGCTCTCATGCTGAGATCACCAAAATTCACCCAAAAACCGTTATGGTTTAATGTGAATAATTATCATACAGTATTATACATGTTTGGTATCATTTGAAATGTCTCAGTGCGACTGGTACAAATGTCTCATTCCCAAAGAAGTAAACCAAAAGGTAATAAAGTACTTAAGAGCTTAACTTGCACACAGAGGAGGGTGTGTATTCTAGGCAAATGGCATTCTGCTCCCAAAAGGTGTAAACTTTCCCATTGTTAGCAGATGTTTCCACGTGAAAGAAGTTTCTGTCTATGTAAAGAAATGCAACAAGAGGCTCAGGGCGATTCTGTAACTTAGATCAGCCCATAATGTTGAAGGATCTCAAAGACTTCAGCATTATGTATTTTTCAAAATGTCAGGTTTAACCTACATCTTTTACTCTTTATCTCTGAGCATTTGATGTTATTGTATTGATTATCTTTGAACTGATTATTGGCATGATACATTTATCTGACATAATAAATTGTTACATTTGATTTGATTCTGAATTACTCTGAAATAATTTTCTCAAGTAGATTAAGTGAAGTCTTATGTTTCCGCAAATCTGCGTTCAGGGTTAAGTACATACTAGATCCCAGTTTAGATGGAACGTGAGGCACATCTAGTGGAATTCTAGATTCTTGACTAACTGCATGATTTTAACTAAGTTGTTGTGCAGCCGCAAATAGGGGGCTAGATAAAAATACTATTCGGTAATAGCGGTATTGAGCCAAAACCTCTGATTATTGTTTGGGCTTTAACTAAGTTGTTTTATGGGCGACTGTAGGGGGCTACATGGGTACTTTTTAAAAATCGCAAGCGTTTATGCGGCATTGTTGAATTGCTTTAGCCATAACCTCTGGTTATCTATCAGACCGGCGAGTTTGTGATCGTAAGATCCGCCAGATAAAAGCTTAAATAGAATTAAATTACTTTGCCACGAAGAAAGACATTAACGCGCAGAGACCTTCACCTGTTCTATTGGAAAACACCATTGGGCCAAAGTAGACTGGCTTACAGATGCATCATGTTCTCACTGCAGGAACATGACTGGATATGTTGCACTCCCCTGCTTGGCTAGTCCATATGTGTATTTTCCACATGTTACCTCCCTCCGGGCCGGTCTGCAGCGTTTTCCCTAGGAAGGGCATGCTTTCCCAGTGTTTTCCAATGTTCTCATTGAGTGGGTCTTGCGATCCGGACATCATTCGCCATGTTGACGTTATCATGTGACCTACAATGTTATCACAAGCACAACAACTTAAATTCCCCCTGTAGTCAATCATGGTATCCCTTAAAACTCACCATTGATCACTAAAATGACATATTTAAATGTTTTTTTCCTTGTAAAAAATGTCTCCATGCGTTAAAATAGCTTGAATGTAACTCTACACCCTTGACTCATTTCGTATATGCGGTTCTATGAATATGCAAATTAGCCCCGCCTCCACTCACTCACACCAGCTCAGAGATCCACTCGCTGACGATCACACGTTGACCTGATTGATTTCAAGGTTTGTGACGTCAGAAACACCAGCGATTTCAAACCGCGTTTTTGAGACAGTCTTTGGTTCACTGCAGTTTTGTCTCATAATTTATCAAGCTTTTTTTTTGCAATAATTTCAAGAAGACGCAGGAATCTTTCCTCCCTTTCCTTTGTTCTCTCTCTCACTTACTGGTGCCATCTGTCTTCTCTTCCTCTGGCTTCACATTCTCGTGTCTCCTCTCTCTCGTTCTCTTTGTTTCTCCTTCTCCTTCATTTCTCTCCTTCTCTTCCCGCTTCCCTCTCCTCCACCGCTCTGATCACATCCTCAATGTCTTTTGGTCTTTTTCTAGATGCTCTCGCTGGCTGTGGGCTCACTGAGGATGAAGAGACCACAGCAATATTCAGGCCAGATGAGGCAATAAAGGCTGATGGAGGGTCTCATCCATGGCACTTTACCATTTCCAAGATTCTGCTGTGGCTCTTCATCCTTCAGTGCTCACTCTAGTGTGCCTGCCTTTCCTGTAAGATGTTAAAGAGACATTTAGTAAGCGTCTTTAAGATGTATGTGGTTTGTAAATCCACTTTGGAGATGTACGTGTCCTTACTGGAGCTCCCATGTTAGCTATACACAATAAAATGTGTTTTTACAGCAAAATCAAAACTATACTATCTAGCATCTTTACACCTTTAACAGTTCAACGGTTGGCTCTACAGTAGTTCAACAAATGCTATTTTAACACAAGGCACAGTGTTTACTCACATTTGAAAACACTCGCTTCGCTGATCTCTGCAATGTTCGATTATGATTTATCCATTACCGTGGTCTCCTTTGGAAGGCGGGGATAGAAAAGTATCCATCGATGAGTGCTTCAGAATCTGGGCCATCCGGGGATTTCTCGTCTACTGTTTTATGAATACTGAGGTTTCGGACATACTACTCTTTTCACATACTGTTTTTCCTACTATATAGTACAAATTCTAGTGTAGTACTAGTACTAGTGCATTCGAAAATGAGTTTCTGCGTGAGCAACTCATTCAAAACTCGCAGGTCCAGATTGGCCGTAACATTTTTATTCTTATTATTTTATTTATTTATATTGTGTTATATTCTTAGTTTGCAAACGAATCCTGAATCTGTTTTTGTGCAAGTGAGTGATTAAATGTCTGCTCACATTTAGTCTAAAACTACAATAACATCAAGTTCACACACAACTCCTCTGCATTGAAATCGTTGATTTCTCTCAACATGGGGACAGAAGGGGTGTCAGTCAATACATGAGAAAACAAAGTAACTTGTGTTACTTATTTGAAAAAGTAACTCCGATATTTTGTTGTACATTTAAAATGAATGCATTAATTACTAGTTACTTGAAAAAAGTAATCTTATTATGTAACTTGTAATGTGTTACACCCAAAACTACTTCCAAAGACTGCCAGCACAGCTGGTTTTGCACACATGTTCTTGGCATTAAGGTCCGAACACAATGATTGAATCTTTTTGAAAGATTTAGATTGTGTTCACACTTGGCAGGTTTAGTTTGATTAAAATGATCTCTGGTGCGATTGCTCTGTTAGTGCGGTTCAAGTGTGAACGCTGCCATCTGCAACAATGTTTTGACTCCTTTACACATTTTATAAGCTCTTCACAAGTTCACAGCTGGTCAAAATATCATCAAATGTACGCACATACAACAAGAGCATTTATCGCAGCATGCAGCATTGTTTTGGATGTTTGGCAAGTTAAAAAAATATACATCATAAAAGCCATTTTTTGTTTTGTATCTTTAAGTTCGGTCTTAAAAATCACAGTGTGAATGCTGAGCGAACCAGGTCTGAATGTATCATTTTCTGTTTTGGACCGGATCATAAAAACCAAGTGAACCAAACAACGAGTGTGAACACACAAAGTAGCGTTGCTGATTCTGGAGTGACTCTCTTTCATACTGTGTGTAGAATCAGTGGCAGTCGCAGCTCCAGCAGCTGCGGGACATGGGCATCCGTGATGAGGAGCTCATCCTGAGAGCCCTGCAGGCCACGGGCGGAGACATCCAAGCGGCCCTGGAGCTCATATTCGCTGGAGGTGCACCATGAGTCAGTTCTCTGAAGAAATGATGTTACAACCAAGGCTCCCTGCATTCCAAGGCAGATTTACCACTACATATTCAATATTTTAACTACCTATTTGATAGTGTGATTTATCTTTAACTTATATTTAAGTTGTATTTGTCAATATGCACATTGAATGCGGTGCTATCAGCTGTTTTAAGAGTAGTTACTGTAAGTATGGAAGCTGGTCTCCGCCACAAAAACCAAAAAAACAAAAAAAACAAATAGATAATTCGAATAGAAAAAATATATAAGTATAAAATAGATATAATTCAGACTTTTTTTTCTCTGTAAAAAAGACAATTCTGACTTTTCTTTTCGCAATTGGGGGTTTATATCTCACAATATAAAAAACTAAAAATTGCGAGATATAAACTAGCAGTTTATCTATTTATTATATCTATTTTCTGAGGGGGAAAAAAGTCTCAAGAAAAAAAAATTGAGGGCCTATGCTGCAAATTATCACATTTGCACATTCCTGCTGTGTTAACTATTAATATACTGTGTTTGTTCTATTATCCTGGCAAATATTGATAACTAAAAGCTACAATTTGCCTCTTCAGACAATCTTGTTATGTTTTGTTTTGTCATTTATTAAAATGTTCCATGAATACCATAAAATTGGTTTCACTGTTGTCTGTAAGGATGAAAGTCAGTATATATTTTCTAAATGCATCCTAATGATATTATTGTGAATGATTCATTCATGCATGTTTCATTTTAATTTTTGTTTTGTTTTTGGAAACTGTAATTTTTAAATTAAAATCTATGGAAGCCCATTTATCCCACATAAAAAAAGAATGCCTCTGTAAATCATAATAATGACATGAAAAGTCAAAATTATGAGATAAAAAAAAACTAAATTATGATACACTAAGTGGAAATTATGACAAAAAGTTGTTTGACAAAGTAATCATTTCAATTTTGACACAAGTCTCATAATTAGTATGTCAATTTCGACTTTATTTCATTATTTCGACTTTTATGTCATAATTAAGATTAGCAAAAGTATGTTTTTTTTCTGGGCTTCTATAAAAAGGTCATATCTTCCGGAAATTATTTTATGATTACATATTAACTGTTTACTGACTGATAGACAAAGATCAGTGGAAAGTAGCACACAAATCAACAATAAAATAAATATCAATAAACAATAAGTGTACATTTTATGAATATTGTAGTAAAGTATACTTTCTATATTTAAAAAAAGCAGTGAGTTGCATTGAACTGTTTCAATGAATATATCAATTCATCTTTCATGATTACACCTGTTATTTTATTCCCAGTAAAATGTGTTTTTCTAACCAATTATACCACAAATTGCAACAAAATGTATCATATAGACTAAGAAAAATCTAAATAAATCACAAAAATCACCATAATAATAAAATTAATATAAATGTTACATCTACAGTAAATACACTACAGAACATAGCCTATATTCAGTTAACAAATGTGTTGTCAATTATTTGTTTTAGGGGTAGGCTATATAGATAGCAGTAAATAATAAACAATTTCCCCATGACAAAACTAGATCAACTTATATCTGAATTTCCCTTTTTTTGTCTATACAGACCTGGCTACATCTTATGTCAGTGTTCTAAAATTAGTCTTTTATAGATATCCTGTCACTTTGGTCAAACTATATAGCCTTTATATAAGGCATTTATCATCAGTTTCAATAACCGTTTACGTTTTTATGGGCTTAATGTTTATCGAAGAACTTCAGAACAAACCATATAAGGAGTTGTCTGTGTGGACTGGTACCCTATAGGACAATAACCAGGTTAAACGTCTTATAAAAGCCTTTGTCACAGTTTGTTGACCGTTCAGACATAGGAATTCAGCGATTCCAGTTTCAATTTAATTTTAAAGGTATAAAATGGCCAAGACAGAGTCGAGTCCTTTACTTTCTGTTCATCCTTCAACTTGCTTGGTTGATGAAAAATTTGAGGTGGAAGTTCAGCACTTGCCTGCCGATTCCAAAATCACTCTTCACGCGCTGATTCACTCTGACGATGGAGACGATTGGGAAGCGTTCGGCCACTACACTAGTGACTCTTCAGGGACCGTTAAGGGTACAGTACTTCATTTTTTTTTTACTTTTGTGTCTTTTGACGCATTTTTTATCATAATGGATTCACTGAATTATTACAGTTTCCAGAGATAAAAGTATTGGTGGGACATTTAAGGGTGTTGAAGTCATGGCTCTTCTGTGGAGTATGAGACCTGTTCCTGAAAGTAAACCAGGTCGCCGGTAAGTAAATAAAGAGAAAGAGATAAACAACCACCCCACCACATATTTTATTGCATGAGTGAATTATTTAAAGGGACAGTTCACCATAAAATGAAAATTCTGTCATTGTTTAGTCCCCAAATGTCATTCATTCCAAAAACTGTATGCTGTTTAAAAAAAAAAAATCTGAGGAAAAACAAAATGAGAATTGTATCATAAAGATGAAATTCTTTACATTTTTCACTTAATAAACAAACTACAGCTGGTCCAAAACGCAGCAACTAGGCCTAGTTATCCAGAACCAGGAAGTATGATCATAGCCCGGTTCTGTCAACACTGCATTGGCTCCCTATTAAACATTGTATAAATTTTTAAATATTGCTGATTACTTACAAAGCACTAAATGGTTTAGCTCCGCAGTACTTGAGCAAGCTCTTAAAGCATTATTGTCCTGCACGTCTATTGCGATCTCAAAATTCTGGACAGTTGATAATACCTAGAATATCAAAATCGACTGCTGGCGGTAGATCCTTTTCCTATATAGCACCAAAACTCTGGAACAGTCTTCCTAACATTGTCCAGAAGGCAGACACAGTCTGTCAGTTCAAATCTAGACTAAAAACACATATTTTTTTACCTAGCATACACGTAACACACTATAGACTTCTATAATTCAATGTTAGGCTGCATAGATTAGATCAGCCGGAAACGGAAATTGCATTAAGGGTTTTCTGTTAGAACAGTGCCCCTAAGATAATAACTAAAGATCGTTGCGACGGAAGTGAATCAATCAAAACTAACTTTAGCTAGACAATAACTTTATACTAGAGCTGCTGCAAAGCCAGAACAATCTGTTTCTTTAATTTCCTATTATCACTCTGCTTTGAAACAATCTATATTGTTAAAAGCGCTAATGAAGGTGACTTGACTTGACTTGACATTTATTGAATTTTCCTCTGGAGAAATCCATTCATTAAAATGAAGCTATGCAGTCTGTAATTGTAAGAAATTTTAGACCAGAAATGCATCATAACTGTAAGAGTAAAAAAAATAAAATAAAAAAAACACAAACAATGTGCATTGTAAGGAGGTTTGGGATTTATTAACTAATTTCTGTATCCAATATGGCCACCACATGACAAAAGAACGAATGACCAAAGCCCGTCTACGGAAAGCCTGGGCACTTCCTATTAGCCCCGTTGTATCATCTTTGGTTGCAGTTCCATTCGAATTCCACTGGAGGTGATCACGAGCGAGCGAGCGCAGAATGAATGGGAGTCTATGGAGCTAAACGGCTAAATGTATCTCTTTCTCCTGCTTGTCGTTGAATAAACGTAGATTTTATTGCTGATTTCTCAAGTTCAATATAGATTATAGGCCAAAAGTCGAATGAACGAGTACTTATGTACTTTCGATTTCTTACAGGTTAGGCCGTTGTTGGCCAGAACACGCTAGCATTCTGCTATTGTGTGACGTCATCGCATGTTTGAACGGATTTTTAGAACAGATAAGTGAACTTAAAAATGCAATTTTCAGCAGAGTGTATTATCTTTGCCCTCCCTTTTGAATGCAACTTTCAAATTACTTGACAAAAAATTACATCCTGAGAAAAGTGGATTTCTGGGGGTGAAACCCCATAGACTCCCATTCATTCTGCACTCGCCCGCGAGTGCCCCCGCATGGACAGAGACGTGTTACTGCAGCCAGTCCTGAAACCGGAAGTAACCAGACAGTGCCAGTTCTCCCCTTATTAGACATTCTCTGGAATGACTCAGACCCGGAGATTAGAGGTGGGTCCCAATTTGCGTACTTATGCACTATTCTATGTTTGATTTTAGTATAAATAGTGTGAGTAGTGTTTACACTTAAAATTCCACATAGAATAAGTACACATCCGGATGATGCCATTTCCCCGCCACATTTTACATAACGGTATGCATCTTCTTACTCATGATATCGCTTGTTTCTGCTTCTTCTTCGCCTGTGTCTTGATCAGGAGATTCAGTAGCCTACTCTTTCAGAAGATGTGTCATAGCGCCCCCTACTGTATAACAGTGAAAACATGGAAAGCCGGAAATTTCTGTCAATGGCGGGGAAAAAGTGAATTAACGGAAATCAAAGAGTTGAATGTTGGACACTTGGAGTACTGACTGTTGCAGATTCAATTATGTAGCGGAGGGGGAGGGGCTATCAGACTCCGACAGTGAATGAAAAAATAACAATTTATACACTACAAGGATCTGTAGCTACATAGTACATAAGTAGGCCTACACAGTGTAAAAGTGCATAATGTATAGTGCGCAACTAATCATTTCTGTTTCATGTACAGACTGCATAGCCTTAGCCTATGGGCCTGTGACATGACAATAGGATGACCAAATCGAACCCGAAGACTCGAGAGAAGTGAATTAATATTTTCTTGTACAGAGCCTATGGGATGTTCAACACAAAATTAACAAATCACTTTCTGAGACAACTCGCTGTTCATGAGTCATATTAAAGATTCGTTGAAAATGAACGACCCATCACTAATCGCTACACTATAGACGATGTTAGCGAAAAAAAAAAAAAAAAAAGAAGTGTATCGTAATAGTGAGGCGGTGTATGAAGCGCACTTCAAACATAAGTCACTTTCAAGCCAAGCGGGTTTCTGGTAATGAATCGACGTTGTGAATTTGTGCGACGAAATTAAACCCGTTGCGAAATCTATGCCATCA